>JAJJMC010020351.1:1944793-2095983 GCA_023531435.1 Papaver californicum
CACCTGCTTACAATGACACCTTGTTTTCAAAAAAAAATCAATATCGTCAGGTATCGCCACTATTTGTTAAAATATTTCCAACATTGACATTCCTTCTGAACTAAAGTTACTTTGAGACTAATAGAGTCTTAGAGACAGACATTGGTTAGTTCTTTGTATATACTTTAGCACGACATCTTGTTTTTCGTTTAACAACTGTCTATTGCCGTGACATCTAGTTTTCAAGTTTTTCAGTCTTCCCTTTAACACAGTTAGTATGAACATTGTTAACCTGTAAATTAAAACCTGCGAGGACTTGGATCTTTGGAGATCTAGAATAGTATAACATTATAAAAATGTAATGTTCACAAGCACATGGTATGTCAGTTTAAGGCAGTAAAATCAACGCAAAAATGGGAGTTGATATTGGGTCAAGAGTAGAGTTGGCAACGGGTTACTCGGCTTACGGGTTGGACCTAACCCGACCAATTTTAACCCGACTCGGTCGACCAATTTTCTAAACAGGCCGGGTTAGGGTTGTTATATTAGAACCCGTCAAATAACGGGCCGGGTTAGGGCTAACGTGCTGGTTATCAGTCAACTCGTCATAAACAAATAAATATTTAATTTCAGGGTTTCCATGAAACTGATCATACTAAAATCATTAAATTTAGTCAAATATTATCAAAGTTCATCTAATTTATTCCTTAATACAAACTAATAAAAATAAAATTTACATTTAAAACTTATCAAAGGATCCAAATCATAATAACTATTTTAGATCAATCCAAAGAAAATAATATTACATTCATATATAAAATCCATGACAATTTTTTTAATAATTTAGGTTTTAGATTTATCAATTAAATCTATGGCCCTAACTATGCCCGTTGCTATTTCTAGTCAAGAAATCCTTGTTCTTACAACTTTACTGCTTAAACTTTAAATTGTAAAATGTAAAAAGAACTACTTTATGACTTTTTATGGGCATATATTATGGCTCATGGAGTGCCTTTCCATAAACTATTAAAAGTAATTTAGAATTTGGTCGAGAGAGCTATGTTTCTATTTTTTTTTCTCACGTTGCTGCCCTTTGTTATATTATAGGGAGCTGATCTTATGGTTCAAGCATCAAGGAGGTCAACGGTGGATGAACTAGAAGCAATGCTTGAAGTATGAGCGTTTTCTAAGACGATTAAAGTATGTATCTACTCTAGTGTTTGTTAGGATCGATGATATAAGAAAACAATACGAAAACGAAAAACAAGAACACAAGATTTGCTTGCTTCATCCAAATTGGGTTACGTCCAAGGAGCGGCTGTGGTTTTCACTATGATCTCAAAAACGAGTTCCAGAGGGATACAACGATGATAATAATAAGATACAAACCCTCTGTTCCATAAACAAACCTCTCAAGAAGTTTCATCTAATTTTCCAACGGGCGGCTAGTCGAATCGGGTCAAATGCGAAACCTGGTCGTGCATTACCAGGCTCCACACAAACATAACAACGTTTTCATTTCTTTTCTTTTTCTGTTTACTTGTATGGTGAACCTTTGAATGCTTGTACCATAAATAACCTAATTTATATTTAAAATTATTTTTAAGATTGGTGATCCTGGAATACTATGCTATACTCTAAAATTTACCTTACCAGTTTGCGGATATTTTGCTTTTGAATTGTTACTGTGCACAATGTTGTACACTTGATTCTTAATGTGTACATAATTATACACATGTAGATTGTTAATGTGTACATAGTTGTACACTTGTTGATTGTTAGTGTGTACATAATTGTGCACCTGTTGATTGTTAATGTGTACATAGTTGTACACATGATGATTATTAGTGGTACAGAACTGTATTATATCCTGATGCACATTTGACATCAATCTTTTTTGGTTTTATGTATTTAATCTAGGGACTCATAAGCTCAAAATGGTAGAACGCTCAAGCCTATCACAAGGTTTACGGAGGTTGATGGTTCAAATCCATCTGAGTTTTCATGTTGTGTTTAATCAATATGGGTAGGTGCGTACATACTGGTGCACTAGTGTAATTTCCATGACATAGATTTGTTTGTTGGTGAATATAGTTGATTTGCTCCATGTTTTATAGGAGTATACATATTGGTGCACCAGTGTATTTCCCATGAAAAATAGGTCTGTGTGTGGGTATAAATGACCGATTTAACGCATTTTTTTATGTGTGTACATATCACTGCACCTGGATAATTCCCATGAAAAAATAGGTTTGTATGTAGTTATGAATGATCGGTTTTATGTATGTTTTACAGGGGTGTATATATTGGTGCACTAGTGTAATTCCCATGAATGATCGGTTTTATACATGTTTTGCAGGGGTGTACACATTGGTGCACTAGTGTATTTTCCATGAAAAATAGGTATGTGTGTAAGTATGAATGATCCGTTTTATGAATGTTTTGAAGAGGTGTACATATTTGTGCACCAGTATAATTCCTATGAAAAATTGGGTTTGTGTGGTTATGAATGATCAGTTTTTATGCATATTCTGCGGGCGTGTACATATTGGTGCACCAGTGTAATTCTCATGAAAAAATAGGTCTAAGTGTATGGTTATGAATAATTGGTTTTATGCATGTTTTTTAGGGTTGTACAAAGTGGTGCACATGTGAAAAAAATAATTGCATAAACTTATGAAATTTTTATGCATGTGTACTTTTTTGTACATACGAGATAACCATGAAGAGAAAATAAAATTTTTAAAAAATAAAAATTATATAGTCATATGGTTACTCTTTTTGTAGATATTGAAAAGAGTTTTCCGAATATATAAAGTTTATAAATTTTAGATGAACGGTTTAAAAGATAAATTATTTTTATATTATTTAAAATTGCTAATATCAGCGAGAGTTATTTTGGACTAAATTATAAATTATTTTGGATTAAACTATAAATATATGGACTAAATTATAAATTATATATTTTTCATATTTGAAATAAATAAAGCATTAAACTGTATCTAGTTGAATAAATCAGGACTAAACTATCTATTTGGATGAGATTTTGGACCAAACCGTTTTTTTTCTATATACAAACGTGTCTTACCTCAACTATATTTGGCAACATAATAATTCCATCCAATTGGCCATCAGTCTCATCCCTTCAAATCACCCTAAATCTTTTCTCTTCTTAGATATCTTTTGTCACTTATGGTTTCGGCAATGCTCTTTCTCTCTTAAATCTTAAGCATACGAAGTTAACTCTTATTAATTGATATTATTTTTGTCCAGAAAAAATGATATTTTTATATATTTATTTTATCTAAAAATAGGTGAAATTGAAAAAAAATAAAAATATCACTTTTTTTAAAATAAATGAGTAAAGGAGTAGTAATTAGTCAGTTTTTTCTAAATCTCATATCAAACTTTTCTTCTTTTGGGTAAAAACTTACTCATGAGTCATGACCCATACATGAATCGGCCAAGCACTTTTAGAGTTTCAGTATTACTATTCCTCCTACATACAAAAATCTGACAATGTGTACATGCGCAAGGGATAGCAAAACCATTTGTACTAGTTTACCTTATACGAAAAGGGGTTCATTTCTCACTCAAAATACTCGATCCTAGTCGATATGATATTTTTCTCTAGTGAAGTTGCATGGCATCTATTTATCAACACCCTCAAATTTTCTTATTTGAATGAACTCACTACTACTACTACTAATCGGTGTGTCATAAAATATATCAATTAGTTCCAACCGGCTAGGCTCATTCTCAGACCGGCTAGGCTCGAGAATATATATAAAGAAATACACAGGAACCAACACTATAGTAATTACCGAGTGAGAAACTTCACATACGCTTCTGAAGATGCAAACCACATTACCATGTCAATTCAATTCAGAGTATTAGACCAATATGACTAAAACCCATTAATTACAACAATATCAATGCATAAAAGCATTTTTACATGATAAGAGAAAAATAAGAACCTGTATCAGATACAATGAAATCCTAGCTAAGATTTCACCCCAAAGTAAGTGGCAGGACCTGAATAACTAGCTCCGCCATATATATATATATATATAAACCCACTACTCTATACACTTTTGTACCATAAGTTAACAAGAGGCAACTAGTAGTGGTATGTTAGGCCGGTATCCTCGGGCTCTTGATTAGGACTTTCCTAAGACCATCTAGGCTCAATCCAACTGCAGTTCGATCTTTCCTTTGTATTATGAAAATCTTGTGCAGAATGTTGATTACTCCCAACAAAATGATACCTACATGTATCAAGAGAATAGTATAAAATCCTTTTGCCTATTGTTCTCCATGCAACTACATGGAGCGACTGCTGAAAAACTGGATGTATAGCTGATGAACAACGCATGCTTTCCCAAACTGTTCAGTTTAACCCAGACCATCTCCGAATCATCCAATCTATAAACTTATACAGATTTTCCATTTTGTCCTGAATTCACTAGTGAAAGCCTGTCTTCACACTCCACCAAATAACTTGGATAAAAACCACTGAATTGTTTCAAGGACTTCGAAAGTACTTTCCAACTGATACCTTTCATATCAAAAAATCCTAACATTCCATTATAATCTGGCCAGTAGAAAGCTCCGTTATAGAAAACCGGGTTGTTAATACACGGCATAAAATTGTCCACAGTGCGGCCTTCATAATTAAATCGACGAACAGTCCAACATTGCTCTCTTTCTTCCTTTCTTTCCCGGTTTAGTGACCAAGAAAAATATATCATTGTCACCTGCTACTTAAGTCCAATTGGAGATGGCAATCACCACACAATTGCGGGAAGTTAGTATCGATGAGAATGACATTCCTCCAAGTACATAATCATCAGGTAAATCTGGAAGACGAATTATCGCTCTTGTGAAGGGATTGTAGCAGAATACAGTTTTTTTCCCGTTAGACAATAGAAGCCATCCATCCTTTGAAAAACGTATTGTAGCACCTACAAGCTTTCTAGATCTAGAAAATTTCATGATGTACCTGTCATTATTATCCATCGGGACTAAGATATCACAGATTGTCTTTTTATTTTCTTCAAAGATAGAAATCAGCCAAGGAGATAAACATGTAGTTGCTGTGGTCCTTGTAGAAGCCGACAATCGATTCAATGCAGGGAGAAATATGGAATTTTGTTTACAGGCTACACGAAAATGAATGTAATCCACTGGATGAAGAAAACTTGCTATCGCCTCTGTACTGTCATAATCATCAAGAAAATCCCATTGCTCTAACACTTCCAATTCTTCTCCACCACTATTTAACCTGCTTATGTTCTCCTCTTCTATACTGGTTTCAGATGTATCTTGGCTTACTAGAAGATCTGTTATTCTTTTCCTTCTACCAGCAACATGCCTGCCAATTTTTTTTTTTACTAAGAATAAGAATGTATTATAAACACAACGTAGTGGCGGTTGCATTGATACTGTATTTACCTATTTTCTGTTGTCGGCATCATTATCCAAGTGGGCAGAAACCATGGAGTTGGAAGCTTCAAACACGGCATGATAACTGTAGCAGCATTGTCTTCTACTTCAAATATGTACAAGGTTTAATCTTCAGGTAGTGTATAAAATAAACAACCCCTTTCAAGACCCATGTCGGCCGCTGAGCAACATGATGTGGAAATCAAATAACACTTTCTAGAGTCTCATGTATCCATGTTAGTGCACAAAAAGAGAACATGATCACCCAGACTCTTCAGCAAAACCCAAGTCATTGATGAGAAATCCAACTTAAAGATATGTGTCGAGGTAACTTTTTTAAATCCTCTTGGACTGCAATTCAAATGAACTTTGAAGATCTCATTAGTGAATTCCTCACCTCCTCCTATCCATGTGAAATCGGCATGCTTTAACTTGATTATTTTAAAGCAATTGCTTTGATTATTATCCTCAACACGATGCCATAGTTTGTGTATTTTGATCTGTATCAAGGGATGCATCACAGAATGCGTATAGCTCGCCTTTAAAGCAAAGCAGGGACTCAATAGGTAGTTTATAATCATCATCATCAGGAGCAGTTATAGACAACACCTTTCTTCTCCATTGTTTGTCTGCAGGTCGACAAAAGGCTAGTACCTGCTTTTCCTCCCTAATTTTTGGATGATGTTTAAAAAGGAGGTATATCATGCAGCCTAGGTTGTCAGGATCAGAAGTAGTACTTTGAAGAGGTGGTGAGGATAACACTAAGTCATACAAAAAATAATCTTTTGATTTGGGAGGAAAAGACTGGCGATCAAGGTTAGGCAATTGAATAGTTTCTAGTGATACAAGATTCCACAAGAAACAATCATTTAAATTTGAGTTAGCCATACAATATTGATCAGTATTAGCATCAACACCACCAATAACAATTAGCCATCCTTGATGAGAAGGTTTATGATAATATGCTTTTCCACCCATCTCTGGTATAGATTTTATGCAATTTCTATTACTGTGTTCACAAGGATTATAAAAACTCTGAATTTCCTACCTTTTCCATGTGGGAAAACAAGCCAAGGTGCTGCCTTTGGAATCGATGGGCGTTGTCTTTCACTCATCTCAGCTAGTGCTGATCCTTATGCTAATTGCTTGTCCATGGAAATTATGTAGCTAGCTAAGTATTGAGGAAATTAAGAGGATTATGTATAAATTTCTACTACTCTAAATCATCAACATTGTGCATTTGAAGCTGAATTTGTGTTAGGGTTGGAAAGAACTTTATTGAATCACTGAGGGTAGAGAGTTAAGAGGAGTTAGGGTTTAAGAAATGACAAAAATTATGAGCTAAAATACTTCTAAAGTGAAGAAATAAACGAGGGTCGGACCGTTTTCTACTTGTGAGACGGTATGACTCGTCTCATCTCGTGTTACACTTGTACCGGTATGAGACCATGCCCTTGAATGACCTTACCAACAGACAACAGTCAATCGTTTATACGGGCAACAGTCAATCTTTATTTATTTTTATTTGGGATGGCCGCGGTGGCAGCTGTGGCGGTGGACATAGCAACCCCACGATAAACTAAATTCTAGTATTAGAATATACTCCCTCCGTTTCAGTAAAAGAGTTACTTTTCCTATTTGCACAATTGTTAAGGCAAGATGAGAAAAAATAACTTTTATAATTTATTTCCAGATTTACCATAACAAAAAGTTTAATACTACATATATCTTTATAATGATAATAATAACATTTCTTAAAATAACAAGGGTAGTTTTGAAAGTTTGTTATGTTGAAAAATGAAAGTAACTCTTTTGTTGGAACAAAAATTTAAAGAGAAAGTAACTCTTTTCCTGAAACGGAGGAAGTATTTCCCAAGTTGATAAAGGGTAGTTTTAAGTATCAGAATATGATCGGTTAAGGGTTGTCTTCATTTATTTTCATGACCTTACTTTGTTTATTAATTTTTCCCAAATCAACCCTCCCTCTCTCCCATAAAAAGTAGATGTTTAACCTTTTAAATTTGCTCTATTTTTAGGTAAAATTTAAAAATAAAAGATCTATTTATTTTATTTTTGGTCAATTAACTAATTTCAATTTATTCAAATTAAAATCGTGATTACATGATAGCTTACAAGAATAACAAAAACATCAGAATATAAGATAACTAAAACTCTGATACAAATAAAGATATCAATTACAAGTAAATCACGAAGAGAAGAGTCATAAACCACAAAGATATCCAATTTTTGTATATGTAATAGGGAATGATGATGGTATTATCCGGAATCAAATCCAACCATTTAATCTGATTTTCTTCTTCTTCAATAAGAAATGGTCCTAAAAGGAAGGATTGATTTGCCCATAATCTTATAGATCCAAACGAACATGAATGCCATAAATCCCTTCGATTGAAAACGAATTCAAAGTAAAACCGTGTTGAATATTTTATGTTCTTGAATCGAGAATAGCAAGCCACGAACCAGTGATCAAGGTTTAAATAACTCGCCTTAAAAGCTAGCAAATAGAAAATCGTCCCAAATGATAAAGAAAAATCATTCCAAATAGGAAGAAATATGTTGAACAACATTAAAAAATAAAAAAAAACAACTCTTATTCAATAAACTACCTACTAAAACTAAAAAAGAAAAGAAATTTTGACCAAATCTTAACAAAAAAAACTAATAGAATCAAAGAATTTTTTTTTCCTTAGAGAGAAGAGGAAAAGGATATATATTCTTGATATGATATTTCCCATGGTCATAGACTCATAGGTAGTAGTCATAGACTCATAGGATGTTCGGGGAACATCTGATTTGATTTTAGCGTGTTTTAGTGTTTGGTCGAAGGATACTCCTTTTATCCACAAACTTATTAAGATTTTTTTTTTTTTTTGTTGCCACCGGTTAAATTTGTTTTTAATAAAAAAATTCATGTAAAATGGACAAACAATATCAAAATCGGCTATATCGTTTCAAAAACTTAGCGATATTGATAAAAAAAATTTGTTTTTAAAAAACACATTATAGCAGCTAGGTTTTTTACCTAGCCGATATTGTATAAATCAAAACAGATACTATGAAGTATACATTAAAATCGACTAGTTTGCTTAAAATGATATCCGGTCGATTCTAGGTTTTATATATAGTATTAGTACCTATTTATAACCTAACCGATTCCAAATTAAAAATAAAACATGTAATGGTCCGGCTAGGTTGTTTGGATCATAACCTAGGCTATTATAAAGGTTAACAAAAACAATCTTTCTTTAATATGATTAAAATAGTCGGAGGTTCTTTTAACAAATATTCTGAGCTTTGTCAATAAATTTGTATTTAAGTCGTAGATTTTAGCAGGGTCATCTCTAATATTTTAAAGGCTCGGGACAAACATTTAAAAAATGACCTTTTTTATATAATGGGAAAAGAGGAATTGTTGTCATTGGCGAATCCTGAACCTGCACCGATTAAACAATTATAAAACTTGTAGTTAGTAACTAGGTAACGAGGAACAATCTTAGAAAAACTTAATAGAAAGTTGAAAATAAGTAAAATATAGAGTTATAATTTTTATCTCTTGAACATCGACAAATGCTTAACAAACAACATCAGAACAATTACATCCAATTTTGATTCTATCCATAAATCTCTCAACTGTCAAGTAACTTAAGCAAATAATCATTAGCTCCGGTTGCAAATAAGGAACATGAGAATCAAATCTATTGAAGCCGATGTTCGGCATGACCCAATTTAGCAAACACTTGAGGGTAAGTCCATCCCGATTTAGCTTGCTACTCCTTACCAACAGTTGTTGTTGGTAGGATACAAGACTACAATTGAGGTACTTTACGTGATCACGATTCTTAACAATGCAAACATTAATTTTAAAACTAAAAAAAATCAAATAAAGAAATTCAATCAATGTGATCATCCGTAATTCTAATCAACTCAATATACCAAAGACGAAGACGAATTTAATAAACAGTTCACAATCTAATCTAAGAAGAATTTAGACAGTACATGCATATGATCTTTATATTGAGTTACACTGACCCTTGTTTGCTGCTGCCTTTCATCCTTAGGTACTCCACTTTCCACTTACAAAGGTCATTTTCATTAAGCAGCAGAATAAGATTTGGTTTTTGGTTTTAGGCCTTCAAAAAAAACTTTATTCTTATATTTCTCGACATGCCAATTCTGTATAAAAGCTCAAGTTAGTCCAATGGACCCTTGGCAATTCAAACCAAACACGACCCTCTCTGCCTCATTCTCATCCAAAAAACACCAATCCAGTTGTAGACCATCACTGGTCCACTACCACTATCAAAAACATAAATCTCCTGTTTGGTTCTCTCAACAACAAGAACACCCTAGTATTCTTCGAATTTTGCCAACTCAATCTTCACTTCTACGGTTCTACCTCCCCCTGATGGTGCATCTATCTTCTTCCACATGAACCATAATGGTTTGACCAGGGTACTGGTACACTCCCAGTGTAATATGGTGCCCCCTGTAACAGTTTGGCAAAATTGAAAAACAAAGTATCTGCTTTCAAATGTTAAAGTCTTAAAGAATATATCACTAGACAAGAGATTGCTGATGGAATGTCTGTTTGGTTTGTCTGTCTAAGGTAGAGACAAAATAATGGATATATCTAGCAGCTCATTGATGTGTAATGCAATGCGACACGTAACAGGGATTAAAGAAAAGGTCTAATGAAAGTTGAACTAGAGTAAAAGAAAAGGTAAGTTGTTAGGGTAATGACTTTTGTTTGGGATATACAAGCATGTCTTACCTCAACTATATTTGGCAACTTATAAATAGTTTCATCTAATTGGCCATCAGTCTCATTCTTTCAAATCACCCTAAATCTCTTCTCTTCATAGATAATCTTTTGTCACTTCTGGTCTTGTCAATGCTCTCTTTCTCTCTATCTCTCTTAAATCTTAAGCATGTGTAGTTAACTTCTGTTAATTGATGGTAATTAGTCAATTTTTTCTAAATCTCATATCAAACTTTTCTTGATTTGGGTAAAAGCTTACTCATGACCCATACATGAATAGCTGGCCATGCACTTTTAGTTTCAGTCTGGCTCCTGCATGACAATGTGTATGGTTAATGACTTTTTAACCACTGGATATTGACTTAATCTTCTAGTGACTGCATGGTATCATACATGAGTAATTGGGCATGGAAATCAATTAAACTACCACTCTATGTCTCTATCTCAATGAAGTAATGCAGCTTTATTAAATTACATCTATCCTATTTAAGATAGGTTTTGTCCAATTTAAGATCAGAGCATGGTATATATGTGGTACTTTGCATTGTGTGTATAATGCTCCCATGTACATATACATGCGCAAGGGATAGTTTAACTTGTATAACCAAGAAAAATCAGTATTTTCAATTTCTAAAGTTCAAAGGAGCATATGCATATATAAGCCCATCTCCCTGTTCTTCCAAGAATAGCAAAACCATTTGTACTAGTTAAACATATATGAAAAGGGGTACTATGTACTCAATATTAATTTGCTTGTAGTTTTCTCAAGTGAAGTTGCATGGCATCTATTTATCAACACCCTCAAATTTTCATATCTGAATAAACTCACTACTACTACTATTCAGTGTGTCATAAATTGTATCAATTAGTTCAAACCAACCCATATATATGTTGGATGCTAGAAATTTTGGCACGTATGAATGAGAATATGAGATATCATATATATTCACATATAAATATGAAGTGATTATATTATATGCATATGTACTTGATATATAGGGGAAAATGAATGAGCCAAAAAAGGGAAGAGGGTATAACCTGGCAAAAGCTAAAGGTTCAACATTCACCAAGTAAGATCCAAATATAGAAATAAATACACTTTCACTAGATTGGTACCTCCATTGGGATTTTTCAGTTTCAAGTGCTAGAATTTTGTTGTATTTCTTCTGAACAAACTCTCATTATTATTAGTACATGTATAGTCTCTCCTTGACCACCAAACCATAACTCTATCTCGTCAGCATCATCATCATATAATTCTCACAGACTCATACGTACTCACTCACTCTTCTTTTTCTTTCTTTCTTTCCCTTTCATTGTTTTGAGAGATGGGTCTCATCTCTTAACTTTTTGTCTCAGTTACTTCATCTAATACTTCTTCTTTCAACAACACTTGAAAACATTGGTTTCTCTCATATCTCTCTCATTTACTTATATCTCCTCTTAGTTCTTCATTACCTTGTTTCAAGCTGCTATAAGTTATGGTAAGTTAGTTTTCATCTTCTTCATTTTCGCCTCTTTTAATTTCAACCTTAAAGTTCATGTTCATGTTCTCATCTTTATTCTGATTTGGTATTTTGTTTTGATACTTATGTGATAAGGTTGAATCATCAAAAGAAAAAATGGAGAGAACGACCCTCATCAACAGAAACAACAACAGCAACAAGGTTAAGGAAACATGGGAATACAACAGAAGCTATAGTTATGGAAAAGAAAGTTTAGGTAGTAAGTTCTCATGGCCACCAAGACCTTACACATGTAGTTTCTGTAAAAGAGAATTTAGATCTGCTCAAGCTCTTGGAGGTCATATGAATGTGCATAGGAGAGATAGAGCTAGGTTGAACCAATCAATTCCTTGGGACATTAACCAATATCAGCAGCAGCATGCTAACTTCATTAGCCCTAATAACCCTAATTTTCGCCCATCATCCTCTACTACTGCTACTTTCACTAATCACCATTTTCCACCTGCAGCCTACCCTCCTACAATTGCTTATTCCTTGCATAGTAGTACTACTCCTCCATCTATCACTGCTTGTTCGTCATCAACACCGCCACCTTCTTCTACTGATGAAAATATTAGCCGGATAAAATCATCATCAAGTACTATATTTATAAGTTCATCTTCTTTCAGTCATTCGTCAAGCACGAAAGGAGGTCAGGAGAATGCAAAGAACAGCACCATGACTACTTTACCTATGATGGAAATGTCGTTGGAAGTTGGAGACCAATATCAGCTTATGGGTTTCATGAACGAGGATAATAATCGCCATCAGTACTACTGTGGAAGCAACAATAACTTAAAGACTCATGGTGAAAATGTTAGGCTAGATTTGGAGATTGGGTTGTGCTGTGAAGATGACTTAGATTTGGAGCTGAGGCTTGGGTTTTCTTCATAAGTACCCTCATGCATCATCAATTTACTATCTAAGAAATAGTGTTTTAGGTCATAATTCTAGTGTTTATCTTAGTTTTATCTTAATTAGACTTGTCTTGATGAACTTTTGCATGCATGGATCATGTGATCTAATGCTTTTTAACCTCTTAATTACTTGTTAAAAAGTGATTAGTTAATTATGAATTTGCTCAATTATGACTAATTAGTAACCATTATGACATGTACTGATTTTTGTTTCTTGCTCTTGTAATTATATGTTGGTGGTGTGGCTAGCTAGATCTTGGTAGGTTAACAATAATTATAGTATCTCAGTTAATAATTAATTAATATGATGATTAGATATTTTTTTTATTGAAAAATATTTATAACTAAAAGACCGAGTACATGGTTACGGCTATCTCTAACTGAGATAGTCATGTTTCTATCTTTAGAGTATCAAAAATGAAGTTAGGGGGTTTTATATCCTCAAAAGAAAAAAACGGGGTTAGCTACATGGATACAGTTAACCAAAACCACGACTGTTTTGTTGGTTTTTCCCGGAAGGGATACCATTTAGGTGATCCAACAGCCAGGATAGTTTATAATTTATTTATCCTATATTAATATTATCTCCACTGGTAATGGTATTTATAAGTTGTGTTGGTTTTTCCCGGAAGGGGATACCATTTAGGTGATCCAACAGCCAGGATAGTTTATAATTTATTTATCCTATATTAATATTATCTCCACTGGTAATGGTATTTATAAGTTGTGTCATTCAAGGCTTTGTTTCTTGTTTGTCATTTGGTTTCTTGTTTGTCATTTGGGGGTGGAGTTGAGTTAGATTATTGATTATGGCCTTTTTAAACAATTTATCTTTTAAATACATATTTTTTCTGTTTTTGAAAAATAATAATTATTATTTTTTTAATTTGATTTATTTTTAAATAAAAATAAAAATAAATAAATAATGTTTTTCAGAAATAAAGGTAATATTATTTACAATATGAGTTGTAACTTGAGTTAAAAAATAAGAAATACCGTAAATACACTGTAGTATATAGGATACGACAAGCTGATAAATGTCAGTCACACTTGAGATAAGATTGAATGATGGCTGCCTAAATGAAGTTATAAGTAGTAGAAATAGTAGTAGCTAGCCAATAAGATTGTTAATGAATTTGTCTTGGATAAAAAGCAAAGTGCCAAGTGATTGATTTATCTATCAATCGAGTGATAATTAATGTATCTTATTAGGAGACAGCAGTATACTTTTTCCTCTCCACACTCTAGTTATACGAAATGAAAACAAGATATGCAGCCTATGGTCCAACAAAAATATATGCAAATATAAACACGAGTACTCCCTCTATAGACGTTTTAGTGTCGAGGTAGTGTTTTGGTTGGTTGGGTGGCCGCAGCCTAAAAAGAAACTGTATTGAGTTTAAGCTGATAACTAAAATTAGAGAAAAAAAAATAATATCCATCGATGTTGTTTTTCACCTATTGATCATTCAAATCAATTAAAATAACAGTTTAATCGTCACAATTTTTTTCGTGTTGATAACATGTGACAATATTACTAAAATCTGTTTTAACAGCATATGATGATGAGTTCATGAGGTTCAATAAGGTACGTGTGTACACTCGCTTTTTGGTGGTGATTTTTGTTTGGCAAGGTTGTGTGGGTAATCTTTCCGAGGCTTCGACACATTGGGGAGGTGCTCCTCCTAGTGTACCAAACAAATTAGATTTGGGTACAGTGCTACTATATATTTGAACAAATCGTAAAAAAGAGTTGGAAACTCCTTTTGCACTTGTAAAATGGGGGAAATTCACAACTTCTCATTATTATCTAAGACGTAACTTGTAATCAAACTAAGATATTACTCTCCTCAAGATAATACCTACAAATATAGTTCATTTTCTATTTGCTAATAAAATCACCTGTTCGTTTATTTTTTATCAATAAAATATTTAATACTAAAGAATTTTAAACAGATGATTGAAGTCATCCAAAGACTTTATCACCCATTACCTATTAGTTTTAAAAGATTAACAAACCGTCAAAAAAAAATAACCAAAAAAATTGCACACTCGCATACATGAGATACAAAAGCACCCCTTATAAATCCAGGAAAGCTAGGGCCCACCTTAATGTTAGTGAGTGGTTTTTAGATACGATCACGGTCTGCTAGGAATTTGTGTTAGTTCTTTGTAGATTAACACTACTAGCCAGCTAAAATTTATGTGATAATATACTAGAGACTTGTACATATCGTAGTGCATGTTCCCGACAATGTAATGAGTGTAGGTTCAGGGTATGATTGCGTTTCCTTAAAAGGAAACCTGAACACAAACACACATAATAAACACTGCATATATTATTTCAGCTTCAAAAATATGCATCATCACTCTCTC
Organism: Papaver californicum; assembly: GCA_023531435.1. NCBI lineage: Eukaryota > Viridiplantae > Streptophyta > Magnoliopsida > Ranunculales > Papaveraceae > Papaver > Papaver californicum. The sequence goes on from JAJJMC010020351.1 coordinate 1,959,796, forward strand.
TCTCTCTATATGCAACACAAAGTTATTAGATAGATAGATTCTCGATCTCAGTAAAAATCATGAGTACCACTGAACCCATGACGAACTACTAGTACTGTGTTGTTATGATGAGTTTATTTACATTTAAAGCACGTCATCACAATTCTAGTCTTACTCTTACGTACCTACATATTAACTATAAAAAAATTACACACCATCTTTCCAGGGTAATTAAATCCAAGGTAAACTAAACAATACCAAATGTAAAAACTTTGACTAAGTTGATTATTCTGATACCTGATCACGTCATGATCATTTCTAGATAGTTTTCTGATGCACTTGGTATCGTCGATCACTCCAATTGATAAATAAGTTGCATCTAATTGTATCAGTCACTAATGCATTTTGATACACACAATGCATTGGTGAAAGAGTTGAGACTGTCAATACACACATTTTAGTGAAAGTGTATGGGAATGAGAATGAGAATTAGATAATAACATCGAGCATTATTTTAAAAAGCTAGCCCAGTCGGTGCACATAACTATGAAGCATATCATTTTGATTAAGTTCTAAACAAGGAATTTTACCAAAAAAAATATATATTCATTAACAAGAATTTTTCATCTTACAGGTAGAAAGTTAATAATTATCGTCTAAAGCTATAACAGAAGAAACAATTGTATAAAAAGACAAATAGGAGCTAGGCTTGGAGATCTTCATCTTTCTTTTTTGGAGATTTTCCTTCGGAAGATCCTTCAGTGGCAGTTTTCTCCAAAGGTTGTTTTTGATGAGGATGATCTTCGTTGATATTTTCTTTGGAATTAGCCTTTTTTTCGCCGACAACTTGCTCGTCATTAGTTTTTTCACAATCTGATTCGGTCTTCTCCTCGTTGTTTTCTTCTTCGTCGGAATGGATCTTGGGGAATTACAAGACAACTCGGCGAGCCTTAAGTCTATCGCACAAATTATCGACGAATTTTTGGCAAACGTTGTTTGACGAAGCCTGATAATCTTTCTCCAGCTGTTTGAAGGAAGCTTTGTGATCTGCTTCAAATTGGTTAAATCCTGAGTCAATTTTTTGGTACTTCACCAAAAGATCCTCAAAATTTTGGGCTTCGACGTCCTTGTCGGCATGAGCTTTCTCCAAATCTTGCCGAACTTGATCTAGCTCCTGGCAGATTTGTTTCAGCTCTTCTCCCCTTTGTCTCTCTGAATCTGCAAAGAAAAACAAAACTGATTAGCCAAGAATCCAGATCAATCAGAGGCATTACGAAGCTAAAATTGACCTTATAAACATAACCTTCTTTCTGTGAGATAACAATTTTTAAGGTTTCTTCAACATCTTCCTTTTTACTTGTTAGCTTAGCAACTTTGCGTTGGGTGTTAGCCAACTGATCCATGGCCTTGTATGAAATATTACCAAATTGTGTTTGGTATTGGGCAATTATTTTATCCTTCTCCTTCATTCGAATATCAGATTTGCACTGTCCACTAACACCGTATCACTGGTCTTTATGATTTCTACGTTCTTCAGACGAACCTTGCGCAAACCTGATTTAACCTTTCAAGATCCTTCTGCAGTTGTTCATGATCCATTTGCAGTTTGTTGAAATCAGTACATATAGAGCCAAGATCTTTTTGGGATATACGAAGGTTATTTTGTGATATGCGAAGATCCTTTTTGGAAGTGTGAAGCTTGGTCGCAGAAGTATCCTTCCTTACGAGAAACTTTTTCTTCCCATCTCGCAGAGACTCGATTTCGCATTTAAGCTCTGTATTTTGGCGAGCCAGCTCCATATTATTATGATCAAGATGCAAATTTAACTCATCTACGTTCTGTAACTCGCGAACTAGTTAATATATGCGATGGCCCATTCCATTATCATTTTCTAATTCAAAATCAAAAAATTCAATTCATTGCCTATATTCTCTATTTTGTTCGTGCAGAATATAAAATTCTAATTGGCTTTGCTCGATAACTCTTTGACGAACTTGACAGCGTCCTTCGGAGCAGAACACACCTAAATATCAACTAGCAAAAACAGAAAGAATGAAAAGACTAAAATTTAAGGTGATGTAGCGAAGCTTACCACGAAGTTCTTCAACTCGTTTCCTTTGAGAATTTGCAGTAGCTTTCTCGGAATCCAATTCCACTTGCATCGTTTCTTTATCTTTTTTCAGCTGCGAAACACTTTCTCCACTCTAATGCACTCCATTTCTGGTTGGCGAGCCTCCTCCAATGAAGCAATCTTAAGAGTATACTCCTGCACAATAAATATACATTAAGAAAGGAAGTTACGAATGAAAAGATAAACCAAGGTAGTAATAAAAATTACAAATGTCAGTAGACCAGCCTGATGAGATCGAGTCAAAGAAGAAGACACTTGACGTTTCGCCTCCGAATAAAGAGAAGGAAAGGATCCAGACAGCAATGCTATCATTGCATTACAGACTTGCAAGGGGATATCCACTACCACTCCCTCTTTGATAGCTTTAAACATTTGCATCCAAGTGCTCATCTCAGAAGAGCACTTGTGTTGCAGAGTCTTTAGCTTAGCAACTCAGTATGTTCTTTAGCTTCTTTCTCACGCACTTGCGAAGATCCTTCCCTAGTCTCAGAAAGCTTTGCAGCCGCGGGTTTGGATTGAACCACTTCCGATACCGAAGGAATATCTGAAGCAGGATTTGTAGGAACCACTTGAAAAATATCATGAGACATTGTTGAATATTCATTCTTTTCCTCCTCAAGGATTTCTTCTTTTGAGGCTAAATTTTCAACCTCCTGAGGGATGGTACCTTCCTTAACCTGGGTTCCAACCACCATAGTGGTTTTCAGCGAAGCGGAATCCTTTAAATCATCATCTACTATCGTTGGCACCTCAAAAGAGGAACGAATCTTCACAGAGCGACGAGACTTCTTCTTCGGAGGACTACCCATTGACTCGCCAGGCTCCATCTTCGCAACAAAATGAGCCTTCGTCAGATAAAGAACGGAGGAAGTAAAAGGAGAATCAACAATGAAAGAACATGTTTTTTACCTTCTTAGGATCCGAAGAAGAGCGTTTGCGAGACTTAGCCTTTGTCTCATTCGCAGCAACAACATCCTAAAATTGTGAAGGTTAGTGTCGAAGAAAGCAAAGAAGAAAATAACATAGCAAAAAGAAGAAAAGAGTACTCATGAGTCTTATCGGACCATCCAAGGGTCCATGGTTCGTATCGAAGAAAGTTTTGATGCTCTTCCAGAGGACCTTTGCGAGGAACATTGTATGAATATCTACCCCAAACCCAGGGGCCTTCAAGAATCAGAAGGTACTTCATCCAGTTCTCGTCGTTGGACATGTGAAGGAACTGGTTGGTTTTGTTGATCTTCAGATCAAGATCAGGAAGAAGGAATTTCTTGTGGTCCTCGATATCTTCCCAGTTGAATCGAATAGCCCATTTTTCAGCTCGACGGTCAAAGCGATTTTAGACGTAGTTTGACAAAAATGAGCTCGTAGTATAATCCGATGGAGTATACGAATGGGCTTTGTCGAGAATGGTGGAGTAGCCCTTTGAACGAGCTACGAACTCATTGACCAGGCGAATAACATTTCCGCTCAGTTGAAATACACCTCGTGTGGCATCAGGCGAGTCATAACCTCGTAGAACAAGGGATTCACACCATTATAGAGAGGAAATTGTAGGACAGACCGCAGTTGACCTAACGAAATTATAACCATGTTGGCATTCCAAGATTCTTCCTCGATCATCTGCAGGGTCAAGTTAACTCTTGAGCCAGATCCTTCGGGAATGATTAGTCTACAACCTTGCGAATGAAGTTCAGCGTTGAACTCAGCAACAATTTTTGTTCGCATGAGTCTGAAAATCGAAATCAAAATAAAAGTTAGGATTAACTCAAAAGACAAAAAGTTAGAAGAATATCGGGGAGTTAAGAAGATGAAGTTAATGGCGGATGCAGATCTGACAGAAAGGGAGAAGTTATAAAGGGAATAAAAGTTAATAAAGATGAAACTGTTTAAGGAGATATTTATACCAAGTTAACCGGCTGAAAAGGTGGAAAAACAGAAATTAGTTGGACGTGTCGGTCATAAAGTGCAAACTTGAAGTCGTGGCAGTGGTTTCCCGAAATTTCCGAAGACGTGGCGAGAGTTAAAACCTTTACGAATTCTCTTCACATCCTACCCTCATTCGGATGACAGGAGAAGAGGCAAAATATTGGGACAAAAAATCATCTCACCACGTGTTCGAATCTCAGCATATAAACACGAGAGAAGCATATTTCAAGTGAACATTGAAGCAATACTCAGTCAACATAGGGATCTACGCCAGATACTAAGAGAGAGAGGCGTGGAAAGCACTACCAAAGAATCAACGGATAAGTTTGAATTAGACAGTTGGGGCATTTAATGCACGAACAGAGTGGTCAAATCAGTTGTTTGTTAGCTGTCAGGACAAATGACAAGATAATATTTGAAGAGTGGGAGATCAGCGACAGCTATAGCGAGGCCTATGAAGCGAATCTTACATCAAAGTGAAATAATAACGAAGCAGAGTTTATTTCCGAGTAAGCTACAAAAAGATCATCACGGCAAAGCCAGCTATGTCCGAAGTAAAACATACTTGAAAAAGATTGTATCTAAGGACTTGCAAACCCAACCCTAATTTTATATTTTGGTTATAAATAGGCATGTGAGTAACTGTATTAGTGTTGATAAATTCTATAAAAGAGTAAGAGAATTATTATAAAAGATCAGAAGACATCATCTGTCTTGAGATCATCATCCTATCATAGTGAAATCCCTCCCGTAGACATAGGTTTTAACACCGAACCACGTAAATCTTTTGTGTTCATTGTTATTTCTTATTGTGTGAGTTTTAATCTTAAGGTTCAGGTGGAAGACGTAAAAGAGTGCTTTTGGATTGATCTTGGGTGTGTTATGGGATTTCCTGCAACTAGAAACCCCTTTTCCTCCTTTCATTTTTATTTTCTTTCTCTTTTGTTCCTGGTGTTTATGATTGGTATCTAATGGAGCAGTCACTAGAGTTTATCCATGGTGGCCAATTCAGTTCCATCTAATGCTAAGTTAGAAGAAGTTAAGGTTGGACATCAGATTATTATAAGTCTTGAGAGAATTCCAATTCATATACCGTGGAATAATTAAAACCTTATTTCATTCTCCTTGGTAATCTATTTGGAGGATTGGTGGAGGTTCACTCTTCAACCAGTAAATTAAAAGACTATTATCAATCGTGCCTTCACCGATTGATGATCAGGTTTCATTCATTTCATACGGAGGCTCCAAATTTTATATCAAAGTTACACCTATGATAATCACTGATGATTATGATGATCCTAGTAAATCTGATACTCGATTACATCCTTTATGGAAAGACTTAGTCAAATCAATTAGCTGATAAAAAGGAAAACATATTATTCCCCAAATTCGCGCCTTTCAGATAATTCTTCGACCGCTAGTTTTAAAAATTCAAATTCAAATTTGAATAATGCTGGTACATCCAGAACTTGAGATACTTGTAGTCCTGTGTATTCTGGTTGCTATGTGTAGGCGTGGAGGCCTCTTTTTTTTTCTCTCCCCGTAACCATTTTTTCCAAATAATTATCCTAAATTTTTTTCTTCGATTTTCTTCATCTCCAAACCTAAATTTATTCGTAACCTTAGCGAGTTTTGGAAGGATGCGAACATTTTGGTGTTTAATACATACAGATAGTGGATAACAATCTCAAAACTTAACTATAAAAGATCCTTTTAATTAGAATGATTAAGTGAGTGCTCATTCTTTTGAATACAAAGTAATGTATTTGTCGATTTCATTTAAAAGCCACAAAGATTTTGTTCAGAAAATAGAAAAACAGGTAACGTTCAATATCAGCAATTTTACTTCACTGAAAATCTCCGCTGATGAATGCTTCATTGAGCAAATGAATATTGTCCGTGTGGATATCGTTTGAGATCAGTTGCAGAGAATGTGCCTACAATTTTTTTAATTTTTTTTATGTGTGATGTTTACAAATTTCATATTCTCATTCAAAAATATCATATATTCAAGAACATAATTTTTATTTTATTTTATTTTTCTCTTTTCTACAGTTCGATTTTTTTTATAGTCTAGTTCTTTTTCTTTTTACTTATTAATCCTTAGTTTATGAATATTGTTTTTTTTAATATTTTTTTCTTAGATCCTTTCTGCAGGCTCCTTTGATTATGATAATGGGATCTTTCCAGTTTTGGATAATGGTTTACAGCTTAAGTGTATTCCCTGAGACAGTGTTGTCAACTTTAACAGTTTTGCATAGGATAGCTTTATAGAATTCATCAGTTTTGTATTCTACCATCATGATTTTGATTGATCAAAAAGAAGAATCTACTTCAAACAGTAATATTTCAAAGTATATTCATCAGTATATGATTCTTGATCTGGTATCTGACCCTATGGATTACCAGAGATACCAGAGATGTCGAAACCATGTTCAAAATTTTCAAATTCAAAAAATGAAACTCCTCCCTAATGCCTACTATGATTTTGGGGATCATTCTCGTTATTCGGAAAATACCCGGTTGACTCAAACAAACATCAAAATATTTCCTACTTTTGGTTATCCTCATCGACTACTTAGGAAACAAAATATCCCTAGCTTAACAACCCTGTAATCATTCACATACATAAAATATATATCCTATTATCATTCCCCTGGTACCCATTACTCAATACCCTTTCACAAGATATCTCCTTGGTATCCTATGGAGTCTAGTGCAAACAATCTGATCATAAATATCACGGGAAAAATGAAAAATGCTACAATTAGGAGAAGTGCTAGTAACCCAACAAGAAGAGCCATTGGTACCTCAAAAGATCTGAATAAGACAGCCAAGGTATGGTCACACAGTTTGATTGGTAATCTTATGACTAAAGATGATATTGAGAGTTCAGATGTCAAGGAAGAATTGAGTTTTTTATGGAAAAAATATCGAAGAAGGGAAATAAGAGTAGTTGGAAAAAAATCTGTATATCCTCAAATTTAACTCTCAAAAAGATATACAAGAGGTTATCAAAAAATCACCTTGGGTTGTGCAGAAATATCTTTTTGCAATTCAAGAATACACTACTGAGATAGCCTACAAAGATTATAAATTTGAAAAACAAGAGTGGGATGTACAGCTCAAAGGCCTTCTCCTTGAGCATCATCATGTAGTTGTGCTAATGAGGCAATAGAAGACTTGGGTAGGAAGATATATACAGATCCTAAGAATTGCAGACCAAAATATGGAAATATGATTACAACGCGTATTGAAATAGATTTGAAAAAGTCTATGAAGAGAGGAGAATGGTGGAATACTAACTATGGAGATGTCATATGGATCAGATACCATTGGCTAAAACAACCACATAACATATGTGGACATTGATACATAATAGACCATAATAATGAACAATGTGAAGAAGTTGCAAAAGAGCTTTTGGAGAGGGACATGAATAATGAAGAATATGAGGAGTATATGAATGTTCAGGGAACAATGGAAGAGGGGATAAATAAAGAAGAGGAGATACTTAAGGGTATCACCAATACTCAATTAGAAAAGGAACTTACTGATATCACTAAGTTTATATTAGAAATACCAAGAGAGCTAGGAACCAGCAAATTCCAAATAGAGGGTCTGAACCATCTATGAAAACCCCTACTCTGGTAATCCATAACATGAATCAAAGCAACAATGAACTCAATACTAGGAATATTACTGCAACAGACTTTATGGATGGTGTTCAAATGGAAGTTTATGAGGATCTCAATGCTGACATAATGAAGAAAAACCCATTTAATCAAAGGATCCTTGCTATTAAGGTAATATTTCATTATCCTCATCTTAGTTTTACAAAATTTTGCTTTCTAATTATTATTTCTCAAACTCAAAATAGTAGTGTACTTCAAGTTTTTTCTTTTTTGGTATATAACATAAGAGTTCTGGCTTGGAATTGCCAAGGCTTCTCAAGTGAAGTCACTAGAGATCATCTTAAGAACTTGTTAAGTAGATATGACCCAGATGTTGTCTTTTTATCTGAAACCAAATTAGGAGTAGAGAAAATCATTTAATTTCCCAAATAGCAAACTAATTTCTTCTAGAGGTTTACCTGGTGGGCTTATCCTTCTCTGGAAGGATGTATTCCAGTTTCAAATTATGAATGCACATTCTTGGACTCTTAATTGTCTTGTGTAGGATGACCCATCTAAGCCAGAATGGCTCCTTACTTGTATGTATGGTTCTCCATACAATTATCATAAGGAAACACAATAGTTTTATATCAAGGATTTGGGTACTAGTGTTAGACATGCTTGGGTGGTTATTGGTGATTTAAGTCTTGTTTTTTGGTAATGAGAGCAGAAATTCTTTTTCTAACACTTGTCATAATACTTCTACTACTTCTAATTCAAGAGATGCTTCTTTTGTTAATATGATATATGAGGTTGGTTTAGAAGATATGGGCTATGTAGGAAGATCTTTTACCTGGTCTAGTAATGTGCATGGTACATTCACTAGAAGATCCATATTAGATAGAGCTCTCACTAATGAGGAATGGATCTTGCAATTTTTAGATTCTAAATTACTTCATCTCCCACAACTAGGATCAGATCATTTTCCAATCTTATTGGATACTGCCAATCGTAAAGGAATACAAAGAAAAAATGGAAATATTTCCAGTGTTATGAAAAATATGAATCTCTTAAGCAAGAAGTCAAGACATCTTGGGAATAATCTTGTGATGGCTCTCATGCTTACAAGCTACATAAAAGACTTATCATGACTATAAAATCTATTTCTAAATGGAACAAAAAGAAATTTGGAAACATTCAGAGTAATATCTTTCTTTTACATCAAAAATTAAAATCTATCCAGCATCAAGTCAATGGTAACAATAATACAACTGAGATTATTCAAGTTGAGCAGCAGATTGAGCATTGGCATAAAGTTCAAAGTGACTTCTGGGGAAAAAAATCATGGGACCAATTCTATTTGGAGATGGATAGAAACACTAAATATTTTCATACCAAGGCTAACAGAAGGAAAAGTACAAATAACATTGTTGTTATAAAATATACAAATGGACAGTGGTGTTCCTCAAGACATGAGTTAGAGAATTTGCTTACTTCTCATTATTCTTCCTTGTATACTTCTACTAATCCTTATGTCAATGAGAATATTCTTCATTGCTTCCCAAAAAGTATGACTGCAGAGTATAATATTGCCCTCATGAGGATTCCAGAACCAGATGAGATTTATAAAGCTTTGAAGGATATGAAGCCATGAAAAGCTCCAGGGCCATATGGCTTTCCACCTGGTTTTTTTCAATCACACTGGGATATTATTGGAAATGATGTGGTGCATATAGTAAGGCAATTCTTCCAGTCTGGGTTCAATTCTTCCAGTCTAGGTTCATTATTAAGAGTTTAAATGCTACTAATGTTACTTTGATACCAAAAACAAAGAACAAACAATTTCGTTCTGATCTAAAGCATGTAGCTCTTTGTAATACTTCTTATAAGGTCATCTCAAAAATTCTTTCTTCAAGAATGAAATCTGTGATGGGAAAGATAATCTCTCCATTACAAGCAGCCTATTTACCAGGGAGGAAAATTTCAGATAACATCCAACCTGCTCAAGAAATTATCCACACGACGAAAAACAAAAAGAAAGTAAAAACTATCTTGCTCTTAAGCTAGACATGTCAAAAGATTTTGACAGACTAGAATGGTCTTTTTTATTGGACATTATGGATGATATGGGTTTTTCTAAGGAGTGGTGCAATCTAATTTTACAGTGCATAAGTACAACACAAATCATTATTGTGTTGAATGGTCAGCCTTGTACTCCTTATCATCCTACTAGGAGCATTAGGAAGGGTGACCCATTGTCACCTTACCTACTCATTATTGTAATGAAGTCCCTTTCAAGGCAACTTATTGTAGCAGAGCAGAATAACAAGATTGAAGGCATCAAGATTTCCTCAGGTGCACCTTCCATTTCCCATCTATTTTTTACAGATGATTGTTTGTTGTTTACTACTGCTGACCTTCACAATATAAATAACTTGCTTGAGATCATTGGTGTTATTGGAGCTGCTTCTGGACAACTGGTTAATTTTAATAAATCAAGTGTCCACTTTAGTTCCTTGGTTCGTCATAGATTCTGTAGAATCTTGGCTAGAAGATTAAAAGTACCAACAATGAATCCTAATGAGAAATATCTTGGTATTCCTCTTCTCATTGGGAATCACAAGAAGTGTTTTTTCTCTAATATGATAGAAAAAGTTGGCAGCAGATTATCTATTTGGAGTAATAAAACTTTGTCTCAGTGTGGTAAGTCCCAAAGAATAAAGAGTGTTACTAATACTATTCATGCTTACTCTATTTCATGTCTTCAAGTACCTGTACGTGGAAATTATGAACAAGATAAATGCATTGCAGAGAGATTTCTGGTGGGGTCTTAAAGAAAATAAATGTGTTTACTTAAATTCTTGGGAAAAAATAGGTAGGCATAAAGATGTTGGGGGGCCATGGATTTAGAGAATTAAAATTTTTAAACCAAGCTCTTGTTGTTAGAACTGCTTGGAGAATTTTTAGTAGATATGCAGTGGGTTCAAGCTATGCAAGCTAAGTATATCCCTGGTACTAATATGGTACATGCTACCAGAAAGGCTAATTGTTCTTGGGCTTGGAAGGGTCTTCAGAAGAACATGGATTTTGTAAGGAAAAGTAGTTGTTGAAAGGTTGGGAAAGGTACTAAGATAAAGATTTGGATGGATATATGGATTTTAGGGTTATATTTCCCTCTAGAACCAAGACAAGGAGTGTGTAATAGTGAAGATTATATTTGGGTTAGAGATCTCATGGACTTGAATGGGGGAGGCTGGAATATTCAGTTAGTTCAAAATCTCTTTGATCCTTACATTGTTGATCTAATACTAAAAATGAGAATCCCTGTTGTTGTGGAGGACAAGTTAATATGGAAGCTTACAAAACATGGGGGATTTAATTTAAAGTCTACATACAATAAAATATATCAAGATATTTTGGGTGACCTGGAGTTAGACACTCACATAGATGGATCTAATGTTACCTGAAGTCCTTTTGGAGCATTGATACTTGGCCAAAAATTAAGGATTTTTGGTGGAAATGTTTTTGATACCCTCCCCACAAAGGAAAGATTGTCAAGACATGGTGGCCATATTGATAATGCTTGTCCATTCTGTAATCAGCATATTGAAGATGTAATCCATGTTTTGTTTCTATGTCCTTGCTCAAGAGATGTATTGCTGAAAGTGCCAGGAGGAAGATGTGTTACACAGGGTAGCACCACTTCTCTGAGTATTATTTGTGAAAGTTGGCTACTCAAGGATAAAGAACAAGCTTCTGAACAAAGTTGGTTGGTGTTATTCATGGTGGTTAGCTGGAGTATTTGGAAGGAGAGATGCGATTTTATGTTCCAAAACTGTGAACCTGTCCTGAGAACTATTACAAGGAAGGCAATGAGTTTTTCTAATTACATTAGTAAGATTACTATAACAGGGAAATACCCTAGTACAGGAATCCAGAGACCTCAACATCCACTATGTTGTTGGGAACCATAACATGTACCTTACTACACCTTAAACTATGATGCATATTTTGACTCCAATATTGCATTGGTGTTATGTGATTTTACAGGAAAGTGGAAGGGATGCTATGCACGATATTATGCAGGACTAAGAAGTGTAGAAGAAGCAGAATGTCTAGCTTTCTTTGAAGCAGTTAGATGGAGAACTAAGATGCAAGTTACTCACATTGTGTATGAAACTGATTCAAAGAGCATTGCTGAATACGTTAATAAAGCCCCCCTCAATGATTACTCGGTACAATAAAGATATTCTACTAGATGGGATTCACACTTTAAATTCAACTCGGTACAATAAAGATATTCTACTAGATGGGATTCACACTTTAAATTCAACTCAATTTTGGGTTATTAAGTTTATTCCTAGATTATGTAATAAAGTGGCAGACAAGTTAGCAAAATTTAGCAGAAACTTTAAGGTGTCGGAAGTTTGGTTAGACAAACCTCATAGGGTCATTAAGTCTCAATTATTGTTGGATAACATTATTTCTTCTTCTTAATTTAAAGTTTTTCTTTGCATAAAAAAAAACTTTAAAATTATTCAGATTTAATTTAAAAAATCAGATTTGCCGAATAGATTTGGGTTTGTGTAATTAGTATTTAATGTTTTCAATAAAAAAATCACAATTTTTGTGATTTTAGATTTTAGGTTTTTATTTTTATTTTTCTAATCGGTATGATGACTCAGATATACTATCAAGACTTGTTATCTAATAGCCTTAATGGAATTTTATGGTGGTGCTGCTGCATTATTATCAAGTATGTTTTGAAAGAAGACGATCTAATTTGAGAAATAAAACCGATATTGATCGCTATGATATCAATTTGGGCATATTACTTCTCTTCTATGGAAGCATCTGCATATATGATGTCAATGATCCAGATTCAAAAGATCAAGAAACAAAATGGTTTGAAACCATTATCAAGATGTCTAATTTCTTCAGCGGAATGTAAAATATTAGTACAATTTTTGTTTTTCGTTTCTTTAAGTTTGGAAATTTGAAATATTAGTGCTAATTGTTTTTATTCCGTTTTTTTGATGTAATTGATCATGATGTAACCAAAATTTCACAATAATAAAATTATAGGGCATTACCTTTTCCTTAAAAAAAAAACTACTCATGTTTGTTTCTTCAGGGTTCTGGGCCCCTTGGTTATGGGCCTAACATGGTACCAGTCAATGAACAAGTTGTTACGGTAGGCAGGGTTGAGCATGGTCCATGATATCTGACTCAGACATAATATCTGTTAAAAGAAATAATACCTCTGTTTCAGGAAAAGAGTTACTATCACTTTTTCATTTTAGCCTAAAAATATGTTAAAATAAAAAAATAATAATAACTCTTTTTCTAAAACGGAAGGAGTACTAAACTGCTCTAATTTTATCTCCAATATGAGACAAAAGTATGTTGAAATCAGGTTGGTCATGTCCGTAAAATAATATTGGTTTTGTTAAAATAAGTGGTACAATAATTAAAATGAGGACTTTTGAGCAACATGTTGGTGCTCAATTTCGTTAACCTGCATAATGGGACAACCTATTGGAAATATATAATCGAACTCTCAAAATAATTATTGTATTTTTATTTTATTTTCTAGTTTTCACTAATTATTTTGGAATAAAATAATTAATTTATATTGATTTTTTATTTTGGTGTCTATAAGTTTTTGTGATGTGTGTGACAGATATTTTTAATTTACGTAACCTTATATATATGATCTTGCTGATTAATAAAAATAATTAATTTTTATGGATGATGATTACCAATAACGGGATAATATTAATTGAACATGTATCTATTAACATCACCATAAATATACGATTTAATTCAATAAAAAAAGCGTATAATAATTTTATGGGACATGTGCCGTCTTCTGTTAGCGTTCTAGAACATCTCCCTACCTTGTTAGTAAAATTTTGTAACTCTAAATATTCTCTATATTTCAAGGGAAATACCTAAAAATTAACTTGTGCCTTTTTAACTAATTCTACAAATTTGAGTAAAACCACCTTGATGGTTCTCTGCCAGCTGAACTTGGAAATCTTAGAAGTATTCAAATTCCGTGAGTTATATGTAGGCAAGCAAATGCGTTTCACATATGAATTTTATTCTTTGTTAAGCCATTCCATAATGATCCTATAATTACATCTAACAGGGACACGCCATTCAACAATCTATCGGGTAAGATCCCCGAAGAGCTGGTGTGAAGAATATTGATTCCTTCTGAGGCCCTGATTTTTTTGTTGTCATTTTAGTGCACTTATGGGTTAACTAAAGTTCTCTCCTAACCCATTTTTTATATGGGTATAATGATTTATCTTACAACAACCTATCAAGTCTCATTCCCCAGATAAAAAAATTCTTAAAAGTTTCCACCTGAAAGGTATGGTATCCTTATTCAGTCTAAAGTCTTAAAGGAAATTAACTGATGGAGCTTTTTCTCGATTTAAATTGTTCATTAACTTCTTTGGGAATTTCTTACTACGTGGCAATTGATCGTGGTCATATTTTAAAGGACATTTCATTGATAGCCTTTTATGCAAGAAATCTATTTCAATTTGGTGCATGATATTCATACATATGATATATTTCTTATAAAACAATTAAATCCGAAAAAATGGAATTTTCTAGAAATAAACTCTAAAGAAAAATATTTTTGGAATTAAATTTCTAAAGAAAATCTTACAAAAATAAATTTATGTAAACATAGGACTTGGTGCATGGTATTCACACATATGGCATATTTCTTGTAAAACAATTAAATCCGGAAAAACGGAATTTTCCATAAATAAACTTTTAACAAAAATATTTGTAGAATTAAATTCCTAAAGAAAATCTTGCAAAAATAAATTCGTGTAAACATAGGACTTGGTGCATAGTATTCACACATATGGCATATTTCTTATAAAACAATTAAATCCGAAAAAATAGAATTTCCCATAAATAAACCCTTAACAAAAATATTTTTAGAATTAAATTTCTAAAGAAAATCTTGTAAGAATAAATTCGTGAAAACATAGGACTTGGTGCATGGTATTCACACATATGACACGGGTTGGGTTGGGTCATATATTGTTTGCCCACTCATTCAACCCACTTTTACATACAATCCATATGAGAATAGTTATATAGTGGACATCTTTATCTAGATTACCCTATGTGAGACTAAACTAAAGAATTTCATTCACTTAAAAAAATAAGTGAGCATCCATAGGACTCTTAGAGAAACCACAATGGGTCGACTAGAGTAAAAGACCAAAGACTAAAATTTTTAGTCTTTGGTCCGGCCCAAGAAAAGCCGTGTATAGTCGGACGATTTTCTAGCGATGCGCCTGGTGTTGGGAGGTGTCCCAGCGATGAACTTGGAAACACGTGTGAAATCCTAGGATAACGCTTGCGCGAGACGGAATCTTAGCATAACGCCTGGTGTGGGGCGGAGTCCTAAAGTAACGCCTGGTATTGTACGGTATCCTAGGACCACGCCCGAGAGACGGGCGGTATCCCAAAATCACGCCTGATGGGGCGAAGGGCTAGCAACGCGCCTGAAGGAGTTGCGCTTGTGCGACTCGAATGTGTGAGTAGAATGGGACAAGCGGTGTGCTAGCGCCCCGCCTGGAATTTCAAGCGATATAGCATCCCGCCCCATTATCATTTGTTTCTTCTTCAGCCGAACCCTATTTTCTTTCTCCTGAACCCCTTGTTTTTCAACCGAACTCTCTTCCGCCTCCCCTCTTGAACCCTGATTAATCTTCCCAAACGAAATCCCAACGACCCGCCTACGATTTTGAGACTCCGCTCAAGCTTTTCTCAAACATCCAAGCGTAATCAAGGTAATTTCTTTTGGTTTTTTTTTGTAAATTATAGTTGTTTTGTAAATTAAATTTAGAGTATGTTTTATTATTATATTTTGTTAGTTAATTTGGTTATGTATGTTGAATGATTAAACATGTGATTATGAAATTGAGATATTTAGGTTTTATTAGAAACTGTAATTATGGAATAGGGATAATTTTTAGGGTTTATGAATGTTGTAAATTGGGTACAAAAAATTGATGATAATTTGTTGCATTGAAGATAGAATTGATTAAGTTGTTGTTTAATTTGAGTTGGGTGATGGTTAATTTTTTGATGAATTGACTAGATTGTCTTGAAAATTTGGGAATTCGGAATGTTTATGTTTTAAAACCTATGTCTATGGAAGTATATAATTGTGGAATTTTGATGATATTTGGTACAATTGGGGCATTGATATTGAAGTATTTTGTTAATGATGAATTTTGTTCAAGAATGTTTGATTTTTGTATGTTGGTACATATGATTATGTAATTAGATAATTACTTTTGTAATTATGAAATTATTATGTTTTTCCTTGATTTATTGATTATTGTAGATTTTTATCTTCTGCATTGTGGGGATTACTCTTGATTTTCAATGTTGTATGAATTGTTTGCCCACATGTCGAGCAGTGTGACGTCCAGATTCGTTGGCTGAAAGAAGAGGGCCAAGAAGACTAAAATCGTCGAGGATTCAGAAGAAGACCGTATTATTGAAGAAACAGTAGAAGTTCCCGGGTTGGAACACTATACAGTTGTGGAAGATACTGAGGGTCACGCCTCCACCAATATAATGTATTCAAGCGACGCCAAATTCAAGTTTTCACATCGTGGTCAATCAAATCGGTCCTTCAGACCTACCAACGTATTGTTAAACATAGCTGTAGGGTCAAATATATTATTGAAAAAGGGAGGATGTGACCGATTACTTACCATAGATGTAATAGATTAATCGCATGCACTTATTGACTATATTGTTGAGCGCTTTTGGGATACGAAAAACACTTTTCACTTCTCGTTTGGTGAGCTTGGGTTCACACTCCTTGATTGGGTAATGTTGACAGGAATTAGTATTGATATTGGTAGTCGTGTTCCGTATGACTCAGGGAAGTTCCAATTTGAATATGTCCGGGAGCATATTTTTCCTGAACTTAAAGATAGTGCGGTTTGTAAAAGAGAAGGTATTCCCTACCAGTGGGTTTCAGATGCAATTACGGTTAAATTTTTATGCACATATTTCGATCCACAAATATTGGTTGCGGATAACGATGATAGTAGACTTGCTGATAGAGTGGCCAGAGCGTTTTATATGTATGTTTTGGGTGAGTTCTTCTTTTGAAATGCAAAAACCTATATTGATGCTGGATGATTAGCTGATTTTTTGAGGATCTAAATGCAGTTAACTAATATGACTGGGGTACTCCTGCATTTTCTAAATTGTATTCCGGTCTCGCCGCATCTGGCAGGGGACAAAAGTCATTGGCCTGACCCTTCCAAATTTTGGAGGTAAATTTGTTAGTGTTATTTATAATTATTTTAAATTGTTTCTTTTGTTACTCAGTTATTTATTCCATTGGTTGTTAATACATTCTAGTTTTGGGGTACAAATATCTGGGCATTTGTCGGCCAAAGAACCCTTCGCCTGAAAGTGAAAATGAGTGGCCTAGATGTCGTTGGTGGATGGGAAGCCGGAGGAAGAGTATTGACATTCTTCGTTCAAGGACTTCTCTGAATCAGTTGTCTGTAGACGATGTGACCTGGAAACCGTGGGAAGCTACGACCATGGTCCTGGAATCTGAAATTTGACGGAAAGTTGTAGAGCTCTCAGGGAAAAGGGTAATATTCTCTTGGCTAGGCACCGTGAGTTTATAATTTTTTTCCATTAGAATATTTTTTATTTTCTTTGCATTTCGGTTAACTGATTGGTTTATTTGTTTATTGTCAATTCAAATGGATAAAGAATAACATGTATCTCGGAGATCCGTGTTGGAAGCAGAACAATCCAAGATGGGGCGTTCCTAGCAACCCGCCTAGTTGTATTTCCAACTTCAGCGACGAGGTGGTTGAGGAGATGAGCGAAAACTGTCTGGTCCCTGCAAGTGAGTTTGTACGTGTCGTGAACTATGATCTGTATATGGAGTATTGGCGACATGCGACTAACCTATACAACTATGCCACGAAAGTCGATTGGGAGGTTGAAACGCACGGTTATGCTGGTGACCGTATTAAACACAACATCCAACGTCGTCGTGAACATGTACCCATTCCGCCCCACAACAGCTATCATACGTAAGTATACAACAAAACACTGTAAATTTAATTTTAGTATACAATGATGGTTCATAATTTGATTTCATTTTTTTCATCACAGGTCGCGGCTTATGATTTAGTTCAAGATTTGTCTGATTTTACCCACGAGTTTTGTGAATTACGTTAAATAAAACTAAGTAGAGGATGGACTATTTCATTTCCAAAGATGCAGAAATACAGTGTCTACGAAATGAAAACAACATGTTGAACTCAGAGCTTTCTCATTTTCGTCAACGACAACCACCCATTGGGTTTGGCACGTATGCTCAGAATATGCCATCACCGATGTGGACGACATGGGTCAGGGATCGTCATCAACAACGCAATCAAACAACTATAATTCCAGACCATTTTTCCCTCCGTTTATGCCCCCGCGCTTGACGTTCGAGAATCAAGATACGGAAGAGTAGTAATTCATTAGCATTGAATTGTTAGTTGAACAGAAAAAATTTTCTTTTCTCAGATTTGAATTGTATTTTTAAATTGTTTTTCTTACATTTATAATCGTTTATTTTATCCTTTATATTAGTTTTGTATTGTCAATTCAAAACTCTGAATATTTTTTCCTCTGTCGTTTTGGTCATTTGGTATTGTCTTGTCAACCGACATTTCATATCTCTGATGCGTCCGTCCACCCCACTTGTCGCAACTCTGTTTTTGCAATAAAATACCAACCGTGTATTGTCAATTCAAAACTCTGAAAAAAATTTCTAACTTTTGTCGTTTTGGTCATTTGGTATTATATTGTCTTGTAGGGAAAAATGGGTTGTGCAATTATTTACAATGAAAGTACAATCAACGACTAGTTTTCGAAATTATCCTATAAATACATCTGTTTTCTATACCAAATACCACACACACCTAGTTTCATACACTCTACAAATTTTATTTACTCATCTCCTTTTTGTAATTCACTTCATAAATCTACCTACAAACATGGAAACATTTGATTCAGCTGAAGATTTGGCAATAACCAAAACATGGCATAACGAAACCCTACGTGAAGATGTCATAGCTAGAAGGGTTGAACTTGAAACCTTTTGGGGGATGATCTACATCCAATATGCTCGAGAATATGGAAATCCAAAGCAAAGATCTCTTGAACAAATTCATGATAGATACCAACTTATTCGAATAGGGATAGCTGATTATATAGCTATACAACAATAGATCTTTAACCCCACCCATTTAGGCTTGTCGATCCAACAATTTGTAAGTATCTTTTACTTAAACTAAGTTGTTTGGTCTTCCAATAACAACATAATAAACTTGATGAATTATGTTTTTTTTTTCCTATGCTTGTGTAGGAGGATCTCGCAAAAATGCACTACTATCAGGAAAAAGGAGAAGAGTTCACATTTGTAGAAAGCTACGAGTTCATTAAGTCCAAACTGTAATCGGAAGTAACTGCTAACTTTATCCACCGATTTTGAGAATTTTTCTAACTTTTGTCAGAGTTTGGTTGTAATCGGTAGCTCATGTATTATCAATATATTTTAATAGATGGCCACATTTCATTAGTTAATTAATTTTGTAAAACAGTTGAACATAAAATCATTTCATTGAATCGAAAAGGCATACATCGCGTAACATTAAAGGAGATGAAATATAATAAATCAATAGATTACACTTAAACACTTAAGCAAACCTATTATCAAACCTTCAATGGGTCGTATGACGCCCGGAACGACGTTCTTCACATCTTCTGAGAACAATCAACACAAAAGGATTGTATTCTTCCATCACCCTTAGGATCTCGAAATGAGGTTGGTACCTGAAATCTGAAAGTTTCCATCTTCTCCATTCCTCCAGAGATCTGGCAACAACTTCATCATCAGTTTCATTCCTAATTCTCCTTTCATTCACCTTAGCGGTTAAAGAAGAAAAGTCTAGTACTTTCTTTGTGATTTCCACATATCGACAAAAAAGGCCTGCTCTGTTCCGGTTATTTGGGTTATCGGTTTCATTACAAAAGTTAGCATGAATATCTTCTAACCATTGCATGCTCATTGAACCATTCATCCGACGTTCATGACCCCTTGTTGGATAATGTAATACTATGTTTCGACATAGGGATAAATCTTCCTCTAAGGTAAAATTCTCTACATTAAGCCTAAATTTTTCGTAAACCATAATTATGAAAACGATAGATTATAAATTTTCTATGAAATGTAAAAGATGTGGATTTGAAATGGGAATGATTAATATAAATTCATTTATTTATAGGTGTATCAGAATATAAATTATATCCGTTGACAACGGTAACAAATTAACCAGGAATTAACCAGGCGGACTCCTAGGAGCGCACCTAGCACCGAGCGGCGTCCTAGCGCCTCGCCTATATTTGAGCGAAGTCCTGAAACTTCGTTTCATTGTAGGCGGTATCCTAGGATTACGTTCCAACTGAGCGGCATCCTAGCATTGTGTTTGTTGATGGGCGTGAGCCTAGAGCACCGTTTCATCAGGCGTAGTTCTAGTATACCGCTTGATCAGGCGCATTCCTACGACACCGCCTGTGTTTCTGAGCGTTATCCCAGCATAACGCTTCATTCCATGCGGTATACTGCGACGCCACTTGACGCCAGATGGAATACTACGAGTCCGCCCGAGTAAACCATGTTTAGTCCGGATTAATTCCCAAATCCCCTCTGCTACAGTCGAAATTCTGGACTATCCACTACATTTGGTCGCGCCGCTGCGCTTCACTTTTACGGACTATCCATTAAATTTGCTCTTTACTCCGTGTTTTAATCGCGCCATTGTGGACGCTCTTAGGTCCTAAAATCAAATTACACTAAAACCAACAAAACATTTATTTAAAATTTATTTTCTCCAACAATTAATCCACTAATTCAAGCAGACATGTTTCTTAAGGGAGCAGTAGACGATACTGATAAAGAAAAAAAAAAACCAGTGGACGATCATATATCACTGTTTCTTATACCCGGTCACTGGAAAAATATGCCGGATGTGGAGTGCAGTATATTACCATATATTATCAGTGAAATAGGCCGAAACATGCCGGATGGTGAAAAGGTACCGTACATCCATTTGTGTTACTGTTGCCCTAGCTAGCTACCATTAGTACTTTAGTTGTGATCCCATACTTACACTTTATTATAGATTTTCTGTTTTCTGCAGTACGTAATTTTAAAATCACTGGAATAGGCAGCTGGAATTTTACATTTTGTATGCGTCTGTCTGAGTGAGCTTCTTGACCTTCTAATAGATACCTTGAAACCAGGTTTAATTGGAGGTTTGTAGAATTAATAGAGGGCTTTAATAAATTTATCTCCACATCATTAATTACAGGAGGATGTCTAAAGGTGGTGTAAATACTAGTTTACCCTTACCCTAATAACTAATCATAATCTCTATTATACTTAACCAAAATCAGCCCCCATTTTCATTTTAAATCAAAATCAAAAACCAAAAACCTCTCATCTTCTCCTCCCTAAATCTCCTCGCTAACGATTTTATTTTTTTCCGAATTCAAATCGAAACTTTAATCCACGATTCTTTTACAAACATGGCTCGTATGAAGAATCTCCAGAGAGATGTTAGCCCATCTAGAATTGCAGAGAAAGTTAAACTAAAGTTAAAGTCGAAAAGGCGCAAGAAATCAAATCGAGAAGAATCAGACGATGAAACGGTCCCAATTAAAAAGAAAGTAAACCAAAACCCATTACTCCATTTGCTGGATGTGGATGTATGTTTGTTTTAGGTGGAAATCTAGACTACAAACCGTTAAATTGCAGTTACAGGGAGAGGGTCGGCATGGTCGATAACCATAGACCATGACGATTTATCATATACCTGGTAGAAGTATGAAAAATCGTCATGGTTTTTTATTTTCGACCATGACGACCTTAGTTGGTTATTTCCCCTGAAGACGAAGGGTCATTAGGGTCCCATCGATTAAACCATGATAACTTTTAGTATGTGATGGCCCTTTGATAAACCATAACGACCCCCAAAGGAAAAAACGTCTATTCTGCCCATTTCAATGATGAGGATCTTCACTTTACAAATATTGTTTCGTTACTGTTTTATCTTGTATCGTTACCGTCGACAATTTAGACCATGACGACTCTATGACTAAGTCTGAGATTATTGGTTCTGACTTTTTGTTTTTTGCGTATTTTGTATTATAGTTGGGTTGAAAAGGTAAAAAAGGAAAAGGTAAACTTGTACCCACTCCTCCTTCAAAAAATCCCCGCCCTCATAAATTATTTGGAAAACGTCCGAAGGAGGTACCTTTCTCTATTCGTGGACGTACACAACAAGATAACGAACCAGAGAATTCCCCTTCTCCTGCCTTCTATATTATATCTGTGACTTCAGACAATGACAATGAATAAACCGAATATGAAGTTGATGACACCAATGTTGGTGGTGGTGGTGCTGGTAGGGGTGGTGGTTCTAGTGGTGTTGCTGGTGGTGGTGATGATAATGATGATGATGGTGATAATGATGATGGGGAGTAGGAGGAAGAGGAAGAGGTACAATAAGAGGCATAAGAAAAGATACAAAAAGAGGCGCAAGAAGAGATACAATCCAAGGACAAGGGAAAGGGTAAGGAAATAGCCCCACCTGCGAGGCACGGTCCCAAACCCTACTTGATCATGGAAGTTGAACGCGGTCGAAATGTTGAAGGCATACCCTTAGATGGAGGAAATGTTCTATTTGCATATCCCAGGTTGTGGGGTCGTACCATCCATCAGACCATCATAACAATCACAACTTTTCTTTTTAACAACTTATTGTTAATTAGTTTGTTGATTGGGTTATTTTTTTTCCTTTTTTGCCTTCATTTTGTAGGATCATTTGAACGCATTATGTCTTTCCAGAGCCAGTCTTCCTATGCAAAAATGAAGTTTTGGAAATTAGAAGATGAATGTCCAAGAGTAGATAGTTAATAGAGAACTCTGGTTTGTATCATGCCGTAGAGAACTCTGTGATTGCGTATGAAAGGGTCACGGTATCTTCCTTCTGTGAGAGGTATTACCCTGAAGTAGATTGCTTCCAATTCCCATTTGGCGAGATGACTATAACTCCTGACGATGCAGAGCAGATTTTAGGGCTCTAGGTCGAAGAAAAATCCACTGGAGACAAGTTCAAGGTCAAACTTTTTTGGCCTGAAATGTATGAATTGGAAAAGGAGTTTTTTAGCTAGGATGAAGACACGACGGAGTCCAATTTGGTCAAGGGGGGCAGGTATTCGAAGAGAGAGTTTAACTTGTTAGATTTGAGTCGTTCATTTGCTGGGTCCTTAAAAAAGGAAAGAGATAATGGTCCCCTCTCTGAGGTTGAAGTTTATGCTGCCGCGACTGCTTATCTGTTGTACGTGCTAGGGGATGTTGTGTTTCCAGACAACAAAGGAAACAGGTTCAGCGCCAACTATCTCTAGCTCTTGCATCCTTTGGAAGATGTGAATAAGTACTCGTGGGGGACCGCCGTCGTCGCATACGTAAATGAGGAGCTAGCAAAAGCATCTAGGGAACGAACATCTCAAATGAACGGGAATACTAGTCTACTCCAGGTAATTGAAGTGATCATATTTGTTTGTTGGATGAACTATTATTACTTTTTAATCTCTTGTTTGGTGAATACTAGTTTTATTATTTTGATTATTATGTAGGTGTGGGTTTACGAACATTTTCCTTCATTGTTCAAAGACACCGAACACATTAAAGTGAATGTAGTTGGACATGATGATAGTTAAAGATGTAGTATTTGATCCATATGTGGGAAAGAGGGTTGATAGAAGGCAATATGTATCTTTTTACAATGGTCCTTTGTTTCACCCTACCGGTTTCTTAATGTATGATATGTCTAGAATAATACGACAACTTAGCTATATTCAAGAACCACATGATGAGGATTATAAACCAAAATTCAAACTCAAACTTGATGAATGCAAGTACGATATTTCTAGCATTGAGGTGGTTTACGACCCTCTGTTGAGGACCAGTGATTGGGATAAAAGACATGCTAATTTGGCAGACATATCTTTTGGAGATAATGTGAATAAGGGTTATGAGGCAAAGGAGGGTTACTTGGAATGGTATCGAAAGTTCTCCCATGGATGTGTGATACAGATTGATTCTTGCGGCCGGAAAAGCAACAAAGCTTCTACTTCTTCTACTCCGGCACCCGACACCAGAATTGACTCTATGATTCTAAAGCTTTTCATAGGTTTTTTTACCTATCTTGTTCTATTTTTGTTAAATATATACACTTAACCTCAATTGCAGTTTATTTATTTTAGAGAGATCGAGGGATATTATGATCAAGGGACTGAGTTTTTCGAAGGAGAAAGGAGAGGCATTAACGCTATACCAACAAGGTCAGTACGTTGACTTGTTGATACACATTGAAAACCCCGCTGTAGCCAAAATGTTTACTGATCTGGCAAGTGAAAGTAAGAGGTTCGCAAATGTTTTACCCGTGTAACCCAAGAAGGTTTTGATACCCAAGGAGACGAGAGGCAAGGAGATGTTGGTCGAGGTCGTGGAAGTCAATGAAAAGATGCAAAGCGAAGCCTGAGATCATCTACACAAAGAAGTGACCGAGGTCGTTGTCGTGGTTGAGACGGTGTTGTTTTTAAGACAATGCAATAATAGACTTAACGTTTCTTAGATATATAGAATTTGATTTTACCGTACTTGAACTCATGTTTTCTTACATTTATAAGGAACAACATAATTTGGTATATTAGTTGTGGTAGTGTATTGTTTTAAAATATAATTATCTCTCCAAGTTTCCAAGTGAATGTGTATGTGTCATCATGGTAAAAATTTAGGAGGATTACGACTTCAAGTATGAAGGTTTAAAGTCGCCATTGTATATAAGTATCGACCTTAACGACTTCAGCTCTCCCAAAAAATAGTAGATTTAAGTCGTCATGGATTATTGGGTGAACTCCCTATCACACCAAAACATCCAGGAAAAAGTGAAGATGGGAGTGGTTAGGGTCGTCATGGTAGAAATTACCAGGTTGACGACTCCTAATATAAGCAGTTGGTCATTTAGTTCAATGGTAAGTGTCGTCAGTGTCTAAAATAGCAGATTGGCGACTCCACCTCTGATAATTTTTTTCCTTTTTTTCGGGATCATATTCGTCATGTTATACGGTTTAAACCGATGCGACCCTACTACTCAAAAACATCCAGAAAAAATTCCAACTTTGCCAACAAGTGTCGTCAATATCTATTGTTATCGACCTTGCTGACCCAAAACCCCCAAATATTAGTCGGTATGGACGACACCTTTAAACCCCGAAGACCATTGGAGTCGTTAGTGTAGATACATTTTAACTGTGACGACCCTAGAATAAATAGGTTGAGAAACAACAAGTTAATAAACATTTTATTCATTAAGCATTCGAAAGCGTGCTTCAACATATAATTTTCAAAGTATACAAGTTTTCCAGAAGATGTACGACTAATCCCCTAAATCAATCTTTGTTGGAGATTCATCCAAAGACTTTCATATGGTCATGCCATACTCATATTGGTTTGTCCACTCGTTAGAGAACTCTCCCCAACAATACTTACTCATTGGTGGTAAAGGAAAATTTTCTTTTATCTTCACACCGATGAAATTGTTATTATTCACATGTGCCATAATTATTCTTCTCTTATTTAGTGTCGGCTTACACCTAGTTCTTGAGGGTACGCATGTCGTAGATCCCCCAGTGAACCCAGGAGAGAATATATAAACAAAACAAGTGAATGTGTCCTCCAAAAGTAACGACCCCATTTTGACTCTCTTTAAGGATGTTTTTTAACCGACCGTGTGATGCCTCTGCCATACTTGTACACTCATTTTTGAAGTGCTTATATTTGTTGGTCCATGCATATACAAACTTTTCCTTGTATGGACGTAACCATGAATTTTGGCAATAATCGACTGCTTTCATATGATCCTTGCTCCAATCATCAATAAACTTTTGTAACTTACAAAAAAACTTCACCTCAGTAGTAGAATGAGCCAAATCGTCCCAATCGATTAGAAACTGCTTCCATTTCTCTCCATCTTCATTGTGTTGTTCATTTTATTTATTTTTCTCTTCCACTCGTTCCTCTCTGAAAAGTTGACTTAGGCGCTCGTTCCTCCTTCGAACTCTTAGCACCGGTCTTTGGCTTAGGAATTTGGATATGACGTCTGCAATTTGAAAGGATATTGCACTGGATGTGCCACGTGCATAGAAAACGTTGTGCAAGTGGAAAAACATGTTGAATGGTATTCATCAATCCAATCTCCATATCGGTAACTATAACCCTGAAGTTTCTTCACCGCAGTAAATCAACCTCAATTGTTCCAACGCCCAAATATAGTCCTCTTCTTCCTGTTACTCCAAAAAACGCCAGGACACCGTAAATGGTTGCTTATCTGAAGTATGACTAACAATGTTCAACGTCGGCATGTTATACCTATTTGTTTTAAAGGTATAAGCTATCATCAAAACCAGATAAAAACACTGAGCCAATGCCACCATCTTCAGATGCGCAAGGAAAATGTGAGACACTTTGTTGTCCGGACCCAACTTTGTTTGCATCGTGTAGTCTAGCTTTTCCGCTAACCACTGAGATTGTTGTATGATTAATCTACCATCCCATTCGGTTCTTTTGAGCGTTGATTTGGCAGCGTAAATTGTAGACACGATATCCTTATCATCGGACTTCCCTTCATCTACCAGACCGTCTCCACCTCATGTGGTTTCAACCGGGAATATGTAGTGTGTCCAATCATACTATAGGGAAACAGATGGTTATGACGACCATCGAAACACTCAACAATCTCCATCGACCACCTTCAAAGTTCCAATTAAATCTAATCTTAAACGGACACCCACACTTTTTTGTTTTTGATTTGTAGACCCTCGTCGTCTTCTTCTCGTACTTATAGTCCTTCACGCTTGTGGCTTTCACGCTTGTGGCCTATCTCGCAAATCATCTCAAACTTTGTAGCCGTGACTTGGTTATTTTGAACCAACACGCATATTTTCTCTTTGACCTTTGAGATAACCCATTCCTTTGCCTCAACCTTAGTTTCCCATGTCTACATTTCGCAAATTTGATTTTATGAGAAGTATACTTATGTTGACGAGAGGACTAGTCAAACATTTTGATAACATAAATCAATTCAAAAGGTATATCACATACCTTGTCAGTCATATAGTGGTGGGAAGTATCCGGCCCTATCTGAGACACTGGTTCAGGTTCATCGCTTAGTTGTGCAACCAACTACAAAGAAAGGAAAAAGCATATTTAAGCAAACACAATGAAATGACGAAATGTAGTTTTTAACAGGTTAACGACTCTTTCCAGAGACTATGACGACACAAAATTTACAATGATGACTCTTTACCAAAAAATACCCAACCCTCTGTCCAATTTTACAAACAAGTCGTCATGGCTTTCAAAAAACATGAATGATGACTGTCCAAAAGTTATAAGGGTTGTTATTGTACTACAATACGATCATGACGACCTGAGCAGCAATTATTACAAATTTTGAATTTTCCAAATATGGTTATTGATCCAACGTTTTTTTTTTAAAAAAAAACTAGTCGTTAGTAATTTAACACTATAAAAGAAAATTATCCCTTTCATCTCATTCTCACCTTTCCCTTTTATCTTAATTTAATTCTCACTTATCCCTTTCATTCTCATTTTCCAACTCATTCTCACCCATCCCTTTCAAGCACTAAATATGGTAACTTCATACACTACCGATGAAGATGTTTCCATTGTTAGATCGTGGTTTACGATCACAAAGCACGACTACGATAGAGCGTACACTACCCAAAGTAATGAAGCCGTTAATGAAGACATCATGGATCAGACATCCGATTCTTGGTGGAGCGTTTGTTTAAGATTTTTGTGGGATTAGACGGAAATCGTAATCGTAGGACGTTCAAACCCATTAAGAGAAGTTCGAAAATATGTTTCAACGATTGGAGGCTTTGAAACATGAAATAAAAGTTGTAAAAGAAGTTCATCCCGCCGAATCCAGTGTGACAAGAGTAAATATGCCAATCAATAAGTCGTTCATCAAAAATAGTTTTTAAACTTTCAAACTTACAATTTATTTTTCTTTTTCAGTGGGCGATGGCTCTCGACAGATACGAAACTATCCATGGAAAAACGTTTACGCATGAGGATTGCTATCGTATTTTGGAAGAAAGTGTCATTTGTGATTTCAACCTATATGTTTAAGTGTTTAAGTGTTTAAGTGTAATCTAATGATCTATTCTATTTTATTTCCTTTAATATAACGCGATGTATGCCTTTTCGATTCAATGAAATGATTTTACATTAAGAATTGTTTTACAAAAGAAAAAAAAAATCCCAAATGCAAACGTCAAGGTTATGAATATCCACATTGACGAATACATCTTAAACTTGGTTAGAGACGTCATGGTATTTGATATAAACCGATACGACCCTAACACATATTTCATACATGAATTTTTGGGTCCAAGAGTCGTCATGGTATAGACATAGTACAGTGACGACTCTTAATGAGTAAGTTAGTGTCATCACTGTCACACGTTAGACCATGACGATTTTTCATAGAATGGTAAAGTTGCAGGTTAGAGTCTTCATTGTTGGATGTTAGGACCTTGACGATCTATAAAGAGTCGCCATGTTCCTAACCTCACGACCATGCCGACACTTACTCTGTGTCTTTGCTTTACCACTATGATTCGACGAATTTAACCAAAAAATCATCCATTCATAGACTATTAGAGGTTTACCTGAGTGTTTTGAGCTATGAGTTCTTCTTTTGGAGCATTGGTTTCCTTATTTGGAGCTTGAGGTTCTTCATTTGCACCCTCATTTTCGACTTCATATATCAATCGATCAACGTTATATATCCAATCTAACTGAGGATATAAGTTAAGATCAACACAATCATCCTTGTTATCTGAAGCTTTTCCAACATCAATATTTACACTAGAATCACTCATCTCTTAAAACCCTAGGTTTTCACTTTTTTTTTCTCCAAAAGCCCTCTTCTTCTCTACTCTACTTATAAAAAAAAAAATCTCTAATTTTAATCACAACCATAATTTATATAACTAATCTAATCTAACTAATTAACTAATCTAATCACATATTAAGACTAATCAAATAGGGATAGTTTAACAATTTATGAAAATATATGGCTAAGGGGTAGTGGGTATTACTATAGAATGACCCTATTTTATCTTTTCCTCCGGCCCTTTATTAATTTTCTAAACCCCCAATTAAGCCAGGCTTGGAAAGGAGACGTGTCACTACAATTGAAGTTACCTGTAAATCGAACTAGGATCCTATATACGGTGGATGATGCATGAAGCAAAATCAAAGTATGATGAAAGCTATAGAAGGGATTGGTTTATGAAGTTAGATATCCAGGTGAAGATGAACTTTATGTTTTAATTTAAAAAAAGAACAGTAAATATGGGCTAATTTGAAGAATTAAGTGTCCTCAAGTTTTTGCAAATTCAAAATCACTGTGTTGTTACAAGTTACAACAAGTATGTTTTGTTTGAAATAGGGATGCAATATGCCGGTCCATATAGCTATCTGCTAACAGAATTGATTTCTCATTGTACTTGGAACTGTCAAGTATACCAAAATACTATTCACCAAATTACCAGCGAAATGAACGTCCTAGATACAAAATAAAAATAAAAATATAGTCCGCTTCTCTCGGCCCTCTGATATCATTGGCTGTAAAAAGTAGACATACTAGCTAACCTAGCTCTCGTAGGAGGCTTCTCATATGCATAAGCCAACTCGTTAGCCTTCAATTGTATGCCTTCCTTATATCCGCAATTCATTTCCAGCATCCAACATATTTTTTCTTACAGAAAAATCACTATTTATACAAAAACTTCTTCTTTTCCCATTGTTCAGTAGGATTTAGGTGTTGTTCGGTAGGATTTAAATGCTGACTAGTTTTGAGTATAGGTTGTGGGTATCATCACCCAACGACCTGCCGAGTAATGGCTCGAAAACGTCATGCAAAACATGTCAGTGCAGTCTTACCGCCAGATACTGATTCCGACTTCTAAAGCTTTAATTAATAAAGTTACAGAGTGGGATATCCATTACCTGCTCCACATGGTTTTTCAACCGCGCATACTTTCAATTTGTAGTAGCTCCAGTTCCACCAATTTAACAAGTATAGGTTCTTTCAATAAGTTAAATCATGATTTATATACACACCTGAATCGTGATATAAAGTTCCCTGGTAACCTTGCGAAGATGCTCTAATCTCATACTCACTGCCGCATGGCTAAGAACAAAATTTTCATCGAGTCTTACTTCTCTCTTGCATCATACAATGAATGAGTAATACCATCACAGTAGCTCTCGTGTTCTCCCTAAAGTTTCAAAGTTATATAGACCGGGATTTCTACAGCTTGGGTTGTACTCATTGATCTCCACAAGTCCATTAACAACTGCAAAATATGCTTCAACCCTCTGTCGTTCTTTTAAGCCTTTCAATAACTTATCCTCCTCGTCGATCATTTCCTGCAGCCAAGAAACGTATATGTAAGTATTCTCAAGTTCTGTTCCCGATACAACTGTTGAACATTGCACGATTACTAACACTAATTCTAGGAGTCAACCGAGAAATTAGTAGCAAGAGAGAGTGAGGGACAGAGACAATACTTTGCTCCCCAAAAGTGGCAAAATGGACAGACTGACTAGAAATTTGATCCATCCAGGATGGTAGACAACTGTCTTTTAGTGCATCACCAAATGGTTTCGAATTTAACACTCCCATCTCTAATTCCCAATTACACTCCGAGAATTTAAGAGGGTGCATAATGTTAGAACCAAAACGTTCTGGTTGTGGCGCTGTTATCCTTGAATATTTAAAGCAACAGAACTCAACAATTATAGTTGTCTTAATCAATCTGCCAGTACCAAAGAATTGCAATTCAGATCAAGCTGCAGGGGTTAGTGAGAAGAATACTCAATCTTCGGAAGGTTCGGAAAACAGATCGGAAGCTAATGTGGTAAGTCAAACAACAAATGAGTCTGCAAATCGGAGCACTAAAGAGGATGCAGTAGTGACCATGAGGGATGATATTGAGGCCTTGGAAATGGTGGTGCAACCTTCAAATTTGGAATGGACAGCCTATACTATAAGGAAGAAGAGTTCAAGCAGCAAGGTGATGCTCAAAAGTGAATTCCTACTTGCTATCTGAATCCATTTAGCATTTTAGGCTATGTAACAACCCAAACCCTCAGCTACAGCTCTTAACACAAGACCAAAGTGATTTCTGACAGTAAAACCAAAACCTGAGGTGCCTGGATTCTCTTTTGTTGCACCATCATCGTAGCAAATGATAATAAAGCCTTCAACTGGAAGATCCCAAGTACACTGAATTGCTATCACAAGTTTCATTCTCCTGCTCATTATCCCAAGGAATTGCAGAATTTGACCATCATAATGCTCAGACCACCTATCACCTTTCAATCTCAACCCACAATCTTTGGTTAAAACACATTCTAATTTTCAGCTTCCTCCTGGCAATACCAAACTCCTCAAGAACAACTCTATATTGAGAAACCACAACTCCACCATTGTACAAAGCAGCAGCAACCCAAATTTCCTTAACTGGACTCTTATTCTTAGCCACAGAGAAGATGTCAGAAAAACCACCAGGAATTTGAAAGTGGAACACATTACACAACCATCTCCAAATATCCTTACCAAAACTGCAATTTCAAATAGAGTGTATCCGGTGAAAACCAACTCGAATTACAATGAAAAGAACACCATAATTTTGCTATTAAAGTGATCATATTAACAGTCTTAAAAGTGTGATGTATGGCATCCAATCGTAACAGAATGCAAGTAACAGTTGAATTCATCAATGGCTCTAAATCTTACGTTTTTCATTTATCCAATACTACTGATACAAACAAAACCTCGTTTCCACTTCTGATCTCGAAAAAGATACAAAAGAATTACTGAAAAACACTCTTTAGCTTTCAAATCTAACTCAAATAACTTCAATAATGGAGCGTTCAGATTAACAAACAATGAAAACAAAAGTTCCAAATGTCAATATAATGAACTTCAAACTTTGTGAATACATGATGAGATTATAGTCAAGTAACAAGTGAGTCTAACAATGGCTCTAAAATAAAGAACAGTGGGAGAAATTAGAATGAGGAAAGGAACAAGATAAATCTCCTATTTTGTGTCGACAGAATGTACCTCTCCCTTCGTCACATATAGAGCATACGAGTCGGCAAACTACCTTGAAGGACGAGATTAGACGGTAAACAACCTCATTCCACTCCTTCACGAACTTGTTTAACCAATGCCACAAACATAGCCAACTCTATGGTAGAATAAAGAACAGAACAGGCAACAATTTGGCACCAGTTATCCGGAGGTGTGGAAAGAGCAGCCGTGAAAAGAGAAAAAAGCATCAAATACCAACGATTGTTCATAAAGCTTTCCACAGAAAGAGCCTTTTGTTCTAGCAAAGAGATCAAAATGACAGGCACTTGGGAACAAACCGATGAAATTAATGAAATGTGAAGAGTCAACATAATATAGTCATAGATATTAGGTTGTAACTTGATCATGAGCAAATTGGTTGATGTTGCACCCATGGAGTATAAGAAATGGCAAATATTCGGAACCACATAAGAAAAAGTAAGGCACAGGAAGAAAGCGAACGAAAAACCACTTAAGTGAAAGACCCTATTGTATTTGAACCTTTGTTCTTTATAACAGCTGGGTATGAAAAAGCTCCACAGCTGATAACTAAGCAACGGAAACACAAAATAAGCACACGCCATTGAAGACGTTGCAAGATACGTCGACAATGCCTCCGTTAACTGTATACAAACAAAATGCGAATCCAAGCTAATAGGAAAATGAGTTCTTCTGAAAACCAGTAACATGTAAACCATGTCATACCAAGAACAAATGATGTCCACATGAAACGAATTCGAACTTCTCCTAGAATCGTTTCCAGAGGTGAATTTGGACCTTTCTTTATCAAATCCCTCTCTTTATCAGTGTTTTTCTCATCATCAACTCTATCAGGCTTATTCATAAATTATCTTGCATTGCTTAAAAGAAATTTCTGATTTTTGTCATTAGACATACCACATTTCTTAGATAAGAACAATGTATGGGTTGAATCAACCGATTTGATCTGTTAACAGCTGGAACTGATAACCCCAAATCTTGAAAAACCTTAATTTTAGGTTTTACTGTTTTTTCTGCATGAGAAGAAGAGAATAATGTAGGAGTAGGAGTAGAGGAAGAAGAAAGAAGGCATCTGATTTGGGTATCTCTGAATCCACTTTCTCTGAGGAAATTGAGAACTGAAATTGGGTTTTTAATCGAATTGATGGGAGGAAGTAGTTGTTTTGATGGAGTGATTGATTCTCGTGTTGTTGAATTTAATTGGGGTTTAGGGTTTGTAGATGTTGTTGTTGATGTAGTAGTATCTGAGAAGTGAAGTAGACGGTTGAAAGCAGTAGATGGAGATGTGATGAATGGCTTCCCGAAGCCATTGCTGCTTCTCAATCTAAAAGAGCAAGAAGGAGTGATCAGGTGGAAGAATGCTTTTTGCGCTGTGGGATAGTGGAGAAAAAAAAGACTAGAGGGTAAAGTTTTTCTATATTTTAAACCTATAAGAGTTATTGGATACTTTTACTAAAGTCGTTGGATGAGATTTTTACTCAGACGAGAAAACTTCACCCGTCCGGAATCCAAACGATTGAAGATCACCCGTTCAGTGAAGACTGGAAACCACTCCTTCGTTTGAACGAGTGGTTAATAGATTTTGGGTAAAAGACACTCTCTTCACTACCTATAATAGGAGCTAATTTTCTCTTTTGGGTGAAACTCCTTCACTTTGAAGAAGAACACTCTACGCATAGCCCTTGCTTTAAGAAGCATTTTGGGATCACAAGTCTGAAATAAGAAGAAGCATTGAGGAGAAAATGATTCAAACAATGCGCTTTTCTTTTCTTCTGGGGATTTGAAGACGAGAGGTGAAACATTCATGAAGATGGAACACTGACACGTTTGTCAGTGGATTGAGCAAGTCTTATGGTGGAATCCAAGACATTCCAAACTTAGAAAAAATGTAAAATGTCAAGTAGTTTTATTCCATATTTTTTGTAAGGAGTTTTCCAAGGTTCCACAGAAGAGAGTTTGGATCCTAAGAGAAAGCGGTATTTCGAATCACGTTCAACACAATTCGAAAATACTTCAAATCTGTTAGAAAACACTATTTGGAGTTGCGTTTTATGGCATTTCAAACTGCGTTTTTGGAACGCAATTCCAAATAGCTTTTCATGCCAAATCAAATAGTGTTTTATTTATTCTTGTTTGAACTTTTTTATCTTATATTTTTTTACACCATACCCAAAATGAATTGTTTGTTTTTGACATCATGTTTATACTCATCTGAATTATTTTTTTGATATTTTTTTAAACCGAAATCAATAATCTAAACACTCAAATTCATCCCTCACTCCATGTTGAAAGTTACACACACCTCCCCTCTCATTGGGAGGTCGATGAAACCCAGGTTTCTGATTGACTGAAAAACAATTTATCCCCTTTACATTTCGTGGATGTTGAATTTTAATAAAATCAATTTGATCTCTTGCTCCACGTTAAAAGGTAGTGTTCACCCTCCTTTTGTGGTGGTTGGTCGACGAAACTCTTTCTTCTGATTGGTTGCAATTTTGTAAAAAATTCTTACACCGCGTTTACATGATTTTCATAAAATCCAGACCGTCGGATTTACAACAAATAGATTACTGAAAATGGGTTTTTATGGCCGACAAATATGGAAAAACAATCCTTCCAGTAATTCCTGGCTTTGTTATCTATATCTATATTTAGATTAAGACTAGGGAAAGTTTTGTATCCATAATTTTATCTGCCAATATAAAACTACGAAATTATGAATTTTTTTAGATATTGATGAATATTATTTCCAATAAAGAAAGTTCTTATTATGGAATGTGTGGGTTTGTTTTCTTCTATATTAAGGCATTGTGTCACGTTTCTTTTTCTTTATGTGATTGCTTTTAATGGATTCCTATTTTTAAATATTGATGATGGTGATTTCTGATTTAAGATCTTATTCCAAATTTAGACGACCAAATTCCTAACCTAATACAAATACATACCATTCATATTAAATCTTCTTTGAGAAACAAATCTACCCCTAAAAAACTTACCATTCCTATTGAATATACGAATTCCTTTTTCCAAGAAATTATATATTGAACGACATTGTTTCTTAGATACAATCTTTTGATAGGTGCATTATTTGCATTGGTTTGGTGCTCTATTTCATTGCTTTCTTGTTACTTTGTATATCATTATGCTTTGAATTTGTTTGCTTTTAAGTTTCTTAGGAGTTTCGAAGTGTAATGGAGTAATGCGATAAGGGAGTCATAAGTTTCAGTATCTTTGAAGCAATGCCATGCCCAAATAATGCTCAATCGAGTTTTCATAATGTGTTAGACGCAAACTAAGGAGTAGCAAGAAAGTCTACAGTCGGGCTGACGACATTAAACCAAACGTTGAATGGGAGGCAACCCATTGGTTTTGTAGTTTTATCTTTATCTTTTTTGTTTTATTTTTCTTTTTCATATCATTAGTAGGATTTCCCACCTTGAATATTACACTAGACGAAACAATTTACATTGAGGACAATGTAAAGTTTAAGTGTGGGGGAGTGGTTAAGCATTTAGATTTTTAGCATTTGCTTTTGTATGGAGTTTTTAAACTTTTTGTACTTATTTGCATGAACACCTCCAACTTTTAGAGATTTTAAAGTCACTGTGTATACTTCTAGCTAAGTTAACATACGAAGTTCTAACCGAAATAACTGAACTTAGAAGTATTAGAGAACCATATTCGGAGTTCTTAGTTGTTGAGAGGTAATACTGAAAAATAGACTTAAATCGCCGGTAGAAAGTTTAGTATTAGAGTTGTTGATTATTCAATACCCGTGAGTGAGGTACCAAACCTTCAATTATCCGTTTAAAGTGGTTAATATGCGCAAATTTCGGGTAGAATGATGAACTATCCAATCTCGCACCAATTTCAGCACTACTTTTTGATATCTTGAGTGTTATTTTTATCAGTCATGAGGGTGTCATTAGAATTGCTAGCTCTATCTTGTAGTCTTGTTTGCAGTTGGCACCATTCTCTCGATGACAACAGGTCCATAGAAACACCACATCATCAACAAGGGCGGAGCATCAAAAATACGAAGAAAGTTGAAGATGTTCAAGGTTTACAAGCAACAATACAAGAAAGAGAAAATTTCATAGTCAAGTAAAGCAACAATACAATGAGAAGAATTATATATACATGTTAAAGACTTATGTACAAGAGCGAAAGAAATCAAAAGATGAGAATTAGTGAAGTTTATGATATCAATACAATTCAAGTTGTCAAGTGGTAAATTCCTTATCCTACGGCTATAATAGTTTCATTCAATGTGGTCCATATCGGATTTCGGTTTGTACCGGTCGAGAGCGATACACTAGTACACCTTTGTATCGGGGAGATTTCGGTTCCAAATATCGGCAAATATCGGTCCACACATTTTATACCTATAATTATTATATCGACCGTTTTTTCCATATTGGACCTATTAAGATATAAAACTAGTACTCATTTTTCTAAATACCATAAAAACATGAGTAACAATTGAAAACCCTAGAACAAGGATAAGATTTTTTTTTTTTTTTTAATTGCAAACCCAAATTTCGGCTGTACCGGTCCATCTCGGTTAAACCGTATCGGTCAATAACGGCCGATATTTTTGGGGTAAATACCGTTCAAGAGGTATAGGATGCTTCGTATCGGGTGAAGCCCAATACCGGTAAAACTGGCGATATTTCGGCCATATCGGTCGAAATCGACTACATTGGTTTCATTATGTATTTTATTTTCAGTTTGCATTTTATTTGAAGTCATAATAAATAAATAAATAAATAAGAAAAAAAAAAAGTGATTTATATTGCTTTAGAGTATATTTGTTTTGGTATTTATTTAATAAGGTCGTGGGGAAGAAGAAATCTATAAAGAAGTTTCAAACAACAAAAAATTGAGGAAAATAGTTATAATTTGTCAAAGTTCTGCGAAATTCAGAGTTTATCGTCAACAGTTGAAGACCGAAGACTGAAGACGTTTCTATTGGATGTTATGAGAGTGGTGCTGATTGTGAATTGGGTGAGAAGGTAATTAAGCGTTCGCATCCTTACATAATGGTTGATTTCCTTTCTTAGAGGCCACTCATAAAAAAAAGAGGGTTCTTCTTCGTCCCACATTTCTATGGGATAACATCTTCATATAATTCAGAAGGTTTCTTTTCTTTCCCACCATTCAACGTGTGCAGGATTTCTATCTTCACTCCTGCCTGCACACACGTGAGAACCATAAAGTTCGTCCTTTGAGTGTCAAGTTCATAAAATCCTACCGGTGATTCAGAATGCATATTCGGTCACTTTTGAACCTGGATTCTTTTATATGGTAGTTTTCTCCTAACTCAAGAGTTAAGCATGAGAATAATGTTCTTTGGAATTTCTAACTTCTTAATGTTAGTGTGCAGAAACTATATGTCTTCATAGCTCGTAGGATGCATGTGCTCTAGAATTCTAAAAAAGTTAGAATATAGGTTTTGTGGGTATACCTCTTGTAAACCTTCACGAGACTATAACTCGTACACTAGATATACCTAGGGGTTTAAAGGCTTGTTACACATGCTAAGTGTAACCGTATCCTCGACAAAAGGGAGTTTTTGTATTTTAATTTCGTTTGGGTAGGTAGTTTGCTCGAGGACTAGCAAAAGGCAAGTGTGGAGGAATTTGATAGGTGTATTATTTGCATCATTTTGATGCTCTATTTCATTGCTTTCTTGTTATTTTCATATAATTATGCTTTGATTTTGTTTACTTTTGAGTTTCTTAGGAGTTTTGAAGTGTATCCAACTAAAGAAGAAGAAAGGAGTTCATTATGACATGAAATAAACAAGAAAATTGAGTTCTACAAGTGAAAAAAAGGGCCAAATATGAATTCTACTCATTCAAATCCAGGATTTCTTAATACCATTTTGAAGAAAATGAGAATACGGGGTGAACACAAAAAGAATGAGGTCATTCCGAGTTCGGACGAAGAAGTTATGGACAAAACGGTCGAGACAAAGAAAAGGTCACTTTCAGCCTAATAGTCGGCATTGCTCATAAGCAACACAACTATGCCGACTGTGACACGAAATGGGGCAGAGAATTGGACCTACAGTCGGCATTGCTCATTAGCATCACAACTATGCTGATTGTAGCAAGTTTGGTTGCATAAAGTTTTACCATCAGTCGACATTGTTCATCAGAAACCAATCTATGCCGAATGTAGATGGTTTAGAGGCAGAAAGTTAAACTAACCGTCAACATTATTGGTGGGGAAATATCTATGCCGAATGTAGAAAGGCCAATGGGTCCGTTTTAACACGTTTTGGACTTCTAAAAGGAGGAAACCCGGTCCCGGAAGGATTCTAAGCCTAGATATCATGAAAAACTATAAAAAGAGACTCCCAAGGCATGAAGAAGACATTTTTACACTTGAAAACAAAAGGAGAACAAGAACCTAGGGATTGGAGTGGAGATTGATCATTACGATTTCTAGGGTTTGCTTTACTTGCTTTCTTATATATTTTTCATAGATTTTGTGAAATCCATGAGTAACTAAACCTTTCTTATTAGAAATGTATTCGTAAGTTGGAAAACATGTTTATTAATTAAAGTATTCATTCTCATATGTTCATAATCTCTTCAGTATCGCTTATGTTCTACCATTAATAACGCCATGTATGATTGATTGTTTGATTGTTTAAGTCATGAATTAGATGAGCATGCATTGATATATATAGCTCAACTAGGGTTTGAGATCCAGAATAGTCGAAAGATCCTTGTTACAAGTAGCATAACATAGTTGTTAATGACGGGATGTTACCATACAATTATGTGTAGAAGTGTGAACTAGGTTAAATCTGTATGACTCTTACGCCGGATTGCTTAGAATAACCTCAACTCACAAAGACCATTGTTTTCATTGGGTTAAACTTGAGTGGCTCTTACGCCAAGTTATTCGTTGAAAAGGATTCAAAGAGTGGCTCTTGCGCCTTTGATGATAATAGGAATTTTGCCGGAGTAAGCCTGCGATAGGATGCTTTAGAGTTATTGATATTGAGAGTGAATGAATGTTGAGTTTGATTCTGTTGATAACATGTTGGAAGATGGAAGATGAAACCTCTAACCATTGCTTTTTATCTCTGATAGTCGTTTTAATCTATTTGCTTTAGTATAACTTAGTTATAATCACAATCAAAAACCCCCTGTTTACATAAGTAATCAAAATAACTTGACAACCCATATCTACCTGAGGAACGAACTTGTTCTTACTACTATACTCTAATCTGTATTTGTAAAGTAGAGAACTTGAAAATAATTTTGTTTGGCTGACAACCGACCTTCTTTTCTTTTTATGGATATTATTTTTACTGCACCTCTTGTTTTTAGGTTTTTGTTCTACAAATGCAATATCTTTTTGTCTGATTGTCGTTTATTTTTACAGGTATCATAAAAAAATCGATCGATGATGTTACTTCTCTCATTCGCAATCAACTTAGGTGATTTTCTCTCTTTTTTCTAATTGTATCGTAAAGATTATTTCTGAAAAGATTATCTACCAAGCCGTTTTTTTCTTAGACAAAAAACAAGGAATATTTCACAGCAGAACATCAAGCTCTATTGGATACTTCAATAGCCGTGTTACTGCAATTGTCTTTCCTCGATTGGTCGGAACATCTCAAACGGTCCTAATTCTCTTCTATATGTACCTATTTCAAGGTAATCAAATATCTTTTGGTTATAGTTTTATGAGTTAATGAACTTATTCTCTAAGATTCTTTGGATACATGTAAAATATGTCCCTCCAATTCCAATGAATATGTGAATCTTAAAGAGCTTTTGTTCAAAGTTGAAAAACAAAATATAACAAACATTAGAATACACGTTGGAGATTCCCATTTCCAACCAAAATTCTGAAATGGGAATGGCCATGAGATAAGGAGCAGCTTAACTCTCAATTAAGTTGCTTCTTACACCACAACCTGTACTTGAGAAATCACCAGTCCAATGAAGCTTTGTTTTTATTTTACTGTATTACTTTGTCTTCACTAATTTTTATCTCAACTTTTACACTCTTGCCTATGCTGGTTTGATTATATTTTTGTTGACGTCTACATATCGAGAATATCAGTTTTGAAATTTCTGAATGATTTTACGTGTTTCTATAGAGAGAAAGACTATCTGCACTTGAGAGTGATGGAGGCAAGGTTACAGTGAAACCAATCAGTATATTCGTTGCTTTCAAGGAAATCAATCCCTGAGTACATAGAAGGGAATAAAAGCAATAGAAAATTCGCATTTCATACCACTGTTATTAATAGTTTGTTTCTAATTGCAGTGATCAAGTTCATATGTAGAAAACAAGGTAAATATAAATTTTTCAGCAAGAACTTATCCAGAGGTTTAGTCTTTGTCTGACACTAGCATCAAGTTGAGGTTAATAATTAAACAAAGTATCATAATTTAGCTGAACTTCCACTGAAGATACCAAACTTTAAAAGTGTTAGGTGTCGGAAAGTAGCTGACAGGAAGATGGTAAAGTTGCTCAAAATAGAAAATTACCTTATCATCTAAAAGTTGTGATTCCGATGAGGTATACAGTAAAGTTACATGAACCTTAGATGATGAATTAGTTCATGTTTAGCAAGTTGTGATTCATATGATAAAAGTATACAATAAAATTATTTTTTAAGATTGGGAGGTCATGTTCCCTAAAAAAATTAATCTAAATGAATTCATTTCCGCCAAGTTTTCACATATGACCTTTTAGTGTTCTTTTTTTTTTTTTGTGATCGAGATAGGTGGCCCAGGTAAGCTACAACATCTCAATTGTCCTAAAAAAAATTAATATAAATGGGTTCAGTTTCACCGAAGTCTTTATATCTGACCTTTTAATTCTCTATTTTTTTTGTTAAGATATTATATATGTGGCCCGGATAAGTTGAAACATCTCTGCTGCCTCTTATCTTCAATTTCTCCTGTAATCAAGTAGATACAACAAGTATCTTAAATTGCAGTTGAACACAAAGGTTCATGGTACAACATAAATTCCCTTGGATACATACAAACTAGGAAAAGCATTTCTTACATGAAGTATAAATACATGGTGTGTTGGTTTCCTCTCATCTCCGGGTCCAAAAATTAAGTAGATATTCCCAAGGAAAGCTTGAAGGCATATGAGTTGATGTGTTGGTAAGTTCTTGCTGTTTTTAACTAAATTTAAATGAGTGAGCTCAAATGTTTTTGTTTATCATATACCAATATTATGCCTTATGTTATGATTCGTATGAAATATCGTATTCCGAAATGGTAATCTTATCATTCGCGAGATGTGAGAGACTTAGATTTGCATTACATCATTTCAAACACAAATCACAGCTTAGTTATGTTAGGACTCCCGTGTTATATAGGAGACAGACCCACATATAGATGCCCAGCCTTATAAACTTGCAGGTTTCCCAAAAACCTCGATTAAGTATCGAACGTGAAAGAATTGGTGAAATTTCTCAGAAATTAAAGTGTGTATAGACATGGAAGAAAGAACTTAATTATTGAAATTATAGCGTGTATCAACCATGTAAACTGAACTACTTTACTTTCTGAATTTATATTTCCATGACAATACAAATACAATTTTTGAATCTACTATCGGAGAAAATGAACTTAATTATATTATGTTAGTCTTGGTGGAAATGGATTTTAGGACCTAGAAGTCAATAAGGAACACTAGTTCATTTTTATTTTTGTGAATGAACCTTTAGTCCCACATTGAAGAAACTAAAGATGATTTCTCTCCTTATTATCTAAAAAGTAACATCTAAGGAAGGGCCCTTAGTGGTTTAGACTATTTTGTGGTTAGGAGAGGACTAAAGCTATGGGCTAGTTGAAGCACGCTCGGGCTCGGGCTCGGGCTCGAGTGCGCTTGTGGCTGCGGGCCAAGACTTACCTTTTTTAACAGAATATATTTCATTAAAAGAATTTAAGACTAAAGTAAATTTTGTTTTAAATGTGGGGGCGTCTGACCCGGTGAGATTTTAGCTGAATTAAAGAGAGAATTATTCTATTTCTGACCGTTTTAAACATTATATCCGTGCTTCATGCACGGAATTTATTTTTCAATCAATAGCCATTAATGCTATTCTCTTCTTCTACCTATAAAAGAAAAATGAATTTCTTCATTTCAACTCACTCCAGAAGCAACTACTATCCTGTAGGTTGATATATTTGATGAATTGTACGAGACCAGACATTGCTTATGATGTGAGTAGGTTGAGTAGGTATACCTGTAATCCAGGGCAGGAGCATTGGGATGCACTTATTAGAGTGTTAAGGTACTTGAAGTACACTTTGAACTTTTGTTTAAGTTATGAGAGATACCCTGCGGTCCTTAAAGGATTTTGTGATGCAAACTGGATATCAGACTCAGAGGAGTCTAAGTCTACGAGTGGATATGTGTTCACTCTGGCATGTGTGTTTGTATCTTGGAAGAGTTCCAAACAGACATGTATAGCTCGATCCACTATGAAATCAGAGTTTATTGCTTTAGATAAATCAGGAGAGGAAGCCGCTTGGCTAAGATGTTTTTTAGAAGATATTCTTCTTTGGAATAGGCCTGTGCCAGCTATATTTATACATTGTGTTGTAACGAGAGATCGAACGAGAACAATAATAGAGATCGAGATACAGAGATTTACATGGTTCACTAACTGTTACGTTAGCTACATCCACAATAGAGAAAGCAGAGTTTTATTATAGAGCAGAATACTGAATTACACACATTCTAAGTACAATACAATGACTTGAATCCTCCCAGCAACAGAAACAGATGCACCATGACAGTGCCAGAACCTTTCTCTGCCTCAGATGCCCCTAGACAAGGGCTCAGACTACTGACTTGTGATATTAAGCAAGTCCAAGCAATGTTGGAACTTGCTCTCAGGAACTGGCTTGGTGAACATGTCAGCAGGGTTATCAGCTGTCCCTACCTTCTTCACTTCAATTCTCTTCTCATTTCTCAGAAAGTGATACCTGACATCAATGTTCTTCGTTTTTTCATGATGGACTTGATCCTTGGTTAAGCATATTGCACTCAAGATGTCACAATACACTATAGCCTGATCCTGATGTAGGCATAGATCATTAACCAGCCCCTTTAACCAAATTCCCTCCTTAGAAGCTTCTGTCAAGGCCATATACTCTGCCTCTGTAGTAGACAAAGTAACCGTAGGTTGTAGAGTTGCCTTCCAGCTTACAACAGAACCTCCAAGAGTGAACACATAACCAGTCATAGATCTCCTACTGTCCACATCTCTAGCATAATCAGAATCTGAGAAACCATCCACTAAACATCGGGTATCGTTCCCATAACAGAGACCGACATCTGAAGTACCTCTAAGATACCTGAAAATCCTCTTAACAGCTTGCCAATGTTCCTTCCCAGGCTAAACCATAAACCGACTGACCACACTAACAGCAAATGCTAAGTCTGGTCGAGTGCAGACCATAGCATACATCAGACTTCCAACTGCGCTAGCATATGGAACTCGAGATATGTACTCTTTCTCCTCATAAGTCTGAACCGTGTACATTCCCAACTTGATGTTAGGTGCCATTGGAGTACCTATAGGCTTGGCTGAAGACATTCCAAACCTGCTTAAAATCTTCTTGATGTACCCTTCCTGTGATAGGAAAAGATTTCTCTTCTTCTTATCCCTATAGATTTCTACTCCCAGAATTTTCCGAGCAGCACCCAGATCTTTCATCTCAAACTCCGCTCTGAGAGACCCATTCAGCTTCTGAATATCTGACTTATTCTGAGCAGCAATCATCATATCATCAACATACAGAACTAGATAAATATGTGAACCATTTTGCAAATCATTGTAGTACACACAACAATCATACAGACTCCTGTGATAGACAAGATGCACCATATAACTATCAAATCGCTTATACCACTGCTTGGGGGACTGTTTTAGCCCATATAAGGACTTCTTTAGCTTGCAGACGTAATTCTCTTTACCTGGAACTTGGAATCCATCTGGCT
Organism: Papaver californicum; assembly: GCA_023531435.1. Classification (NCBI taxonomy): domain Eukaryota; kingdom Viridiplantae; phylum Streptophyta; class Magnoliopsida; order Ranunculales; family Papaveraceae; genus Papaver; species Papaver californicum. Next base: position 2,003,842 of record JAJJMC010020351.1, read on the forward strand.
GGCTCATGTATATTTTTTCTTCCAACTCTCCATGCAGGAAAGCTGTCTTCACATCTAGTTGCTCAAGTTCCATATCCTGATGTGCAACTATGGCTAGTAGCACTCTAATGGAAGTGTGCCTGACCACTGGTGAGAAAATCTCGTTGTAGTCCACTCCCTCTCTCTGATTGAAACCTCTTGCAACCACTCGTGCTTTATACTTGACACCCTCTGCAGCTGACATTCCTTCCTTCTTTCTGAAAACCCACTTGCAAGTAATTACCTTTCTATCATAAAGCAGTTTTACAAGCTCCCAAGTCCCATTTTTGGTAAGGGACTCCATTTCTTCTACCATTGCAGCAAGCCACTGTGCTGACTCGTTTCCAGATACTGCAGCCTTGTAGGTGGACGGCTCGTGATCCTCCACCTCCTTGGCCACCTGTAATGCATAACCCACCAAATCGTCAAACCTGTACCTCGCTGGAGGTTTTATTCCAACCCTTCTAGGTCGGTCTGTAGCAATGCTCCGATGTCCAACTTCCTCTGGTGGTGCATTCTCAGACTCATCTGTATCTTGCTCTTCGGTAACTGATGGTGGTAGTTGGTCGTCAACCAACTTAGGTTCCTTATTCTCCTCTGGACTGAATTGCACCTCCACCTCCTCAACAACAACCTCATTTTCTGGTGCATCAGTGATCTTCTCTCTGGATTTCAGCATATAATTTTCATGAAAGACTACACTTCTGCTCAATATAATCTTATTGTCAGACCAGATCATGTACCCTTTCACACCTGCACCATAGCCCATGAAAAATCCCTTCTTATCTCTTGGCTCCAACTTACCTTCATCTACATGATAATAAGCAGTGCAGCCAAATACCCTCAGTTTTGCATAATCAGCAGCTTTTCCAGTCCACACCTCATAAGGTGTTTTGCAGTCAATGCCTGTGTGTGGGATCCGATTGATGAGATAGCAAGCTGTTGAAACCGCTTCTGCCCAGAACCGTCTAGCAAGACCTGCATTCGAAAGCATACACCTTGCTTTCGCTAAAAGCGTCTGATTCAGTCTTACTGCTACACCATTCTGCTGTGGTGTAGCCCTGACTGTGCGATGGCGAGCAATAACCTGATCTTTGCAGAAATCATCAAACTCAGATGAACAGAATTCTAGACCATTATCTGTTTGCAGCCTCTTGACCTTCTTCTCAACCTGATTTTCTAACAGTGTCTTCCACTCCTTGAACTTACTGAACGCCTCACTTTTATGTTTCATCATGAATATCCAAGTAATCCTGGAATAATCATCAATGATAGACAGAAAATACCTGTGACCGCCCACAGACTCAACACGAGAGGGACCCCAGCAATCTGAATGGATATAGTCCAGCGTGCCTTTGGTCCGATGAACTTCCTTAGGAAACTTGCTGAGCTGTAGCTTCCCAAACACACAATGCTCACCGAACACAAGGCTCTTGGTCTTATGACCCCCGAGAAGATCTTCCTTTGAGAGAATTTGCATTCCCCGTTCGCTCATATGAGCAAGCCTCATATGCCATAGTCTGGTCAGATCAGATCCCTGAATTTCAGCTGAAGCAACAACTGCAGAACCTGTGGCTGTTGAACCCTGTAATACATACAAAGTTCCATGCTTGACACCTTTCAGAATCACATCATAACCTTTGCAAACATGCAAACCTCCACCTTCACCTATGAAACTGAAACCCTTGTTGTCTAGTAGACTCAAGGATATCAGATTCTTTGTCAAGAGTGGCACATGCCTGACTTCCTTCATGTGCAGAGCCTCCCATCATGTTTCCTAAACCTGATTGAGCCGATTCCAACCACCTTGCAGACAGACCCGTTTGCCATAGAGACACTGCCCCCATCTGCACGACTGTACGTAGTAAATAACTCTTTTTTGGGACATATATGGTAGGACGCCCCAGAGTCAAGGAACCACACATCATACTGATGTGTGTAATCATCTGTTAGCAGAACAAAATCTCCCTCTGAAGTGTTTCAACATTCAGCTACTGCTGTAGATCAAGAGTTATGTTCTTGTTGCTTCTTCTTCTTAGGACATTCCGTCTTCCAATGACCTTTCTCCTTACAGTAGGCACAGACGTCTTTTGGTAATTTATAACCAGAATTTTTCTTGCCCTTCTTACCGTCCTTGCTTCCTTTTGCCATCAACCCGGAAGCCTGATTTTTCGTACCTATTCCAGCAGCCTTATGCCGCATCTCACTGGTATGAAGAGATGACCTAATCTCTTCCAGCGTTACAGTCTCTTTTCCGACAATAAAAGACTCTCTAAAATTCTCATACGACGGAGGTTGAGACACCAGCAACATTAAGGCAGCATCCTCATCTTTCACCACTTCATCAATATTACGCAATTCAAGCAGAATAATATTCACTTGATCTAGGTGATCTCTAAGAGGCGTACTTTCAAACATGCGCAGACTGAAAAGACGTTGCTTCAGCATCAACTTGTTGGTCAGCGATTTCGTTATGTAGAGGCTTTCTAACTTTAACCACAAAGCGGCGGCCTTTTCCTGATCTGCGACTTCAGTGATTACGTCGTCCGCGAGACACATCATAATTGTTGAGTGAGCCTTCTCCTCCATAGTCGCATACTCAGCGCTGGATGTATCTGCGCCCTTCTTATCCGAAGCTAACGGCAACCAAAGACCTTGTTGCTTCAACAAAGCCCGCATCTTGATTTGCCACAGACTGAAACTATTTCTCCCGGTAAACCTGTCGATCTTCATCATGGATCCGGACATCGTTCTCGCCGGAAATCGAACCTTGCTCTGATACCAATTTGTTGTAACGAGAGATCGAACGAGAACAATAATAGAGATCGAGACATAGAGATTTACGTGGTTCACTAACTATTACGTTAGCTACATCCACAACAGAGAAAGCAGAGTTTTATTATAGAGCAGAATACTGAATTACACACATTCTAGGTACAACGTGTGTATATATATAGGGAAAAGAAAAAACCCTAATTCGACTAAATAACGGAAAACAGGCCCAGTGATAATACATTATGTATACCGTTTAGGCGGGGGGATCTGCCCCTCGGACTCCCCGTAGAGTTCCGGTCAACGACTGATTCAAGACATATCAACACATTGTGATAATCAAGATGCAATAGCTATTGCTAAAAATAACAACTATAACGGGAAGTCTATACACATTCGTAGAAGACAAAATTCCCTAAAACAACTAATCTCAACTGGCGTTATTTCTGTTGACTTTGTGAGATCTAAGGAGAATATCGCGGACCCTTTGACGAAAGGTTTGTCCAAGGAGATAGTTAGTAATGCATCGAGGGGGATGGGTCTTAAGCTCATTAAATAAACTTGCCATGAAGGATACTCAATCTTGCTGACTAGAGATCCCAAGATCAAGATTTCGAATGAGACAACTAATTTGTGGTGGGTTAAAGGAAACACTATCAGAGAATTTCATTCTCTGTCCCTTCCCTATGGTGTAGAAGTGATAGTGTGACTGCATGTGAAGGATGACTTTTTATTAATTCTTAATGATTTTTATAGTTTCAATTTAACATTGAAGTGGGGTGTAGCAATAAACACTCTTGATAGAACTCACCTATCTTAATGAGGAAGTGGGTCGCTTCGTATGAGAATTGAGTTGATTCTCTAGAGCATTCTGAGAAATGGGATCCGTCCGGGGCCAAAATGGACACAACGGCACGAACTTGACAGCATCTAGAGCGATATCACGCGTGGAAGTTATTGATGAACTACACTAAACGATGGCAGTTCAAGACATCGCGTTCACTTTCCATCAAGTAGTTCCGGTAACTTCTCACTAAGCAAAGGTTCAAGACCTTATGCACACCTATTTCCTAAAGTGGTATTTCTCGCTTTCTGATTTCTGATTTTATCGGGTTTTCATTCATGTGGGGGATTGTTGGAGAAAATGAACTTAAGTCTTGGTGGAAATGGATCTTAGGACCTAGAAGTCACTAAGGAACACTAGCTCATTTTCACTTTTGTGAATGAACCTTTAGTCCTACATTGGAGAAACTAAAGATGATTCCTCTCCTTATTACCTAAAAAGTAGCATCTAAGGGAGGGCCCTTAGGGGTTTAGACTATTTTGTGGTTGGGAGAGGACTAAGGCTATGGGATAGTTGAAGCAAACATATTTTTCACGCGCGGTGCTTCGCATCGAAGAACGCACTCTCGGGCTCGGGTGCGGGTGCGCTTGCGCTTACGTCTTGCGTCTTGGGTCTTGCGTTTTGCTGTTTGCGGCTTGCGGGCTTGTGGACTTGCGGCTGCGGCTGTGGTTGTGGCTGTGGGTGCGGGTGTGACTGTGGCTACGGCTGTGGGCATGAGTATGTGTTGCGGGTGCGGGTGTGGCTGCGACTGCGGGCCAACCAAGACTTACCTTTTTGAACAAAATATATTTCATTAAAAGAATTTAAGACTAAAGTAAATTTTGTTTTAAATGTGGGAGCGTTTGACCCAGTGAGATTTTAGCTGAATTAAAGAGAGAACTATTCTTGACCGTTTTAAATCCATTTTAAACATTATATCCGTGCTTCATGCACGAAATTGATTTTTCAATCAATAGCCATTAATGTTATTCTCTTCTTCTACCTATAAAAGAAAATGAATTTCTTCAATTCAACTCACTCCAGAAGCAGCTACTATCATGTCTTATTTTCCCCTTTTCTTGCTTTGTTTTGCACACACTGCTTGTTTATTTCCCTTCCTTCCAAATTGTTGTTGAGTTCGTTCGAGGGTGACTAGTATTGTGCTTATACTAGTCATAACGGGCAGTTCTAACCTGGACACATCTCCGCTGTTGGGGTATAGCATCTCTCATTTTTAAGGAGTACCCGCGGACTATTGTGTTAAGGACAATTTGTTGAGCAGGTGGCTCTGTCCATTGTGTGTGTATCAATCAGAGATTTCATTAACCTTAACAACTTCTTCTGTTTAGTGTTTTTTATTATTGCAGATCCAACATCTACTTATGTAGTTATGCCGTTATGCACATGGAAAAACACCGTACAGAATATAAATGCTCGATTAAAATATCCTGTAAGGGTTTGTACGTTTCTCAGAGCATAATTTCTCAAAATTCATGTTGGTTGTAGGCATGGAGGTTTTTTGTATCCAGTTTATTTGGGTTCTTAATTAGCTCCAGTTTCATGTTTTTAATGTTTGTAGATTTTATGGGTTTCTATGTTTCCTTTAAAAAAGTGTCTGACTAACAATGGTCATCTTACGTTGCGGAATTTTAGGAGATTATTGTTTCGCTAAGCTTACTGTTGGTGATAAACGTGTAAGTATTTGTTTGTAATTCAGTTTGGTTTTTCCACAGAAATCTGCAACAATATAACTCCCATTATTTCTGCAACAATAAAAATTAAAGAAAAACAAGTTAAATATATTTAGACGCCAAATCTGAGAAGTAACACACAATAAATTAAAGGTTAAAGAAAAAGAAGAAATAGATAGAATTTGAAATCCTTATTTTGCAGATGACAATGACTCATAAGATGAAGAAAATGAGGTCCAAGAGAGAGATAGAGAGATACATACAACTAAGATGGATCCTTATACTTGACATTCTGGGCAGTTTGGTTTGGATTATCCTAAGCATGAAATAGACGCCAGAAGGTTAAGAGAACAATTCCCTCACCTTAATTGAAATCAACTACATAAAAAGGCATAGAGCGTATCTTGAGTGTATGCACTATTGTCTTCCCTAGGTGCAACTTTTTACCAGGTATATGATTATCAACTGGCTACCTGAAATTAGCGAAGAAAAACCATTGGAGATTCAAGTTAAGCTCATCTGTAACTGGTACGTAGTTGACTTCAAGGATACCATAGGGGTTACCAGTTTGAATTTGTTGTTTTTCAACCAACACGTAAGCCACTTATATAGAGTTTCGGTTTGTTTGTTCCCAATTTTTATTTTGTACTACACTTAATACAATCGCATGGTCATTCCTAAGAACCTAATTTGAAAATTACCACCCTTTCTACAGGTTCTACTCTTCATCTGTTCATGTCATTTGAAGGCTTCTATGACCCCCAGAGCGCTACTATCCACCTGTGTGCTTATTACAAAAGTGAATATCCTTTGTCCTTCGAATTTCTGTCTTTGTTCATCTGCCATAATGAGCGCCAGAGCTGGAGGAGTTACAGATCAAACTATTTAGTGTAACAGAGAAATAAAATTTGACTGCTTTCCTTTCTAATTTGCTGCTCCTGTAACTGCAAAGGGTCTGGGTTTCTGTTTAGTATTGTTCACTTGGTTATTTGAAGTAACGGCTTTGATATGATTATGGATGAGAGTAATGGTGGTTTCTGGTGTTGGTGTGTACTCCTGAAAGAATTTTACTCACCTCAACTTTCCATATATATATGTTGTTGTATCTGCAACAATAAAAATACTGAAATAGAAGATGTTAACGTTAAATTAAAATCTCTGAATTGAAACACTGATTTGCACATAAAGGACAGAACCACCTGATCAGCAAATAGTCCTTAACATAAAAGTCCGCGGGTACTCCTCAAGAATGAGAGATGCTATACCCCCATATCGGAGATGTGTCCAGGATAGAATTGTCCGTTATCATTTGTATAAGCACAATACAAATCACCCACTCAACGAACTCAACAACAATAGAAGAAGGAAGGAAATAAACAAGCAAAGCGCAGAGCAAAGCAAAAAGAGGGGAAAAGAGTTAGGGATAGTAGCCTGCTCTGGAATAAGTTAAAATGAAGAAGACGATTTTCTTTTATAGGCAGAGAGAAGAGAATATCAGTAATGGCAATATAATGAGAATCAGTTCCGTGCATGGAGCAAGAATATAAATTGTTAAACTAAATTAAAACAGGCAAATTTAAATCAATTCAAATTCATCCTTTACTGCCAACAAATTTTTTTGGTAAGTAAAATATATTTTGCCGGGTTAGACGCCCCCCATTAAGATAATTTATTTTTATATTTAAATTCATTTGAAAAATATATCAAAAGAATTTTGTTCAAAAACATAAGTCTTGGTTGACCCACACCCACACCAGAACCCGAGCCCGGCCCGCCCTCCCGATCGGACGGACGGCGACGGCGTGCGTGCTTTGGTGCGAAGCAGCCCGCGTGTGTGAAATGTGTGGTTGCACAACCTAACCCATATCCTAAGTCCTCTCCCTCACACAAAAGTGTGTTGACCCCAAGGGGCCACCCTTAGATGCAAATTTCACAGTAATATGGAGAGACAACATCTTTAGTTTCTCCTATATGGGACTAAAGGTTTCATTCACAAATAGTGAAAATGAGCTAGTTTTCTTAGTGACCCCTTGGTCCTAAGTTCCAATTAATCCAAGACCAAAAACAAAACACATAAAATCATTTTCTCCAACAGTCCCCCATATGAATGAAAAACCGATGAAAATAAAAAATCGGAAAGCGAAAAATACCACTATAGGCAATAGGTGTCCATAAGGTCTTGAACATTTGCTTAGTGAGAAATTGCCAGAACTACTTGATGGAAAGTGAATGCGATATCTTGAGCTTCCATCGTTTGGTGTAGTTCATCAATAACTTCCACGCGTGATATCACTGTAGGCGTTGTCAAGTTCGTACCGTTGTGTCCATTTTGGCCCTGGACGTATCCTGTTTCTCATAATGCTCTAGAGAATCAGCTCAATTCTCATAGGAAGTGGCCCACTTCCACATTCAAATAGGTGAGTTCCATCAAGAGTGTTTACTGCTACACCCCACTTCAATCTTAAATTGAAACTATAAAACTCATTAAAAACTTAATAAAAAGTCATCTTTCATATGCAGTCACACTATCACGTCTACACCATATGGAAGAGACAGAGAATGAAATTCTATGATAGTGTTTCCTTTAACCCACCACAAATTAGTTTTCTCATTCAAAACCTTTATCTTGGGATCTCCAGTCAGCAAGGTTGAGTATCCTTCATGGAAAGTTTATTTAATGAGCTTAAGACACATCTCCCTTGTTGCATTACTAATATCTCCTTGGACAAACCTTTCGTCAAAGGGTCCGCGATATTCTCCTTGAACCTCACAAAGTCAACAGAAATAACGCCAGTTGAGATTAGTTGTTTCAGGGAATTATGTCTTCTACGAATGTGTATAGAATTCCCATTATAGTTGTTGTTTTTAGTATTAGCTATTGCAGCTTGACTATCACAATGTATAAATATAGCTGGCAAAGGCCTTTTCCAGAGAGGAATGTTTTCTAAAAAGCATCTTCGTTCTCTTAGGAGGAGGAATGGAAACCTTCGCAAAATACCCACACACTTTGAAGTATGCATAAGAAGGTTGTCTACCTTTCCATAACTCATATGGAGTTTTGTCTGATCCTTTAAAGGGTACTCTGTTCAAGACATAGCAAGCTGAGAGGACGCCCTCCCCCCATAAGTTTTCAGGTAATCCTGAACTAATTATCATGGCATTCATCATCTCTTTAAGGGTTCGGTTCTTCCGTTCAGCCACACCATTAGATTATGGTGAATAAGGAGGGGTTACTTCGTGTATAATGCCATGTTCTATGCAAAAATCTCTTATAGGAATTCCATACTCACCACCACGGTCATACCTAACAGTTTTAATGTTAGCACTCATTTGGTTTTCAACTTCTAGTTTATACATCTTTAAGGCTTCTAAGGCATCATCCTTACCTTTAAGCAAATATATGTGACAGTACCTCGTACAATTATCTATAAAAGTTATAAACCATTTCTTACCACCTCTAGGTTGAACTGATTTCATGTCAATTAGGTCTGAATGAATTAATTCTAAGGGTTTAGAATTTCTCAGAACATTTTTTCTAAAAGGTTTTTTATCATATTTTGATTCTACACATACTTCACATTTATGTTCATTATCCAAACTAAATTTTGGTATGCATCCTATGCTATCCAGTTTATGCATTGAGTTGTAGTTTACATGTCAAAGTCTATCATGCAAAACATTTAATGACACACAAACATAAGCAGAAGAATCAATTTTATTCATTTCATCAGAGGTTACATTAAGTTTATAAAGACCCTCAGTCTTATAACCCTTACCCACATAATCCTTACCCTTTGTGACAACAACTTTTCCAGATTAAATTACAATTTTAAAACCCTTATCATCTAAAACACCACAAGATACAAGATTTTTGCAGATGTCCGGAACATGAAGAACTTCATTCAATGTAAGAGTTTTGCCAGAAGTGAGCTTTAGCCCAACCTTGCCTTTTCCCGCAACCTGTGCTACGGACGAGTTACCGATGTAGAGTTTGTCCCCTTCCCCTACCTTCTGATAAGAGGTGAACATATCTCTGTTTCCACAGACATGCTTGGTAGCACCAGAGTCTACCCACCATTCTCTCACATTGGTTACCAAATTAACTTCAGACACCGTACCAAAAAACTCGTTCTTGTTGTTTTCAACCAAATTAGCATTGTTTTTCTTATTATTAAAGTCCTTACATTTTCTACAGTGGCCAGGAGTTCCACAAACATAACAAGAAACTTTAATTTTACCAATGCCAGATTTGGGTTTCTGAAATATACCTTTCTTGTGAGGACTAGCTTAAGGTTATGTTTGCTGCTCTCAACTTTTTCAGTATTGGAAGACTTGTGTTCAATTACATGAGCCTTGTTGGATATGTCCCTTGCAAAAGATACGTTCTTGTCTTTGGAGCACAGTAACTCTTCCACTTGAATCTTCTTACCCAAATCAACCATACTGACTTCACCAGTTTCATGTCTCAATCTACGTTTGTATTCGGACCAGGAAGAAGGCAATTTCTCAATCACAGCAGACACTTGAAAAGTTTCATCTATCACCATGCCTTCAACAAGAATTTCATTGATAATACACTGAAGTTCAAGGAATTGATCAACCAAAGATTTGTCATTCGATATTTTATATTCCAAGAACCTAGCTACCAAGAATTTCTTACTTCCAACAGTTTCAGCTTGGTATTTTGCCTCTAAAGCAGCCCATAAATCAAAAGCAGAAAAGTTATCTTTTGCATTATAAAAGTCATGCAGTGCATCCTCTAAACAATTCATAATATGGTTTTTAGCCATATAATTCTGCCTAGCCCAACTTTCCAAATCCCTTTCATGTCCAGCATCATTCAAACCCTCATCAAAAGATTTCAGAAAAAGTTCATCTAACATATGAAAACTCATAAAAAACAACATCTTTGATTGTCATCTTTTGAAATCCTTCCCACTTAATTTTTCTGGTCTGTCAACATCATTTTTACCCATTGTTACAGAATAAGTGATATTGTGTTAAGATTGTTGTATCTGCAACAATAAAAATACTAAAACAGAAGATGTTTACGTTAAAATAAAATCTCTGAACTGAAACACTGATTTGCACACAAAGGAAAGAGCCACCTACTCTTCAAATTATCCTTAACACAATAGTCCGCGGGCACTCCTTGAGAATGAGAGATGCTATACCCTCAAAATGGAGATGTGTCTAGGATATAACTTCCCATTATGATTTGTATAAGCACAATACGAATCACCCACTCAACGAACTAAATAACAATAGAAGAAGGAAGGAAATAAACAAGCAAAGCGCATAACAAAGCAAGAAGAGGGGAAAAGAGTTAGGGATAGTAGCCTGCTCTGGGATAAGTTGAAATGAAGAAGTTGATTTTCTTTTATAGGCAGAAAGAAGAGAATAACAATAATGACAATTTAATGAGAATCAATTCCGTGCATGGAGCACAAACATAAATTGTTAGACGGAATTAAAACGGGAAAATTTAAATCAATTCAAATTTAGCCTTTACTGCCAATATATTTTTTTTGGTAAGTAAAATATATTTTGCAGGGTCAGACACCCCCCCATTAAGACAATTTATTTTTTATATTTAAATTCATTTGAAATACATATAAAAATATTTTCTCCAAAAAGATAAGTCTTGGTTGACCCACACCCACACACGAACCTGATCCCGAACCCAGCCCAACCCGCCCGCCCGACTAGACGGACGACGACGGCGTTCGTGCTTTGGTGCGAAGCACCCGCGTGTGTGAAATGTGTGGTTGCACCAACTAGCCCATAGCCTAAGTCCTATCCCTCGCACAAAAGTGTGTTGACCCCAAGGGCCACCCTTAGATGCAAATTTCTTAGTAATATGGAGAAGCAACATCTTTAGTTTCTCCTATGTGGGACTAAAGGTTTCATTCACAAATAGTGAAAATGAGCTAGTTTTCTTAGTGACCCCTTGGTCCTAAGTTCCAATTAATCCAAGACCAAAAAAAAAACACATAAAATCATTTTCTCCAACAATGTATGCTTTCAAGCTGGTCACTATTGACACATAACCATTTGCTCCAGTATTTATGAGATTACTCGGTACTTTTGACAGGTACACATAGTGCACCTGTAGACTGGATACGAAATGGATAACAGGGTTGTAAGCCGCATTGGAATTCAATGTGTATTTATAGCTAAGAGTCACAATCTATGTTGCACGGATGCCGATACGGACAAGAACACAGTTACGACATGACACGGTTACGGGGATACGTTAAATATCAAAAATCCGGGCTACGGAGACACGTTATATATGTATTATACACAAAATTAAAATGAGATTTTATAGTACTGTACTCAATGAAATGATTATTCTTATTTTTTAATACTTGATTACTAATTAAATAAAATTAATAATATAAAATAATGATTAAGTTTTTAAAGAATAGTGTTTGAATTTGGCTAAAAAGAGAATAAATTAGTATCATATTTAATTTATTATGATTTTTCAAACCAATATGAACCATCTATGGCATATCGTAAAGCGTCAAATCAGTATTCACAAAATGTCCAACGTCGATTTTCACGGGACGCATGATGTGGCTTGTCCATCATGTGTCGGAAAGTGTCAGACATGTGTCATGTCCGATCATGTGTACGACACAGGTACATCATCTTTTTAAACCTATTCGTACAACATAAGTCACAATAATCCTCTATCATTGCAAGTCAAATATGTAGAAAAACATTTGCCCTTATTTTAATTTAGCCGTACAAGTCCATTACGTAGAAAGTTAAATTTGGTTTCAAGTTAAGAAGATTCGACCCCGGATCACTAGAACTGTTGGGGCAGGCCAACACTATGTTTTTGGGCACATTTTAGTAAATTAGCCGCCATTATATATCAAATTCTGAACATACGACAGGTTCTCGGTGAGACTGTGGACGGCGTGATTCTTAGCTGAAAATTGACTAGGGGTCTTGGCTTTTAAGTCAAACAATTACTACCTCTGTTTCAAAATAATAAACTAGTTTCATGTGTAATTTGTATATGAAAGTAGCCCATCATTTTAAAACGAAGGGAGTATTATAGTATTAGTGAAACAAAGTAACAAGACAATACAAAGAACTGTTAAAGAGAACCAATAAGTAAATCTCCTTGATGATGAGTTTGTATTGGACGAGAAACACTGAATTTTGATGACGTATCAAAACCCATAACAAAAGGTTTAAGATTTATTTCTGGAAGATGGGGTTTAGAGGAAGTCATACATTGTTTTCATTCAAATCTATGAACATGGTGGTAACAAAAACAAAATTAAATTCAAAAACCAAGGTTTCTTTTATCTATCCATATCAGACAGAGAGAGACAGAAGAGAAATTATCTGGGGGTTTTTGAAGTAAAAGTGTAGGGATTTTGATTGTTGTTTCGTATTTATGAAATTACTTAGTACTTTTGACAGGTGCTTATAGTACATATGTAGACTTGATAAGAAATGGATAATAGGGTTGTAAGCCTTATTTTCTGGTATCAGTCACAATGGGCTTGTCTTTTGGTGCTCTAGGCGAATTAAAAGTTTGGGGCTTTTTATTGGTTATCAAATTATGGTAAAAGTTAGAATTTTAGATCATAAGAAGACAAATTTATATATTTAACGTGATAATTTAGATTAAGCTATGTGGTCGAAGGCTGTGATTTTTTTTCAACCTCTTTGGTTAGATTTTAGGTTCTAAGTTGATAATTTGACATAAAGTAGCCCCTAAATTGGTTATTTTATTCAAATTAAAAATTTAGTAACGCTTTAGTAAGAAGTTTAACATTTACAGTTGTCTGTAACATAAGTAAGTGTAACAAAATACTTTATTAACACTTATAAAATATCGCAAGTTATCTACTATTAGAAAAAAGAAAAGAATTGGGCCCCCAATAATTTGGGCTCTAGGCCACCGCCTAGACGGCCTTGTCCATAAGACGTCCCTGTCACATTGGCATTCAATTTTGTTTTTATAGGTGAAAGTTGCAACTTCACAATGTTTATATTCCAAAGTATAGTAGAAAGTTGTTCTAATTTAGCCATACAAGTCATTTATGGAGAAAGTATTCTGGTACCAAAAATATTAAGAAATGATTTTGCTACTATCTATGTTGGTGCCATATAAAATATTTGGTATTATGTCTTTTTAATTCCTGCTACTATAGACCCATTTAGGGGCGTAAGATTAGATAAGGTGAGGCGAATATATACGAGAGAACTGACAGGGCGCTGATATCTTATCAATGGATTCAATACTTTCCTGACACCAAGCTACGTCATCTACCTAGGGTAGGTTCAGATCATACCCCTCTGCTTTTTGATTCAAACCCTGAGTTAAATAAATTGCAAAAACCATTCGGGTGCCTTAGATATTGGCTCTCTCACCCCTTTATAAATTCTTTTATTGCGCCATCATGGAAATTACATTCTGATAGCACTTCCGATCAAAACTTTTCATTGAAACTTCGTCTCATATCCTCGTATCTAGCCTATTGGAATAATGATATCTTTGGGAACATTCATAAAACCATAAAATTAATGAAAAATAAAAATAGAAAATCTTCATAAGTCATGGAAATTTCATACCCAGTTGGACAGGCTAAAATAATTACAAGAAGAATTAGGGAAATGGTACGAAATCAGAAATGACTATTAACACCAATTATCCTGTGACAAATTCTTCAAGGAATATGATTAAAACGCGGAATATTTCCACGCGTCAGCTTCCAATAAGAAAAGAATAAACACGATCCACTCTCTTAGGGAACCATCCGGAATTTGGATTTATGAGAGAGACCAAATCTACTCCCTTCTTACTAATCATTTTTCGCAAATAGAAAATTCTCAAATTTCTAATTACTCGCTATGCCTGTAGTAATTGAAGTATGTTTCCTTCCTTTGAATAAGTAGAAAACAGTGAGCCATTGTATATGGGTAATGCAGCAACGTCAAAATTTCTAGGCAAGGGGAAAATTGATCTTGAAGTTCACATCAGGCAAATAAGTGACTTTGACAAATATATTGTATGTTCCTGATATTCGCAAGAACTTAATTTCTGGCTCAATTCTTTTAAAGAATGAATTTAAGATTGTATTTGTATCAAATAAGTTTGTCCTTCCTAAGAGTGACGTGTATGTTGGCAGGGTTTAAATGCAGGGATGAAGGTAGAGGGTGCAAGTGGGGTCACTTGCACCCACTAAATTTTAGGTTTTAATAAGAATATAGTTAATTTTCTTGTAATAATAATATCTTGTTGGTGTAAATTTTTACCATACTGTAGTTTAAATATGTATTTACAAAAAAATTCTTTATCATTGTCTGAACAAAAATTGTTTGACCCCATAACATATATAGGTCCTGGCTCTGTCCCTGGTTATATAACCTTTGGCATATTTAATGTTAATATAATGATTGTAATGCCTAAGCATGAATAAAGTTGAATATTCTACTTATATTGTTGAGTCTTATTCTACTTGGCATGAGAGACTAGGTCATGTTAGTTATAGTTCATTAAGAAAATTATTTAACATGAAATTGTTACCCAAATTTGATATAGATTCAACAAAAAAATATAAACTATATGTTGAGTCTAAGTTTTCAAAACTTCATTTTCTTGCTGTTGAAAGGGATACAAAACTATGACATTTAATTCACACTGATTTATGTGATTTAAAAGTGGTACAAACTAGGTGTGGTAAGAAGTACTTCATCGCTTTCATAGATGATGGTACAAGGTATTGTCATGTTTACCTATTAAGAGGTAAAGATGAAGCGGTTGATAAATTTCAACTTTATAAGAATGAAGTTGAGAATTAACTAAACAGAAAAATTAAAATTTTAAAAAGCGACAAAAGCACTGAGTATAAATCTAATTTCGATGAGATTTGTGCAAAAATGGAACCATTCATCAAACTACGCCTCCATACTCACCATAGTCGAATGGTATTGTTGTACGCGAATCGTACTGTAAAAGAGATGATGAATGTTCTTTTAATAACCTATGGATTACCCGATAACTTGTATGTGTGTGTATGGGGGGGGGGGGGGGGGGGTAACACGTACTTGAAGCAATTTACATCTTGAATAAGGTATACCCCATAAGAAAAAGGACAAAACATCGTATCAATTATGGAAATGAAGAAAGCCTTCATATAAATACATTAAAGTGGGTGGGTGCTTGGCAAAGGTAGCAGTACCGCTTTCTATAAAGGTCAAGATAAGACCAAAAACAATATATTGTACTTTTATTGGGTATGCTGAGAATAGTAGTGTATACAGATTTCTGGTGAACAAGTATGAAATTGAGGATATACATGTAAACACCGTGTTAGAATTAAGGGATACAATATTCTTTGAAGATGTGAGTTGATGTAAAATAGAAAGTAACAATCCTCTCAAGAGGAAAAGTGTTGGCGAAGATGAAAATACAAGTTCTTCACAGTTATCCAAAAAGCAGGAACGGGAAATTGTTGAAGAACCTAGGAAAAAACAAAAGAGCCAAAAATTATAAAACTTTTGGTCCAGATTTTGTATCTTGTATGTTAGAGGATGAATCTCAAATATACAAACAAACTATGCCAGAAGCTCCGTACTGGAAAGAAGCCACAAATAGTAAAATTGATTCCATCACGCAAAACCACACGTGAGAGATAGTGGATCTACCCCTATGTTGTAAACCTTTGGGTAATAAATGGGTTTTCAAATGAAAATTGAAAACTGATGGAACGATAAACAAGTATAAAGCGATATTAGTTGTCAAAGGCTTTAGACAAAAGGAAGGTTTAGATTACTTCGACAATTGTTCTCATGTTACAAGGATTACATCCATAAGATTACTTATTGCAATAGCAACATTCTATAATATGGATAAACATCAAATGAATGTTAAAACTTCCTTCTTAAATGCATATTTAGAAAAATAAATCTAAATGGAACAACCTGAAGGGTTTGTGGCACCCGAAAACGAAAAGAAAGTTTGCAAGTTGGTGAAATCACTTTACGGGTTAAAGCAAGCACCTGAGCAGTGGCATATAAAGTTTGATAATACTTTATTACCAAATGAGTTTAAAAATAAAGGAGTGTGACAAATGTGTCTATATTAAGACGACACCTTCGTATTTCGTAATTGTATGCCTATATGTAGATGATATGTTGATTATGAGAAATAGTTCAGAAGTTATAAAATCTAAAAAAAAAAAAAGATGTTGTCTAAACATTTCGATATGAAAGATTTAGGAAAAAAAGATGTCATTCTTGGAATTTAAATATCCATAATTCCAGAAGGGATTAACTTATCCCAAAAATATTATGTTGAGAAAATTTGGGAAAAGTTTAATAAGAATGACGATAAAATGGCAATTACACCTTTAGACATGAATGTTCGTCTTCTAAAGAATGAAGGATAAGTTGTTGGACAATTAGAATACTTTCGGTAATTAGTAGTCTAATATATTTAATGAGTTGTACTATACCAGATATAACATGTACAGTGAGTAAATTAAGTAGGTTTACAAGAAATCCTAATGAAACTCACTGGCAAGCCATAGTAAGAGTATTGAGATATCTGAAAAAGACAAAACATTATGGTTTGCATCACACAATATATCCAGCAGTTTTGGAAGGATATGTTGATACAAACAGGATCTCAGACTCAGATGATACTAAAGCAATGAGTAACTATGTATTTACTATGACGGGGTTGTGGTATCATGGAAATCATACAGACAACCTTTGATATCAAGATCAACTATGGAAGCTTCGCTTTAGACAAAGCGACATTTTCAAAATTTCCTAGAAGACATACCAGTTTGGCCCAAACCGGTGCCTGCAATAAACATTAACTGTGATAATACAACAGATATTGCAAATGCACGTAGTAGAATATACAATGGTAAGTCTCGGCATATACGCTGAAGACACAAAACCATTAAACAATTACTCTCTAGTGGAATTATAACTTTGGAGTATACAAGGTCCAAGGATAACCTTGCGGATCCGTTTACAAAAAGGTTATCTAGAGATGTAGTAATTGCATCATCGAGGGGAATGTTAAATTTCCTACGCATAAGAGTAATTTTCAATGGTAACCCAACCTAGTGAGTTGTTATCCCAAGATCTAGGTTCAAAGGGGACAACTAAGTTGTGAAATACTCGATAGTGACGCTGGTATAAATAATCTATTTACTCATTCCTATGATAAAACAGTGTTACCTGTAAAGAGTTAGAGGTTAAGAATTTCTTTTATTGATTACTATAAATTAGTTTAACTAATTAAAGTATGGAATAATACTTTCAATAGGAGATCACCTATATGAGTGAGAAATGAGCCGTTTCTATGAGAACTATAAAGTTATATTACTCTAAAACACTCACAGAATTCCGGTATCGTTCAGGAACGGAAAGAACACAACCGAGAACCATATATGTAAGGAAATAAGCCGTGTGATATTTATTACATCGGATTGCATCATAAGGTTGAATAGTCCAAGACATCACATTTACTAATCAACCAGTAATCCCGGTAGATATTCACTAAGGAAGATTCAAGGCCAATATCTATCTTTCCTTATGCAGCGTTGTTCCGCGCACAAACTCTCTAATGTATGCATTAGAGTTTAGGGTTAGAGTCAAGCATTTTGCTTTTCTGTGTGACAGTTTCATTCATGTGGGGAATTGTTGGAAATTGGGTTTGAGATGGCCACTCAATCCATGTCCGATATAAATGGAAATTCTGTTATATTACAACGTAAGGGAAATTTTAGTCCCACACCGGTTAAAACTTGAAAGCTTTTATTGTATATAAGCTATATGTGTAATCTTATGAATACAAAGCTGAGACACACCCTTTCCTGAGTGCTTCGCATTGAAGCACTGTACCCACACCACACATGACACGGGTGAATGGGCGTTTAAGGCGCACGCACATACTTTGCACGTTCGTAGTGAGGAGCACTTGGAGCCTTTGATTTTATACAATGAAAAATCAAATGGATGGTCAGAATCACATCTGATATGATCAGTCAAAATCTAATGATTTTAAAACAAATTTAACAGTTATGATCTAACGCTACTGATTAGTCCATATCAAAGAGGTGTAATCAAACGATAAAGTTAGAAACCGTTGCACCAATTAATTAAAGTGACCGTTGGGAACAGTCGCATCCTTTAAATTAGAAACCAATTAGAAACCGCTGTAAAAAAGTTATAAACAAATAAAGTTAAAAAATAAATAAATAACAATAATAATAATAAATAAATAATTACACTAATTTAAAAATTAATTCAATAATTGATATTAATCAAAAATATTTGAAACGCAAGTTTTTAAAATTATTTTAAAATAATGATAGGGCCTCAGGTTCGAGGTGAATCTATAGTTTTTGGCGACAAGCTTTCATACGTCGCACTTAATATAAGCCAAATCCCAAAGACACGTAATATTGACTCGCACAAAATTTTCTCTTTTTTCTTTTCAAAAATGCAAAATTTTCTATCTTGCTTTCTCCTATTCTGTTGTTTCCCTTTTTATCTCTTGCCAAAAATCAATCAGTACGTTCAATGAATCGATCATGATTATTAATCAATCATCTCACTAACAGCATTTTAACGAATCGAGGGATCCCCAATTATTATTGATCAACAAAATAAATTGAAGATCTTTGACACAATTTTTGTCATTCTGAATTCAAAACAAAACACTATGATTTTAATCATCTCACTATCATCATGGTGTATCTTAAATCTCACCGCCACTACCATTACAATCTCACCCAATACCATTACCATCACCTCCACAACAATGATATATTTACAGACTTAGTCCCAATACAATTAACACAAGATTCAACATCAAAAATAAAATTATTGATCAAATCACCCATGACCATTGCTTAAAAAGTAATTAATGTCATTATGCACTGATGATCCAAAATGGGATTTTGAGCCTATTCCAGATCTTGATTCTAAATCTTCACCATCATCTGATTTATCTCGTATTTATGGTAATGTTACCCTGAATTTATATCAATCTCAAAGCAAATTTTGAAATCTGAAGATCATATTTAAATTCTTCGATTTACAAGACTAGTGTTTGATTTCGATTAACAAAATTCTGAACCTCTCTCTGGTCATTTTGGGGAAAGAGTTGAACATAAGATGCGAAAGAAAAAACATAAGAAAACAAACAAAAGTACAGAACATAATTAACACATGATGACGTTTTTTTTTCTTTTTGATGAATTTACAAGCCACGTGGGGAAGACACATAATCAGGGAGGAGAATAGCCCTGCTAAAAAAATTTCCACTTTTACTTGGAAACTGGACCCATTACTCCTCTATTTTCCCTGACTAATTTATGGTTAAATGTATTGATGTGGTGCTAGAGGATGGGTGTTGCCAATAACTATGGACCTAATGGGTCCAAAGTTTGACCTTATGCCGATTCAATCTGATCCGATGGACCCATAGTTGCAGTTTGCTCAAGAGAGAGACTAGTTTGATCACTTCAATAGGTCCACTGTAGCCTTACTGTGGACAGTGAAGCTCTGCGTATTA
The DNA here is from genome assembly GCA_023531435.1 of Papaver californicum. Classification (NCBI taxonomy): domain Eukaryota; kingdom Viridiplantae; phylum Streptophyta; class Magnoliopsida; order Ranunculales; family Papaveraceae; genus Papaver; species Papaver californicum. The sequence continues at coordinate 2,023,718 of JAJJMC010020351.1, forward strand.
TGTGTAGTGAATCACTGAGTACTGTGAACAGCGAGGTTCAAATGCTTTTAGATGAAAACCAGGTTTAAGGTTCCAGAGTGATAAACAATGTTCACTGCCAAAGTATCTCGATCTGCAGTACTGCTCAGGAAATTAGTACCCTAAGAATTGCTTGAAAAGCTGTTAGGTACAGCATCATCAATACAAAGATAAAAATATCCAACTCAAAAAGCACCACCGAAAGTGGCTTACGTATATAATGTGTATGGTTGGGGACCTGAAATGGTGGAACATCTATCATAAATATGGGTTTAGGTCTCTCCAGTTTTACAAGACTTTCTTTTATCTCTTTGGTCTGTGATTTCAATGTCATTGCACATGCTAGAAAAATTCTCGTGTTGTCGAACTTTAAGTTCCATTAACCTTCCCAACTACTTTCTTCCCTTTGTTAGTAGTAGTTGGATCTTAAACTCCATTTTCTAAAATAACCATAATTGGTTTAGAGAAAAAGATATATCTAGCTAGCTAGACTTAGTAGTGAAGAGATATTAGTGAGATTGTGAATCATACAGTGCTGGCTGGTATATTGAATGCATTTGCAATTTGCAACAACCACATTGTCCCTCCTTTAGTGTGCATCTCTAGTCAAAACTTCTGTTTTACAACTTGGCGTAGTTCTTTAAAAGGATTGGTTCTAGATACACCAATCTATAAAGAGTATCAGAATATAGCAATTCTACTTCATCTACCATTATTGATAGAGTGATTGAGAGAATTGTTGATGAAAGTAGAAATGGGGATATCAACAAATGTTTTGATGAAGATGTTTCTTTTATTGGGTTGTATTGTGGTTAGTGTATTCAGTCAAGAGAGTACTACTTTGGTTCCAGCCATTATAACATTTGGAGATTCAGCTGTTGATGTTGGTAACAATGATTATCTTCCTACTCTTTTCAAAGCTAATCATCCTCCTTATGGTAGAGATTTTGCTAATAAAAAACCTACTGGTAGATTCTGCAATGGCAAACTTGCTACTGATATTACTGGTAAGTACACGCTCTCTGTCCATAATTCCTAGAATGTGTCATTCTAGATATAAATTACTTGAGAATCCTCACTATTCCGAGTAGTTGAGAGCATGATGATGTGCAGGTTTTGTTGGCAGTCACTCGAGAATCCTCACTCGAGAATTCTAGATATAAATTACTGCTAATTTGTGCTCATGTGGGTCTCAATGACATAAAATTAGTAGCATCCACAATTCCACACATATACAGAGAGTAGTTGAGAGCATGATGATGTGCAGGTTTTGTCGGCAGTCACTCGAGAATCCTCACTGTGCTGGGGCTTCAGTGGATTTTCTAACTTGTGACTGCTGTTGGACTTCAATGTCTCACATAATCAGACCAAGAAATTCTTATGTTAAAAATAGAGTAATTTCAGTGCCATTTTTGGATGATTCATTTTTATGCATAGATATGTTAAGAAATTGCATTAACTTATCATTTAATTTTGTATTTTTACTTGATTAATTGAGTTATATTGATATAAAATTTTTCTTTTGGAATTTTACTGCAGCTGAAACACTTGGTTTCACAACATACCCACCCGCATATCTTAGCCCACAGGCCTCAGGGAAAAACCTACTTATTGGAGCCAATTTTGCGTCTGCTGCATCTGGTTACTATGACAAAACTGCTATTCAGTATGTAAGTGAACTACTCATGATCTACTCTTTCAATATGTAAGTGCTGTACGCGTGTTTTTCAAGTGATCGGGGACATGTTATAATCTAACAATTGTTTAATTTTGATCACCAGAACGCAATTCCGTTGACGCAACAATTGGAATATTACATGGAATACAAGGGTAAATTAGCCAAAATCGCCGGGGCTGCAAAAGCAGCGACAATCATCAAGGAAGCGTTGTACATTGTTAGCGAAGGAAGTAGTGATTTTGCTCAGAATTACTATATAAATCCTTTCCTCAACAAGCTTTACACTCCTGACCAGTTTTCTACTTTCCTCGTTGGTATCTACTCAAGCTTCATTGAGGTATGTAATTTACTCTTTTTTCCCTCTTGCTACTGATTCAAGTCATATCGATACCATGTTCACGTTCTTTGTATGGTTTTGGTCACAGAACTTATACGGGTTAGGAGCTAGAAGAATTGGGGTTACTTCATTGCCACCATTGGGTTGTCTTCCTGCAATGATTACTCTGATGGGGCATGGTGAAGAAGGGTGTGTCGCAAGTCTCAACAGCGATGCCCAAGGCTTTAACAAGAAGGTTGGTTCAGCAACAGTGCAGCTACAAAAGAAGTTTCCTGACCTCAAAATCGCCATCTTTGACATTTACACACCTTTCCTCGATCTTGTTCAATCTCCTTCCAAAAATGGATTCACGGAGGCGAAGAAAGGTTGCTGCGGAACAGGGACAGTTGAAACAACATCATTCTTATGCAATGCTAAGTCTCCAGGAACATGCTCCAATGCCACTCAATATGTGTTCTGGGACAGTGTTCACCCATCTCAGGCAGCTAATCAGGTTCTTGCCGACTCGTTGATCCTCCAAGGTATCTCCTTAATCGGATGATCTTAAGTTCTGAGTTCTGTATCTCAAGTTTGATTGACTCTTTTATGTACCACTATTGTTTTTGGATAAGCTTATTATGTACTACTGCTGTCCTTTGTATTTATTTTCCTTTTGAGTTGATGTAATGTCTCTTTACCATTCAAACTTGGTATTTATTTGGTTTGGGATAAACTTGGTATTCATTTGTTATATGTGCAGTATTTCTTAAGGTTCTGCAGCATTCTATCCTAGTTAATTTACTTATTTTTGGTTTGGATGATTAAATGGTTCGAAAAATGCAAGGCCAAAAAAACGGACCAGACAACCACAAGGCACCCTCACATAAGCCAGGTTGCATGTGCATTGTCTGCATCCAGCCCCCAAGTGGGAAGGGCCAAAAGCCCAAAGCACAAAGATACATGCACATGCAATGTTTTCCTTACTGTTTGGCGCCGCTTCCGAACCTTAATGGAGCATTGTGAGAAGCGTCAATTAGATAAGGAGGCAGAGACTGCACGAAAGTGACAGGAAGAGACCGAAGATGGAGAATGAGGATGATCGACTAATAAGTAGTAGTAAGAAAAACAAAACCAATGCTTCAAGCCGTAAAATGATCATAAGTAGAGTCATGAAGATGGAAATGGAAAGAAAATGTGGTCATCCCCATTTAAAGGTGCAACTGACTTGAACATACAACCAGAAAGAGAGGACGAAGCTTCAACTGTTCCAGATTTAGGAGACACATTCAGGCCCTTGTCCCATCGGGAGCAAGCAACCACAAATTTTAGCAAGTTCAGATGGCTACATAGGATTTGTTGCAAACAAGAAAGAACATAAAATCACAAAGATGTAGGAAATGGTGCAGGAGGAGCCGTGAAGCTTTAGAATGATGGTTCATATGGAAACGGTATATACAATTGGATACTGACAAGGACCACCCAGCCCAGTTCCGGTATCCACAAGCCCATTGTTTTAGCTTTTGCTTCCCTGTGTATATTCATTCACAATGCAGCCAGAAAACAACATAGTGTCCCAATCCCAAAGGGCCATTGTTACCGGATGTCACTGTTTGGTCAAAAAAAACTACAGTTAGGCATTTTCTTATACACAATGGAAAACATCTAATCAGGCCGTTTCACATGCATATATTGTAAGCGTATAGACTAATTAATGTTTGATACTCAGATTTTGACCAGGTTTAGTATTTGGTTTAATATTTGCCCAATGTTATCGTTTGGTACCTGGACCGGATGTTGATCCCCGTTGACTAGGTTAAATCCTAACTTCTATTTAGTAATTATTAATAAATTTATATAAAATGTAATTAGCGAGATTACAAGTATACCCTTCTCTACTAATATTTAGATAGTAACCATTGATTTCGGCAGAGTTTCCTTTGTAATTGGATGATTTTCGGCCCATTTCCAGCCCATTTTATCACTCCTTCCTTGCAAGATTTAACACATTCAAACCACAAACCCATAACATCATTCTCTCGCTATCTCTACCTGTTCTTGATCTGAAACTGAGCTCAAATTGCATCTGCATCTTCACCAGCCCTAGTTCATAATCAAACACGTCTGTGACCTAACCCTTTGATTCTTGCTGCTGATTTTATTCATTTCAACTTCTTGAACTTTTGAACCATAATTACTTGCAAAATTATCTTCAATCACATTCAACTTCTTCTTTACTTTAATTCAATTCAGTTATCTATCTCTAATTTCATCTTATATCTTCATAATTGAACTTCATTCTTAAAAGCCTAATTTCCATTTAAAATTGGGGAAGAACACTGAAACCCTAACTATCAATTCTCCAATAAATCAGCTTCTAAACTTCAATCAATTCATAACCCATGCTTATTCATCTACTAATTAACTCAATACACTTATCAATTTCATCTTCTAAAGTTTTTACAAAAATCTCATGAATACCTAATTTTAGAGTTTCTTCTCGATTCTTACTCTTCTCAGAAATTAAACCTCAATCTATCATAACCATCTTCTTCGCCATCTAATAAACCTAAAATCCATCTTCAACTACTCAATTTCATGATTAATCTCATACACAGAAACCCATTCACAATCACTTAATCTCATCTTCAATTTCTCACAGACTAAGATTTAATCCTAAAAACCCTAATTTCCCCAATCTTCTTCTCTTCTTCTCATCACTCTTCCCTGCAAAACCAAAATTCTTAACAACAAAACCCTAACTTTTATGAATCAAATCTAATGGAGTTTACTTAGAAAACAAGTTAGATTGTTAGGTTAATTTCTACCAGATTGAAGATGGGTTTGATACAGAAGATCGAATTGAGAGTTAGGTTGACTAGTGAATGTGAAATAGATGAAGAATGGGTTTAAAGAATGGCAGCGAAAAATACAGAGAAGAGAAGAAGTTCTTGATGCCATGGAAATCAGAGAGAGTCGATGGGTCGAGTGTTAGGTAGAAGGTGTGAAGAAGGATTAAGAAGATGAAATTATTAAGTAAACCTTAGGTAGAAGGTTATAATAGTAATTCGTATTTTCATTTTCATTTAATTTAATTAATAAATGGAAGTGAATGGGTTAACTTAGTCAATCGTAGTTAACGTCCAGTCCAGATATCAAACCCTAACATTGGATAAATGTTGGACCAAAGATTAAAACTGGTTAAAACCTGAGTACCAAACATCAATTAGTCCTAAATTTCATTCACATGAGCTGCTTGTACACTAATTCAACAAGGATGAAAATTGCCAAAGCATAAAATAGCCTCGCGAATTTGAGGGCGACCAAAAACTAATTAAGGGGCGACTAATAAAACAAAATAAGGTCATTTTGAAGTAATCTCAATACATCCCTTATCCATCTATTTTATATAATGGCTAATCTACCCTTGCTTAATTAGTGTTAATCTTGATTAATTAGATAATTAATTTGGTTATTAGAAAATTATTTGAGTTAGTTCTGGAAGAAAAATTCGAGAGTGTTTTAGATTGATTTTTAGAGTTATAGTTTTGTACAATCGGTAGGCTCGTGATTTATTTTCCTACCGATTGTACAATCGGTAGTTTAATGGAGTACTTAAACTACCGATATAGGTGTCGCCCCAAATTGGATTTCTCAAAACCTTCCAAAATTTCTAACTCTTCATCTTTAATAATCGGTAGGAATTGAAAATTTATATCTACCGATTGTAAACATATAATGAATTAAACTTTAAATTTTTAAACTTTGTAATCGGTAGTTTAAAGATCAATTTTATCTACCGATTATAAAGGTTTTATTGTCCAGGAATTTTCTTGCCACAATCGGTAGTTAGTGAACATAAATAACTACCGATTGTGGATAATCGGTAGCACGTGAATTTAATAACTACCGATTGTATGTCGGTAGTTTAGAAACATTATTATCTACCGATTATGCCAATTTTACTTAACATCTAACTTCATAATACTATTTCAACATCCGTAGAAAAACTTGTTCAAATAAACTTACTACATATTGTTCATTAAACTTGTTAAAAAAACAAAAAACATTTGAATAAACGAAACAAAACACATTATAGAAATTTAAAGTGAACAAACTCATTGATCTCATGAAATTCTTCCACTCCTTGTTACTCTGGACTTGGTCCTAGTTTCAACCGGCTTCTTCTTCTTCTTCTCGTCCCCCTTAGGATCATCCCGAAGTGGACCTATGTAATCTCCAACTTCATTGTAGTATGGGTTTATGCTTGACAAGTCTTTGTCCCTTAAAATGCACCGAGGATCCAAAGCATAGTAAGTTGTCTCGGAATCGGTTGACGAATTGATTTCAATGGTTTTGGACTCCTCTATCACTATATTTTCCTTTCCCTTCTTTGATTGTTTAGGTAAAGATTTTGGAGCCATTTTCAATGGAGTACTTAAGGGTAAAAGGAGTAGAAGAATTGGTAGAGGAAAAGAAATGAAAAAAAAATGATGTTTTAGTTGAGAATAGGTTGAGCCACTAATCTATACGGTTATTTCTTCGAAGTTGGAGAGTTAAAATGTATTGGAGGTGCATAAATGAGAAGAGGTCACCCTCCTTATATAGATTATAGTCTTAACGGCTCTTTTTTTCAAAAAAAACCGTTGAGGCCTGGTGTAACAAGAGTGTATAGAAAATATGTACACTAAGTTCGAACTAATATTAACAATCGGAAGTTTTGGGTATACCATAATCTACCGATTATCTTGATCGGTAGTTTAAGAAATTCTTAAACTACCGATTATAATAAGTAGCCCAAAATTGGATTTCTTAATTTTTTATAAATCATTAATACTAAATCGAAAAGTCATACATCGCGTAACATTAAAGGAAACGAAATATAATAAATCAGAAGATTACACTTAAACACTTAAGCAAACCTATTATCAAACCTTCAACGGGTCGTATGACGACCGGGACAACATTCTTCACTTCTTGGGAGAATAATCAACACAAAAGGATTGTATTCTTCCATCACCCTTAGGATCTCGAAATGAGGTTGGTACCTGAAATCTGAACGTTTCATCTTCTCCATTCCTCCAGAGATATGGCAACAACTTCATCATCAGTTTCTTTCCTAATTCTTCTTTCATTCACTTTAGCGGTTAAAGAAGAAAATTCTAGTACTTCCTTTGTGATTTCCACATATCGACAAAAAAGGCCTGCTCTGTTCTGGTTTATTGGGGTTACCGGTTTCATTACAAAAGTTAGCATGGATATGTTCTAACCATTCCATGCTCATTGAACCATTCATTCGACGTTCATGACCCCTTGCTGGATAATGTAATACTATGTTCGACATAGGGATAAGTCTTCATCTAGGGTAAAATTCTCTGCATTAAGCCTAAAATTTTCGTAACCCGACATTACATAAAAACGAGAGATTAGAAATTTTCTATGAAATGTAAAAGATGTGGATTTAAAATGGGAATGATAGATATAAATTCATTTATTTATAGGTGTATCAGAATACAAATTATAGCTGTTGATCAACGGTAACAATTCAGAACGGTAACAAAACGGTAACAAAATTTGGAATTTTTTTAAAAATTTCAACATTTTGTACAAGCAAAATCGGTAATTTAAGAAATTCTTAAACTACCGATTATGATAAGTAGCCCCAAATTGGAATCCGAAACTTTTTGAAAAATTTAAACATTTTGTACAATCACAGTCGGTAGTTTAAGAAAATATTAAACTACCGATTATGATAAGTAGCCCCAAATTGGAATTTCGAATTTTGTTGAAAAATTTCAACATTTTGTACAACCACAATCGGTAATTTAAAAAATTCTTAGATTATCGATTATGATAAGTAGCCCCAAATTGGAAATCGAAATTTGCTTAAAATTTTCAACATTTCGTACAACCACAATCGGTAGTTTAAAAAATTCTTAAACTACCGATTATGATAAGTAGCCCCAAATTGGAAATCGAAATTTGTTTAAAATTGGCAACTTTTTGTACAACCACAATCGGTAGTTTAAAAAATTCTTAACCTACCGATTATGATAAGTAGCCCCAAATTGGAAATCGTAATTTTTTCAAAAATTTCAACATTTTGTACAAACACAATCGGTAGTTTAAGAAATTCTTAAACTACCTATTATGATAAGTAGCCCCAAATTGGAAATCGAGATTTTTAGAAAACTCCTGGACACTTGCAATCGGTAGTTTAAAATTTGATCAAACTACCGATTATGATTAGTAGCCCCAAATTGGAAATCGAATTTTTTTGAAAACTCCTGGACACTCACAATTGGTAGTTAAAATTTTGTACAAAATGACCGATTGTTGCTGAATGTACAGAATCGGTAGTTTAAAAAATTCTTAAACTAGCGATTACTGATGAATTTACTCAATCGGTAGTTTTTTCAAACCCGCTAACTACCGATTGTGCATGTAAAATTTGAAGAACATAACTTGTTAAAAATAAATTGATGGAAAATCAAATGAGAACTCAAAAAAAATACATATAATCATCTCAAATGTTAGACCTTAAAACCAGAAATGTTAAACACTAAAATAATATCCTTCAATTTAACGATTACAACCTAATTCCTAACTCTTTTGGTTTTAGGAAGAGAAGCACGAGTAACAGGGGCTACAGGTTTATTGGCTTGAGGAGCATGGACATTGGCTCGAGGAGCAGCACTCATTGATCCGCGAGAACGTTTACTCTTCTTAAAAGTTATATTCCTCCTAGTCGTCGTGGTCGTACATGTATCTCCGAACTGGCAAGCATAATCTTCGTTATCAAGGTTGTCAAGGAGGTCTTTATCTCCCCTATTGATGCACGCACCTATCTTGTTCGACAGAAATGCAATCCTTTTCTTCTGTTTTTAGGCAATAACAATCAAACGATTATTATCTATAATATTGACCCGTAATAATAAAATCAAAAGGAAATAACATTACGTACCAGCCTTGCTAAGCCCGACGGGTTGTCTTTGATGATGGACCTATACTCGGGCACCCTGGTGCTCTTTCCTTTATCTTCACGGATCACGTGAGGATGAGAATGCTCCCGAACTATACCATATAGGCTGAGGATGCTTCATCACTTCGGTTTACAGGTCTCCCCTCGTTGATCCTGTAATGCATTTTGTTGTTCCAATCTTCAACAGATGGGTTATCCGCGTAAACTACTGTGACCATTGACTTACCAATAACACAGTTCTCCACGTCTATTTTGAACTTGCCGTGGATGTGAGGCCTAGGTTCTACTTGGACATAACCCATTTGACACAGGACCCTAGAGGCATTGTAGATGACATATACTGTTGGATGCCACAAGGGTCCAAAGTACAACGCCAACTCAGACCTTCGAGGTATAGTACCATCAACTAGCTCTTACCTGTAGGGATCAAAACATACATCTCTGGACGCCATGGAGTCTAGCTTCCTCCTCAAAGCAATCAACTCCTGCGCCTTGAACCTTGAATGGTTTCCCGAAAAGATGTATTTTTTTCCTCGGGTTGTCCCTCTCTCCCAGTCCGGGTTCTGTCTTGCCAACTCGAGGGACGGAAAGTGATTATAGATCCAAGCCTAGTGAACATATCAAACCAAGTATGAGAAAATTAAAAGAGCAAAAGAAGAAAGAATAAATAGCAATCAAACCATCAAGGGAGTTACTAAAATACCTGCAATAAGCTCACGTTCCCATCTATTTGGCTAGTCTCCTCCCAAGATGCCTTTTCATCTCTTCCATCAAAACGCAAGACATGCCGTGCCCCACGAATAATCTCTAACTTTGTGGATGGGATCCAAAAGTTGTAGCAGGTTGGCGTCAACCCGGTTGCCACTAGAATTTGGGAAAATTACACATCCCAAAACGCAAAGAAGATATGTAGTTGCTGCAGCTCTGACCTGGTCATCGCAGAACTCTGGGTTGGCTTTCTCTTTTTTCAAGGTGCCTCTGAACCTTTCCATCAGATGAACCATACTAAATTGCCTGGTTCTATATTTAGCGCACCGGTCAAACTCTTCGTTGGAGGTCCCTCGGTCCCATCCAAAGCACTTCTCGGTCAAAATATAAAGATGTCCCAGCTTAACGACTTCACATAGTCAAACTTGACCGCCTCTCCATGATCCGTCAGACCTAGAATCTGCACCACATCATCGGGTGTGATGGTCATCTCTCCCCACGACATGTGGAAAGTATCGGTCTCTGGATAATACCGCTCCATGAATGTCGATATCGACACACGGTCGTGTTTTAACATGGAGTTTGCAGCGGCCGTAAATAGCCCCGAGTTCTCTATAATTTGCTGGAACCGAACACACTCACTTTTCAATGGCCAATCGTTCATCTTGTAGGGTGCGGCAGTAGGTTTCAGTAGACAGACCGTATTAGAATGGTCCTAATATAGACGACGAATTAAAAAACAATTAGAATAAAAGTTAACACTTCTACGAATAAAATTACAATATGTTAAGAATGGTGTTTAACAATTATACCTCGGTAGAGTAGATTTCCTTGGCCCAAGAATCCTTGTAGCCAAACAATAGATCTCCTCCGTCTTTTGGGAGCCCGGGGATTTGACCTTGTCGTAGACCCTTAATCTTCAGAGAGTCGGGGACCTTGTGTCCTCCTCTCTTCCTTGGTTGTTTCTTTGTACCAGTTTCTTCTTCTTCTTGGGTAGCATTTGGTCCACCTCCTTCGAAGTGTTGAGATTGTGGAGCACTTGGTCCTCCTTCTTCGTTTTGGCTAGCGCTCTTTTTTCGTCTAGTGCTAGCGGTAACCTTTTTACCGCCTTCACGACGAGGCCCCGATAGAATTATATCATGGGCATGCTTTGATCGCCTTTCCCTTTTTTGATACAAGATAAAGAACAATTATTTCAGTACATAATCGGTAGACAAAGTACATTGAAATCAACATATTGTTAACAATCGGTAGGCAAAAAAACAATGTAACCACCGATTGTGTACAATCGGTAGTAAAAAAAAATACTTAACTACCGATTGTGCACAATCGGTAGCTCGGGCTTTACACTAACTACCGATTGTGCATAAAAAAAATGGGAGAACATAAGTCTATGGACACACGCACAATCGGTAGTTACATAAAAAATTTAACTACCGATTATCACTAAATTTGTATCCAGTAGAATAATCGGTAGTTTAGGTGTAAAAATAACTACCGATTGTGATTGATGTTTTTGAGGATCACTAACTAGCACAATCGGAAGTTTAACACTAAACAAATCTACCGATTATCACTACATTTGCATCCAGTAGAATAATCGGTAATTTAGTTCTAAATCTAACTACCGATTGTGATGTGTGTTTTTGAGGTTCACTGAACACTAACAATCGGAAGTTTAACCCTATACGTAACTACCGATTATCACTAAATTTTGATACAGTAGAACAATCGGTAGTTTCTAACCTAAACATAACTACCGATTGTGCATGATTTTCATGAGCAGTGAAGAACACTGCCACAATCGGTAGTTTAATGCAACCTCGAAACTACCGATTGTGCAATCTAACCTAAAACCCTTGATATTCTAGTGACTAATTCATGCGATTCAATCAATGTAAACACAAATAATGATAAACCCCTTACCTCATTGGAGCCATTACAAATTCCTGGAGAGTCTGATTGTCGAAATCGGTCTCCGTTTCTTGCTCAACCTCTTCGCGTTCGTCCCGTTCTTCGTATTGTTCTTCAACAATCTCTCGATCTCTTACTATTTGGGCAAAATACGGCCAATCTGTATTAGGAGGTTGACGATTTGTTTGCTTTTGTCGAAGCATCTTTGGATTGTAGTAACGGCGATTAAACGGTTTACGATTATACGATGAATTGGTTTATGATTAATCGGTTGAAGATGAAAAGAAAATGATGGAATTGGTGGTTTAGGTGCTGGAGAGGAGGAGAATAGAGGAAAATCGGAAGTTTGAAATGAAAGTGTGAATTAGGTTTAAGTTTTATTAGTGAAAGGTCTTTTGGTAATAATTTGATTAGTGAAAGGTTTTATGGTAATTTGACATACCCCCTAGGTTACCCTTTAACCACACCCATTGGATTGCATTAAAAAAGTAGTCCCTAATTAGTTTTTGGTCGTCCTCAAATTCACCAGGTAAAATAGAAGTGAATGTATATCAAGCAAGCAAACAAAGAAAATTCATATTCACGTCATAGAGTGCCTTCACAGCTTTGAATGAGTAGGACCAAACTAATGAATACCGATTCTCGCCCATGCTTATTACATCACCATTGTATAATTCAACAGATCCCTTCGTGGTAATCATGGACTAAGTAAGTCAATCCCTCCGCCCATTAATGAATTATCTAGTTTGAGTCAGGCTTGCGGTTACTACTCTGGCTTTTGTTAAAGACTCAAGAGTAATCTTAGAAAAATACTAACAAATTTATTTCTTTTTCTAGTTAATAATGCAGCGGATAATCAAGTGCAACTCGAAAGAGATGGTAGAGGCGACAGGTACTGCCACATGCTAGGTTATTGCAAACCTGGAGATTGGGGTTATTGTTTAAGTTTATGCTGCGAGCACAATTACGTCAATAGCTATTGTGAGCCTTATTCTGGTTCTCATCAATGTTGTTGCTTTGAATAGAATAAAAATTTGGTTGAATGTTAACATCTAGTAATAGATTATCAAGTTTGAATTATTTCATTGCATGTTGTAATTTCAGTAGTTGGAGTAAAGCTTTTTCAGCGTTAATGAATATGTTTTTGTATTCAAAGCAAAATTCGCCAGGTAATTGTAGCTTTGGCACAATGGAACAGGCCTCAATTGGTTACAACAACCGTCTTACCATTATCTTTTACGTCGATTATGTGCAAGTTCTGACTCTCTAGAACTGTGTTAAACAAATTGCTCATTGTTTTTTCTAACTGCAATGTAACTATAGAGTGGAAAGTTACAATCGATGTGCAGGACAGTAATATAACCTCAAAAAGTTCAGCTTTTGCGCAAGAACTAAGAAATCCATGCCTGAGAAACTTTCTTAGTGTGCAATCACCAGTATGGCTTCTACATTTCGTCTCAGTCCTATGGTAATGACCCATTTTCACATTCAAAAACAGAATTTACTTGTAGCTGTAAATCTAAAAGCTCTATTAATTAACAACCCACATGCCGTCAAGAAATATAAGACGAGCAATTGGGGTAAGAAAAAAATTCTGAATACATATCTACTAATCGCAAACCATATTACTATATGCGTGTGATTTAAAATGTACTCGTATATTAAAATGAGCTATATGATGCAGCTCTTTTCCGCGGGGTTGAGTTTCCACTAGAAACCTTTAAAGCTTCAGCAAATTTAATCAATTCTAGCTTCTCAATACCATCTGGGTCTTCTTCATCCAACAGATTTTCCTGCAAGGGAGAATTTTCGGTTCTTAAAACCATTCTTTTTGACATATAAGAAGGTCCGACATCGCTATTTCTTCTATGAAGTTCCCTGACATCATCTAAGCTTAGTGTCCGTAACCTTTGCATGTCCAAGGAAGATCTCAGTGTACTCTGAGACAACGGTAAGGTTTTAGTTCCACGCTCGTCTGTTTTTGCATCAACATTTGTTGCTGAATGGCTTGAGTTACTACAAGAATATGTTCCCACCATTTCCTCATATGAACTTGCTGAAACTGATTCTCGTCTAACCGAGGCAGTATAGCTTGTAGAGTTTCTCTGTGCTGATGAATCACGGTGATCTCCATGTCGGTGCTTTCCATGTACTAATTTCTTTAATTTTGAGATAAACTTTGATTTGGATGAAGTGTGTGATTTTGTGGCAGAAAGATCGACTGAAGAATCATCGAAGTCACAGGATTCTGTGAGGTTTGAGTCTTGCGAAGATGACCAGTATTCAAAATCAAAGTCCATTAGTCCAATGGATTTATCACCGAGTCCCTCTGAATTTGCATATTCAAGAATCAACTGCTTGGCTTTCGCTTCTGACCTGGGGCTCAACGTTTTGCTTAGGTCTCTCGCTACCGTTTTACCTGGTGTGACCTGATAATTCCTGAGTTCATGCCGTAAACACGCATTCAACCACCTTAGATAGACTAGTTCCTCCACATCAGCACATCGATTTGCTTGGAGTCGTTCAATTTCCTTTGCTAATCCATCATTCTGCTCTCTCAAATGATGGTTTGTTTCCTTCAGTTCTTCAGTCTGCAAACGAAAATCCCACAAGGTGGTGTGGTTAAATGGAGTGTAAGAGTAAGTTGGTTTGCAAGACAGAAGTCAGTGCAAATGCAGTTTTTCACATAATGATTTGACGTATGAATTACCTCTGGGACCTCCAGCACTGACTCGGCCAGAATTTGGGTGGATTCTAGCCTTCTTTCCAACTCTGCATTTTCATGTTGCAATCTAAAATTTGCTCTCCGTAGCTCAGGTGCTTCGTCCTCCAACTCTTTCAAACGCTGCAACTTCTTTTGCAAATCTGGATCATTCCAAACAGCCCTATATTCTTGATCTTGCAAGTTTGCAACCTTTTGCTTAAGTGAACACAGTTCTTCTTTATTATGCTCACCATCGGACCTAATTTTTCGCTTTAACATCTTTATCTTTGCTCTTGCAGCTTCAAGTTCAGCCAAAACTCTTGAATAATCAGCTACTTGTGCCTCCAATCTTTGATTATCTCCTTGCAATGACTCAATCTTGAGTGTAAAGAGTTTAGCCTCCATTGTGTTAATCTTCAATCGGTTTTGAAGCTCCATTACTGCAGTTTCCTGTTCTTTAAGCCCATAATATTCAAGTAGTTGTATTTCAAGATTTCTCTCCCTTTCTCTCAGGACTCTGACCATGTTCCTCAAGTTTATGAGCTCTTGGTCTGTTTCCCTCTCTGCTAGTCTTTTATATGTAGGTGGATCTACTTCTTTCCTTGGCGAAGCGCCGTTTCTAGGGACTTCAAAATCCCTGTGTACAATCTCATTGAATTCTGGCAACAAGTATCCTTCTTCATCCCCCGAATGTTTGCTATTTGTACTTTTTGGAGATAACCCAATTGTTGTAGTATTTTCTGTGGTTATTACCTTCTGGTGTGATGCATCTTCCTGCAAAAGAGACAATCGTTCTTCACACAAATGTTGTATCTTCAATTATAGAAGCAAGCTTATAACTTAATTCACAATGCCAGATACAGTGTAAAAAGCAGCACCAACCACAAGTACTTTTTTATGTCCCTACCAGCTGCAGTCACGAATACTACATGTTTCGTGCGGATAGAGTTTAAAGCTACGTAATTCACAAAATTGCAGCATATATACCATCTTAGTTCATTTATAATCTTGTATTGTAAAGATCCTAAAGAAAATATTGAACAAAAATGAAGAAAGCAGAAAGCAAAAGAAAGCCTTCTTGCAGCATAATGCATGTAGAACACATGTTATTATGCCTAGCAAACATATGCAGTTGCCGAAGAGGAAAATTTGCAAGGAAAATGAAATTAGGCCTCAAGTCTGTGGCTAAGTTGGATCTGGCAGCACAATTTAATGGGAAAAATAAGCACAAAGGGTTTGCAATTATGGATTACAGCCTACAAATTTCATGATCAATGAATGTTTCCATCTTAAGAGAATATTAATTAGAGTCATTGTATAAGAAAAACTGAATTTTCACTAAATCTATACAAGCAGATAGCAGATGAACAATTTACCATTTCATGTGCAACGGAAACATCACCGGAGGAAGGCGTAGCCGGAAGAGATCGAAGCTCCCCTACTTTACCCCCAACATTGATCTTACCAACTACACCTGAATACAAAAAAAAATAAAAAAAATAAGTAAAAATCTATATCCACTACAAAATAAAAATAATGGAAAAAATGAAACCTGAAGAAGAAGAAGCAGATGGAGAAGGTGGAGGAGTAATTGATTGATTGAGTCTTCTGATTCTGAATTGAGAATATACAAAACCAGCAAAAGACAGAGCAAATGCGACCCCTAATTTTACTAACAAAGGTCTTATATCTTTCTTATCTTTCATCATTTTAAAAATCAAACCAAATTTCTTCTCCTCAATATCCATACTTTATCACCATTTTACCATCAAAAGTATAACCCAAGTTTGATCTGTGTGTGAAGAATTGGATTAAATGAATGAATCAATGAAAATACAGAGCAATATGCAGAGAAGAAGAAAAGAGAAATTGGAGTCAATCTGGTAATGGTTTTCTGTGTGTTGTGATTAGTTGAAACATAGAAGAAGAAAGTAGTTGCGTATGGAACTGAAAATTAAGATTAAGACAATGACTCTGATCAGAATAACAAAATTATGATAATTTTTATTTTTGGATGAGTTTTGTTTGTAAGAAAAACTTGGTCATCCGTTTAAAGCGGGGGTTATTTCTTCTTCTTCTTCTTCTTCTTCCCTCCAAATGTTTAGAATAAGAAAAAGAAGACAAGACAAGACAGAGGTTGAGTATTTATTTTGTCATTACAGACTTCTTTCTGTTCTATTCTCAGATACGCCAGCGAAAGTAGGTTGAGAGTGTCGTCTGACTCAGAAATATATGCTCAAATCAGATGAATCACGTGACAACATTTAATTTTTTTATCATTTTTTTTCTTTCCTTTTTCCCCTAATAGGATAAGGACTTGCTATTTGTATGTTTGGATCGGCCAGAGTCGCGGCAGATCATTTGTTATTTTATTTTTCTAATATTTGATTCGAAAATATTTGAATTAGGTATATTTTTTTCAGTTTAATTATCTGAGTTAGATTAATAAATCCGATCAAACGAATGAGCTTCAGATGGGTTAGTTGAGTTAAAAAAACAAATAATATGTTGGTCTTGAACTTCCAAATTCAAATGCAAGACTAACATACGGCGTAAAAAGGGCATATGATAGCCTGTTTGGATTGTATTCTAGAAATTACTTTTTAATTTTTAAAAGTAAAAAAATTAAAAGTTAGTTTGATACATAATTTTAAAATAACTTTCAAAAGTAAAAAAAATAATTTTATGATCAGTTTTTCATAGAGGTTTTAGCCAAAAATATGAAATTTTTATTTTCAACACTAACTGTTCGATGAAATCAGTAAAAGCGAAATTCAATTTTCTTTGAAAAGAGATGTAATTTAGCGTTAGGGAGTGTGGGTAGTCGTGTGCACATAATATTTTTAAATCATAATCGAAAGAACTTCGTTATCCTCATAATTTCTTCTTGCAAAAGTATATTTATATAAAAAGTATATTATATTGTAAGCAGATCATTATTATTGTTAAGTATTTGTTATTTAATTGAATTTTAAATTTCAATATTTTTAAAGATTTTTCTTTATCTACATTCATTTATATTTGGGATGTTGTTACAAACACATCCATATAACTTTGGTAGCTTGTTGTCACTATTCTTGTGATAATAAGTCCTCTTTCTATAAAATTTGCCTTTTTTCTTGATTTTTTTTTTATATTGTATTGTTTAAATAGGGATGTTAGGTTGATGTGGTTAAATTACACTGTATTTTTTGCATTTTGAACGCTAAACATTTTGATGAGGCTGAAATGAAAATTAGTTGGGAGTTAAAAGAAATGTACAACATTTTGTCATGGTACATCGTACTCCCACCAAAATTTAGCTTATTTTTGGGTTATAACTTCATCCAAATATAAAGAGAATAAAAGGAGTCGTAGTTAAGTCACTGACGGATGACGAACGTGAACCCTCGGAATAAATTAGTACAAGTAGCATAATTACAAAATCCACCCACTAATCTCATTAGTCAAATTCTTAGTAACCATTGAATATGAACCAAGACAAGGACAGTTTCATGTGTACACGATTGCTAAGTATACACAATTGGGATTTGTTTACAAATTCAACATTGAAAACTACAAACGGTTTACCTATTACTGTGTTTTTTTTCTTCTTTTGAGTAGAAAGATTGAAGTTGTATTAAAAGAAAATGTAAAAAAATAAAATGCCGTTAATTGACATTTTACATTCTACCGATCACTATTTTCTAATGAGTTAACTTTTACTACTTTCCAATGAGTTATTAACTCCCTAAATGTGTTAAATATAAACCATTTTTGATTCCCCAAATGTAAATCAAAAGTTTAATTTCGATGATAATTTTCTTTGTTGTTTTCGGCCTTTTGAGCGCCATCAATCTTCCATTTCTTTCGGTCCATACTTTCCAACTGATAACAAAGATTATGAGGGGCTAAATTTGTCTTCTTTTTTTTTCTGCCTCTTTTATATTTCCATGCTTCTAACTGAGAAGAGATTGTTTCCCCTAGGACCCATCTGACATTGAATCCTCTTAAGAAATAACTCCAGACTTTATGAGAGAACGCACAGTGCAGTAGCAAATGGTTGGTTGTTTCATCCAACAAGTTGCAGAGAGAACAAACTTGATTCTGAATTAGAACTCCTCTTTTCAGTAAATTTGCTAATGTTGGAATTGCATTTTGAGATGCTGACCACATGAAGAACTGAATATTTGGAGGCACAAATTGTGTCCAGATACTTGAAACAGGTACAAAGAATGTTGGTGCTTGATGGTGTTTCATTAACCATTTGTAGAAGGCTTTAGCACTAAACCCAGCTGGCATTGTGCATATTACCTCATCTTCTGCTTCATCATCCAGTGTTGGAGGCTCTCCCAGCTCTGCAAACAATACTGTGATTTCTGTAATTTTATTTTGTGTCATATTCCTCCTAAACTTCAAATCCCAAGCTTCATTTGAGATCATAGCTTTGAAGGAAGCATTCTTTTATATTGACAACTTGAAGATCTTAGGAAACTTACGCTTCAGAGATATATCACCTCTCGATTTGTCCCACCATAAACTCACAACATCTCCCCTATTGACTTCTGTTACAGAGATTTCTTCCACCAGCATTTTTTGTTTTTGAATTCCTTTCCGAATTCCCTCGCCCTGAGGTAAGTTTGTATCTTTCACGCATAGTTCTATTGTCTTGGCTTTCAGTTTTTCCTGAATCACTCTTCTCCAGAGTTGCTTCTTTTCTTTTGAAAATCTCCAAGACCACTTAGCGAGTAAAGATTTATTTGTTAGTTTTAGATTCCTAATACCCAATCCTCCCATCATTTTTTGTTTGCAAACATTGTCCCATGTCACCCAATTAATCTTCCTTGCTTCTGTTGTTGATACCGACAAGAAATTCTTCATAATTTGTTTACTTTTTTCTCTACACTCACATGCATTGGAAATATGGACATAAAGTAGATTGATAAACTGGATGAAGTTGATTTTATCAATACTACTCTACCATCTTTAAAGAAGTACCTTCTCTTCCAATGAGCTAAATTTTTTTGAAATTTCTCCACCACTGTCTTCCAAATATCTGTAGCTCTTGCAGATGCACCTACTGGCAATCCCAGATATTTTAGAGGTAATTTATCAATCTTACATTTAAGAATAGCAGCAATGGCCTCAACGTTGCGTTCAGCTCCAATACTAATTACTGCATTTTTGTTGATATTAACCCTCAACCCTGTTATTGCTTCAAAGATGTGTAATATTAACTTCAAGTTTTCTGCTTCTTCTTTTGAGCCATCTAAAAATACTAAAGTATCATCTACAAACTGCAAATGAGAAACTTGAATTTATTTTATAGAAAAACCAGAGATCATATTTAGCTGCAATGCATTGTTCATAAGCTTAGATAGTATTTCCGCCACTAAGATGAATAACAAAGGTGATAGAGAATCACCCTGCCTTAACCCTTTTTGAGGTTTAAATTTTAAAGTGGAGATTCCATTCACCAACAAAGAGTGATGAGCTGAAGTAACACACAACTCAATCCAATTTATCCATTTGGAACCAAAACCTGCACATTTTAACATATGATTAATTGTGTGCCAACTAACAATATCAAAAGCTTTTTGAATATCTAACTTACATAGAATTCCTGGTTTTTTTTCTTTGAATATGTCAATTAGTTCTCCAGCAATTAAGATATTGTCCAAAATTTGTTTATCTGAAATGAAAACACCTTGATTTTCTGAAATTAGTTTAGGAAGCACTGTTTTGAATCTTTGTGAAAGAACTTTTGAAATCACTTTGTACATACTGCTAACTAAGTTGATTGGTTTGAAATCTTAGGGAGATCCAACTCAATCTATCTTTGGGATTAAAGTGATAAATGAACAGTTTGTCCTCCAATCTATCTTCCTTGAAACATCAAATTCCTTGATGACTTCCATGAAATCCTTCTTTATCACTTCCCATGTAGCTTTATAAAATTCCATATTGAATCCATCTGGTCCAGGGGATTTTTATTTTTGCAATTGTTGATCACCAACTATACTTATTCATCTTCAATTGCTCTCTCAACCCAAATACTTTCTTCTGATGAGATTTGAGAGAAGAACTCAGCATTCGTTTGTGGCCTAATTTTGTGATTCTCTTGAAACAAACTGAAGAAGTACTTGAAGATTTGTTCTTTTATATCTGCCTGACATAAATTGTCTTCTTCATTTATCACCAATTTTTGCATTGAATTCCTTCTTCTTCTCCCATTTGCTAATGTGTGAAAGTAATTAGTGTTTGCATCTCCCTCTTTGAGATGTTGAGTTTTTGATCTTATCAGCCATTTTTTTGCATTGTCCATATTTACTTGTTTAAGCATTGCTCTTACTCCTCTCTGTCATTAAATTGTTGAGATGATAGAGCTTCATTCTCCTCCAGCACATTTAAAGAATCTATATTTTCAGTGAGTTTTTTCTTATTTTCTTCCATTTTAGCAAAAGTTATTTTGCTCCATCTTTTTAAGAAATTTTTTAAATTTTGTAACTTCTTGGACAAAATAAAACTTGGAGTACCCTGATATGTCATTGTATTCCACCATATTTTCATGTTATCTAAGAAATCAGGATGAGTGAACCAATACCCCTCAACTCTAAATGGTGCTTTATTTATGATTGCATTGGATGTTGTATGCAATATTACTGAGTGATCAGAAAGTGTTCTAGATAACATTGTTTGAGAAAGTAAGGGAAAATTACCTTCAAACAAATGTAAAACCAGCACTTTTTCAAGTCTGTATAGAAGAGGATCTGTTTGCATATTACTCCAACTTCATAATCCTTCATTTAGAGAAAGATCCACTAATTCATGTTCCTCCATGTATTCATTGAAGAGTTTCCTTATCTTTTAGAACCACCTGGCTTATTTCTTTCTCTCCTTCTTCTAGTGGCATTGAAATCCCCTGTCACATACCAATGCTCACTTGCCCAACCTGTTAGGTATTCCAATTCTTCCCAGAATTCCCATATTTCCCAATATGTACTTGGAGAGTACAAATTCATTAAGGACCACTCATAATCCCCATTTTTACATTTGAATTTTTGAGACAAAGAATCAGGACCCAAAAGTTCATCCATAGACTCTAACATTGTATCATCCCAAATTGTAAGCATGCCTCCTGAAAGACCTTGAGATGGAATGTCTCTCCATTGATGATATTCATTTCCCCAGATTTGTTTTACCCACCAATTGATCATTTTCATCATGTGATTCTCTTGGATTAAGCAAACTGTTAGTTTATTTTCCTTATTAAGTCTTTTAAGCATCCATTTTTTCCACTGCTGCTAATTCTCTCATATTCCATACCAGGATATTAATATCCATTGAGACCATCTAATGCCAAGTTTATTGCATCTTCCAAAATATCCACCTCTTTTTCCCCTTGTTCCATTGTGTTTCAATTGAATCCTCCATTTCAATTGGAGTTATTCTTTTATTGTTTCTATCTTCATTCAGCCTGTTTTTTTTGCTAATATTTCAGCATATAGAGTCCTTGCTTGTTCTTCATAACTCCTAAAATTTACGCCTAAATTTAAAGTTGCATCCATGATTAAATCCATTGTGTTGTGAATTGAATTAATTTCCACAATTTCTTCTATTTGTCTCAAAAAGTTTTGTGAACCAATTTGAGTCGAAAAAGAACCTGATTTCAAATGAATATCTTTTGTTGCCTCCACCAGTCTTGTTTTCTTCTTTGTATAATAACGGTCGATGAAGTCTTGAATTGGTTTAATTAGGGTTGTACATGGTAACGGGTTTCCGCTAAAACCGACCTGAACCGAACCGATTAGGATGAAACCGAACTGAACCGCTTAGTAGTGGAAGGGTTTGGGTAAAAAAAACTTAAAAACCGATACTAACGATTTCGGTTTTAGTTTGACCAAAAACCGAAACGAAATAGCAATGATAAACCGGAAATTAGAGAATGTTGATATAGATTTTAGTATACTTGATAGATTAAATATACACCTTCCAATCACCCTGATATATAACCATCACATAAACCTAATTCACATTTCCAATTCTTCTTCACTTTGACAGACGACAACAGCCTCCCACCTTCTTCTTCTTCTTCTTCTCCATGGATGCTCAGTAGAAAACAAATCGATCCAAATTTCTTCCTGCTTCTTCCTGCATCAGTAAAAGGTATGTGATATCTGCAGTCTCTACTTCTTCCTATTCAGATCTAACTTCTTCCTGCATCAACCTCTCTGATTGATTTTGCAACCATTTGTGTTGTCCCTTTACTTTGATTCAATCATGGAAGATTTAGATTCTCAATCAACACCAGTAAGTACTTGTTTCTCTAACTATTACTTAGAATTTAAAAATTAGGGTTCGTCTGAAATTTCAAGAACTCTAATTTGTTGTGGGTTCTCAATCTTAGTTTAATTTTTAGTAATGGTGAATGTTATGTTCTGTTGTGGGTTCTTCTTGGTTTCTCCCAACTCTTAATTTCTCTCACAAATGAGTGGTGGCTTGATGTGGTGGCATGTGGGATTGCGGTTCTGTAAGGTGTCATTTGAGAAATTGTATGGTTCTCAAAATGAGAACTAAAAGTTGAATGAGTGATTTATGAATTTATTGTCTGCTGAGTCTGAAATGCAAGTTATGTAAGCTTTAGCATACAATTTAGACTGGTAAAAATAGGTGGTTCTTTACTAAACTCAGGTTCTAAACTCTCTTTTCATTTTGGGAGGAAGAACAGTTAGGCCAACGGTGTTTTCAGGTTTATATGTTTTTTCCAAGTACATTTTAGGGTTCAGGGTGTCTTTATTTTCAACTACATTTAGTTTTTTTTTTCTGAAGCTCGTACATAATTTGTTGTTAGGTGCTTAAAATTTTGAATGATAAGTGGTATTCTGAGACTTATTTGGTTAATGGTGGATGATATTTTGTCTTTGGATTCATGGGGTTATTGAAATTGAATCTTTGTTGGGCTATTTTGTTATCATTTAAGATTAATTTTAGTATTCATATCATGTTATACTTTCTTTCTGGTATTATCATAGATTATTATTTTGTTATTCTTATGTTACAGTATGCTTATGTTGTCGGTGCTAGTAGTGCTGAGTTCAGCTTTTGTTCAACCCTAAAATATCTTCCTCCTTCACCTCAACATTCATACCTGTATCAGTTCTTGACCAATTTTCATATCAATCTAAAAATTCGCTTATTTTTCTTTGGTTCTGGTTACAGTTTTGTTTCCTACTTATTAGTCAATGAATGATTGAATACTGTTTCATTGTTTATTTATGTATATGTAGGTCTAATTTTGTTTTGTTCTGTTTTGTCTCCAAATCCTGAACACATCAATACATGATCAATAGTGTGTCACAGTTTTTCTATCACAGTTTTGTAGTTACCTGTTTTAAGCATGTTTGTGTTTTATTGATAATTTAATAAGTTGAATCAGTGAATTTATAATCCAGGCTTTCGTTAATTCCACTCCCATGTTGCCACCACAATATTTTCCTCAAATACCTTCTACTTCAATTCAAGAAGTTAGTTCAGTTGGACAAGTATCATTCGCAACTGAACCATCTGCACCAGCTGCCAATGTTTCTGATGCTGTCACTGTCACTGCACCAGCTGCTAAGAAGCGTATGCAAACTTCATGGGTATGGGAACACCTTGACAAAGACTCTGAACCTTCAATATGGGCAACATGTAAAAAATATAAACTGAAACTTAAGGATGACACGACAAAGAATGAGACTAGATCCTTGAGTAACCATTTGAAGAGGTGTCTGAATCCGAAGACTACTCCTGGTCAGTCTAGTCTTACTTTTTAACCTTGTAGGCTAGGAGAAAATGAAAAATTAGTTGCTGTAAATTTTTGTCAGGAAGCATGTAGAAAAGCTTTGGTTATATTCATCATAGTAGATGAATAAACTTTTAGAATGGTAGAGGGTGAAGGTTTTAGAGAACTTTGTAGGGTACTTGAGAGTAGATTCAAGGTACCCTCTTGTGCCACTATACCTCGAGATGTTATGGAACTGTTTGCATATGAGAAGGAAAGATTGAAGAACTATTTTAAGGTTAATAAAGTGAGAGTTTTCCTCACCACTGACACATGGAGTTCACTCCAAAATTTGGGATATATGGTTGTTACTGCACATTTCTTAGATGCTTGACTGGAAGTCACACGAGAAAATAATTAGTTTTATCCAAATTATATGTCATAGTAGTGAGACTATTGGTTGGATGTTAGAAGCATGCTTGTTTGATTGGGAGATTGAAAATGTGTTTACTATAACTTTAGATAATATTTTTTCCAACAATATAACTATCAAGTATCTTCAAGAGCGAATGCTGAGAAAGAATTCAGACTTAGTCAAAGTTTCTTACAAGTTAGATGTGTTGCTCATGTCATTTCCCTTGTTGTGAAGTATAGAATGACAGAGTATGACATGGCAATTAAGAGAATAAAGGCAGTAGTCAAATATTGTATGAGTTCTCCTGCCAGATTACATAAATTCATGGAGTGTGCCGCTTTTCAAAAGATCGAATGCAAGAAGCGTTTGGTATTAGATGTAGACACTCGTTGAAATTCGACATACACAATGTTAGTCGCAGCTGAGAGGTATGAAGCAGCTTTTCAGAGGTTAGAATTTGATGACATGGTATTCAAGAAAAGGTTATGTTTTGATGAAACTCAAATTCCTTCTATTTCTACTTCTATTACTCCTACTTCTGTTGATAGTCAACCTGACTGGGATGTGTATGATGAGCAAGCTGCAGATTTAAGTTATGATGAAGAAGTTATTGCTACTGCAAAGAAAGGGAAGAAACATAAGCAAACAAGTTCTGACAAAGCCCCACCACCACCTCCTTTGCACGCACCTTACCCAGCAGATTGGTCATATGCCAGATCCTTCGCTAAGTTCTTGAAGGTATTTTTTGATTTTACTGTCAAGTTCTCTGCTTCTACTCATGTTACTGCACATGAATTCTTGTTTCATTTGAGTGTTATTCATCGAACATTGAGCACATGGGTGAATCATAAAGATCTATTTCTCTCTAGCATGGGTCTTAAAATGCAATGTAAATATAATGAATATTGAGGACATTATGAAAAGATGAATACTCTTATGTTCATTGTTGTATTGTTGAATCCACAAGATAAAGAAAAGGGATTAGATTTTATTCTTGACAAGTTAGGTATTTCGGGTGGTTATTTGAGAACAAAATTGATGGAACTTGTATTGAGGGATCTTAAGGTTCTTTTCGAAGAGTACTGGGTTGTCCAATTGAGTGCTGGTCCTGCTAAAAATGTTTCAAGTGTTACAGATAGTGGTGATGGTAGTACTAGTGGCACTCAATCAAATGAAGGTGATGAAGGAGAGTGTGCTCTAGCTTCTCTTATAGCAGAGAGAACAAGAAATGATGAGGAAGGCATTACTGCTGAAGGGAAATCAGAGGTAGAGGCTTATTTGAGAGAGAAACAAGAACCGAAAAACGAGAAAATTTCTTTTGATATTTTAGGTTGGTGGAAAACAAATTCTACTAGGTATCCTACTTTGGCACTAATGGCAAGAGATATATTGGTTATACCTATCTCTTTAGTGGCATCCGAATATGCCTTTAGTACTGGGAGACGTATTCTCGATCCACATCGAAGTTCTTTACTTCCCACGACAATTGAGGCATTGATTTGTACTCAAAATTGGTTGAAGACGTCGATTGATCTTGGTATTTCTTCCTTGGAATCATATGAAGAAGTTAATTCATGTATTATTTTATTTATTTATTTATTTGTAGAATTTTTGTACATTCACTATATACTCTAACAAATTGTTTATGTGTTCATTTGTTTGTAGAATTTTTGGACACTCTCTCTAAGTCCAAGTTTATACATATAATAGAGGAGGATGAGGATTAATGAGTACCAAGGACCAAGGTAATTCATTTCACCAATAACATATCCTCCAAACATCTTCACTCTTTTTTTTTCTTTCTTTTCACTGCTACCATTTTCATGTATTGCTTGTTGCAGTTTTAGGAACTGAAAATGACAGAGAGAAACTGAGAACTTGACATTTTCACTGACTATTTTCATGTATTGCTACCATTTTCATGTATTTCATGTATTTCTTGTTGGAGTCTTAGGAACTGAAAATGACAGAAGAAAATTGTGTATTATTCTGTAGGGAAAGTTCTGTTTTGTTTTGTAGGGAAAGTTTTGTGTTGTTCTGTATTGTTCTGTAGGGAAAGTTCTGTGTTGTTATGTAGGTTTTTCTGTAGGGAAAATTATGTATTGACCTCATCCTTACACCTTAAACTGAAGGGAAAGTTCTATATTATTCCATTTTGTGGTAAGAATTGCGATTCATATGACATGTTCTTATTATGTGGTTTGTGCAAGAAGAAAATCATATTTTGAGGAGTTCTGTTCTTAGATTAAAATTTGAAGCTTTTAGTTTAAATTCTCATTTTGTACTGATGAGTAGTTTCTACCTTATTAGGTTAGGTTATCAGTTTTAGATTAATTTTTTTGAGACTTGTTTGGACATTAAGTTGAGATTATTAATGTTTGAAATAATATGTCCAAGTTGAAAATGTTACGATGTTGTTTGTTGATTTTTAAACTGAATTAATTAGGTTCTGTGTTTGTTTCAGTTTGTAGGTTTTCAATACTTTTGAAAGACAAGAATTTTACTCACAAGAAATCTAGGCAGCCAGCAATCAAAGACGGTGTTATGTTCCTTTGAGAAAATGACAGAAGAACAAAGATGTCAAACTCCACCATAACACAGATTGTGTGCAAACAATTGTGGATTCTTTGGAACTGTGTTCTGTTTGTGTTCCAAGTGGTGGTCTCTACTCCTATGTTATGTTTATGAATGTTTATGAAGTATGGATGTGAGAATGTCAACAGGAATTTTATGAAGTATGAATGTCAGAATGTATGAATGTGAGAATGTCTGTTTTTTTGTTTTTTTTGAGATTTGTATTGTCAGTTTCAGAAAACAAGGTTTTTAAATTTTGGGCGGTACCTCAGAATCTCGCTTATGTGAAGGCGATCTTCTGGGATATCGTCTGGTGGAGCGGAACTTTGGTATCCCGCTTGAGCTGGCGAAATGCCAACTCTTCGCCCGTATTTTTAAGCGAGATTCTGGAGAATCATTCGGTGACAGGCGAGGCCTTATGATTTCGCGCGACTATAATTTTTCATCGGCGATCAGCTACGAGATTTAATCTCGAACAGTGATTTTTCTCGACTAAATACTAAAACTGATCGACGACTGTGGCTGCATTTCACCGACTATCGATCAAATTCAATCTTTGATCGTCAAAATAGTCGACGATTGCAGATGCTCTGCCAAATTTCTATCACTTGTATTTCAGAGGAATACTACTTCTCTACTAAGTAGCTAGCTAACTAAAACCCAGAAGATTCTATGTACACTTGTCTTCGAAAGAACCATCCAATTTCATGCTTAAAATGGACCTACATGCATAATCTTGAGCACAGGAGATTAGCCACGTGAACAGTAAACCATCTATGCTAAGCATTTAATAATGTCTGAATCAAAATATAATGTGTGGTACAAATAGAATCAGAGATAAAAGATCAATCAAAACATAATTTAATATTAGTAGTTTGGTTGCAATTAATGATCAATGTTTGAGGTGATGATACAACGCATCAAAAAGAAACAACTATCTACTCCTACGACAACATGAAAAATGAAATATGTGGTTCTACACTAAAATGATCTCATTGTCAGCTACTTATTACATAGTAACCAGAATTGAATGTGATTAGGTATGTTTATTGATCAGGTTAATTCCAGCTACTAAAGGTTTGGGCATGACCCGATATAGGCGATACACATATATATCATGCATTGCCCGAACCTGGACTATTTAGACTATGTAAAAAACCTCATATCCTCTGGGTAACATTCTGTTTGCATTTCTGATTGTTTTTTTTATCTTGCACGACTAAAGGGATAAAGTTTCAGCCTGAAGTTAAGTAGAAGAACATCAGCTATAATTAGTCATTACTTTAACAGCTGATGTTCTTTTACTCCTTAGTCGTGCAACTTGGTATGACATTACCTTTGAATAAATAAAGGTAACTTAGTCATTTACCAATATTAGGATACCCCTTATCACTAAAGAATAGATGGACTAATCATTTAAAGTCCCCACGAAAATGGGCTGGTCCCCAAGAAAATTATTCTTTGTTTAGAAGGATTGAATGATAGTCATTAAGCATGACTTAAGGCCCATTAGCATAATTGCAAATTGCAAATCTTTGCTTCAATATGATGTGGTGACCTACTCAATCCATGCTGCAATTACAATAGCCGCTGCTTCGAAAATTTCTAAGTTTCTCGATTTGTCTTACATACACAATATTTAGATCTCAATATTATACAAGGCATGCCTTTGTATCCTCTCAAAAAATGTGAAACCAACCTGAACAGCTGAAATTCATACATAGTGGGAACAGTAGGAGGTATAAGGCACCTACAAGAAACTGTTTACTTTCATACTAGAAAGAGAACAACTTACAAGAATATCACTCTTTGTTCAAGATTTTTGGGACTTTGATGTATGGTTCCTCGTAACTTGGAACCGCAGATAAGATTGCTTCCCTAAATTTGTGATATCTAATCAGTATCCAATTTAAAAGAGTATGAAAATGTTCTTTGTACTATCTGAAAAACAAGTGAAACAATACAAAGGTAACAAAAAGGAATACCTATTGTCAAATGTTTCAGGTACATCATGTCGTAAATTGTCACCTTCCGTATCTGTAAATAATAGTGAGAATCAGCCGAATAAAAGTGTGCTATACCTAGTAGATTTGGTGCAGTTTATAAAGCGAGTTAAAAGGATGTAACAGCTAGTAGATCTGGTGCAGTTTATAGATGAGACTGAATAAAATACTAATACCATACGCAGCGGAACAAAAGAAAAATGATTAGCACCCTAACAGAAATTCCTACACTTATTGTTATTTTCTTTTAGTGTTAGTCTGTAAGATAAAGACGCGAGTTGGTTAACTGGTGTGAACAGTATTATCTGCACCTAAACTTAATAGAAGTTCAAATGCTTGGAATTGATATTTATGTCAGCAGGAACAATCTGTTTACAGCTTGATATGAAACTTTTGCATGCAAAAATAAGTTTTAATGGATTAAATTTTACAGTACTAGTGGGGTTATTAAAGTACCTGCGCGAAGTGCTGGTTCAGTACTTTGAAGATCAACTGCTTGAAGTTGTCCAAACCTGTGGCCAAAAGATGCAAATCCAGGTCAGCTCACTAAGAAGTTAAGAAATCAAAAGTGAGAACCAGCACCTAGCCAGATACAATTGAAAACACAGCACAAAAACCCTCAATGTGTAGAATACAAAAGACGAGCTCGACAAACCTAATGCAGGTGAAGAAGTATCAAAACCAACTAAGAACCCATGCCAACAATGATCAAGCTAGGACATTTGGATTTCCTATACTAAGATTATCTTATGGAGGGGATGCCAGCAAAGACTCGATGTAGGATATGCGAAGTTAAGATACATCATGACAAAAAGATATATATACTACTGAAAACTGATAAGCTGAACATGTTCTGAATGTTAACAGAAGTTAATTCGATAATAGAGATAAAGGGATAGTAACTGAAGTTCAAATGCAATGTAATTAGAGTTCACACAGGGTTCTTTTGCACCAAACATAGTAAAGTAGGCTATCTTAACCTCTATCAATGCATATCGATGAGAATAACAAACAATCCTCTGGTACGTGGTTTCATGAATGCAGTCTTCTAAACAAGATAAATAATGGCGTTAAAATAATTACTATTATATGACTATGGATCTTTTGAGTACCCAACCATACATTGATTTTACTGATTAATCGAACAGTTAAGATTGAATTTAAGCAAGTCTATCTGATGATATTTGTTTTTGCCACCGACAACAATCACTAGACTTGGATACATATATTGGTGATTATTTTCTGTCAAAGAAAAAAAATATATGCCTAGCTAACTAAGTGCAGTTTTTCAGATACTAGTTCCAATAATAAGGCGTACGCCATTCACTTTATTTGAAACCCAATAACAACATTGACATGAGAATTCTGGTACAAGATCAGTTATGATATGTGATTGTTTATAATATGTTACTGTTTGCCGCTGTTCTCGAACATAGTAAGCCACTGATAATTTTACTACAGATCCTTCAAACTTTCAAGCATATTATAAGTTTACTACAGATCATTCAAAGTTAATAATATGTGCATTTTTTCAGATACTAG
Source organism: Papaver californicum (assembly GCA_023531435.1). Taxonomy (NCBI): domain Eukaryota; kingdom Viridiplantae; phylum Streptophyta; class Magnoliopsida; order Ranunculales; family Papaveraceae; genus Papaver; species Papaver californicum. The sequence continues at coordinate 2,054,311 of JAJJMC010020351.1, forward strand.
TTCCAATAGTAAGGCTTGGTGCTGATTCGACATAAACAAACTTCTAATTGAACAATCCATCAAAGTTTCAAGCATATTACTTTTAAATAGATTATTAAGTCAAGAGACTGAATCTCTAAATTGTCTGCATTTGTCGGGAAGTTACAATTTATGTGAAAGAAATTCAACAGCATCTAATTAATCTACCTCTGTCGGAGCTATGAAAGACTTCAACAATTCATCTACACCTACAAAAGGTTTCCCCTCTTAGTGAATGACACACTATGTGCCTCCCTCAAGACACTTTGTCCTCCAAAGCATCTAAAATAAATAAAATTACAGGACAAATAAATATTAACTGTGTTAGACAAATGATTATTGGAAATCATGTCTGTCAATGTCTAGACAACCATGGGGGCACGAAAGCATCAAGGAAGGCTTTCCTCCTAGTGCCTCGTACATTCACACCTACATAGAACTTTCTCACAAAAAAGAAAAGAAACTCTACCATACAGACTAATCTTACCAAGAAGCTACAGAAGTCCTAAAAGGTTACACACAGAAAACCGTGTTCATTCAACTTCATTGCAAAAGAGCACAACACAAAAGAAACTATTTTAAAAAAAAATTGTTACCATGAACATTTACATCACATAACTAGCTAATCGGCAACATTAGCAAAATCAATGTTTCCATCTGTAGTGTATAACCCTGCAACTAGAATGAAAAAAGAGCAACATAGAGAAATAAAGCTAGTTCCTCAACTTTCAATCTCGAGATGATTAAGATTGGCAAACAAATGAAAAGGATCCATTAACCCACTTCATGTTCCTAGGTCGAGTTAGCAGAATCAAACTACTGATCACTCAAAGCTATCTCGTAGGCACTTTCATTTAGAAAGTTTCTTAGTTGTTTTCATCATTTTGTACACATATCAATTAATGACATTCCAAAGATAATGATCGATCGAAATATGAAAGACTATCTTGCGCAATGGTGAAAATTTCATTGCAAAACTTCAGAATCCATTGGACACAAAGACTTATCCAAATTTAATCAAATAAATGACCATATTGATTAATATGATCAAATCCCTACAAAATTATAACACTAAATTGCACTGAAACAAAACCCAATTTAACACAAAAAATAATCCATTCTGAGATATTCAAAACTCTAACTTGAAACACTGAACAGAACCAATCAGTAGAACTGAACATTCATGGGCTAAGATTATACTACAATTCAAACGAAATCAAAAGAATGTAATAAAGAGAGATTTAGATAAGAGTTACCAATCAATTACTTGTCGAATTTTAGGAGTAAACTCCTCAACCTAAAATGATAATCATTAGCAAAAAAAAAAAAAATGAAAACAAATTAGAAATGACTACCGAATTTGATTGAATTAAAAAGAATATAGAGAATTGATTGAGAGAGTGAATGTAAGGAACCTCATCTGGAGTGAGAGAGATGCGAGCCGTTTGAGCTAAACGAGAAACATCAGGAGGAGGAGGAGGAGGAGGTTGGAGTGAAGATTGAGTTGAGAAATTACTACGAAGAATAGTAGGTTGTTTTTGTGAGAACCAAACAAGAGATTTATGTTGTTGTAGAGATGGTCTTGCCCTAATCACAGCATTCGCATACATAATTGCTGGTTCGATAAGAAAAAAAGTTGGAGGAGGAGGAGGAGGAGGAGACGAGACAGAGAAGAGATAATAGTAGGATTTAGGGCCTACGGCTAGGGGTTTAACTCGAGGCCCATATGAAACTCATATATGACTGTAAGCCCACGTGGGTGCGTCTCTTTTTCCCGTTAATCATCTCATTTAACCAAAACCAACTTACCCCCTTTCGACAACGGGACTTGCTTCCAACACTTCCCTTGATCCACAACTTTATACAAGAGCTAAAGCTTCTTCTGAAGTTTCTTCCAAAGGACAAAATCTTGGAGAGCCATCAAAATTAAATGAGAGCCACCATTCCTCCAACTTTCTTTTGAAAACAAATTGTAGAAAACCACATAATGCAGGTTGAGACACCTCAGGATACCTTTCAAGTCATTCAATTGAGAGCAAAAATCTGTCAATTCTTGTCATCACTGGGTTGTAATGGGAGATCAACCAGATTATTTGTTTCGGCAAATTCCGAGAAATCTCTCATGCCTAAGTGCAGAATTAAATTTCTTTTTTATTTTGCAATCTAATTGTGAGGGTATAAAACACGTGTTCAAATAATATGGAAGGAGTATCGAATTATGATGGAATGAGAAGCATAGAAACAGAACTCTTTGATAAGTACTGAAACATACGTCTGAAATTTCGATAAGTACTGAAACTGACAGCTTCGTTGTATGATCGACACGTGAATTGCGGAAAAACCTGGTACACTGTACGAAACAAACACTATCGCTGCTTGACTGACACACAAGTTGCGGGAAAGCCTGACACAATAAAGGGAACTGACAAACATCGATGCATGATGGACACGTTTCGGTTGTACAGGTTGCGGAATGAATGAAACTAAAGCATGACAAGTAACTTTCCATAGACACATGTCAGACATGTCATAATTGAAATAAGACCGCAACGTTCATCCAAATCCAAAAACAACAACTTAAATACAAATCCGCAGAAGAGGTGCGGAATACCAAGCAAGAAACTAAGGGAAATACGAAGTACGCAAATCAAGTCTTGCGGGAAATATAAATAAGTCTTACGGGATACACTACGTTCCAAAGTCTGGATAAGAACTAATAAGTGGAAATTTAGAGGGAGGTAGTCAATTGTGATTTATAAAGACTTATAGAGAATTCTGAAATATGATGTTAGTCAATTGAGATTTCCAGAGAGTCTCCCAAACTCTCTTGTTATTGGATAGAGACTTTTTCCAAGTCTTTTAAATTCTTTCAAACTCTCTTGTTATTGGATTAAGATTTGTTAAAAGTCATTCAAACACTCTTGTTATTGGATTAAGACTTCAAAATCATTGATTTGTTATTTATTGAGATTTTGGGAGACTTTTTTGATGAAAATAGGCATGAGCAAAATCTCTCTCTTCTAGGTGATATTTTGAAAGACTTGAAAATTTTCCTAGCCATTTTGAGGGCTACCAAAAACTAATTTGGGGCGACTAATTAAACAAAATAAGGTCATTATGAAGTAATTTCAATACACCCCTTATCCATATATTTTCTTTAATGGCTAATCTGCCATTGCTTAATCGGCGTTAAAAATTAATTAAATTATAATTAATTAAATTATTTTTTTATAAAAATAAGGTTTTTTTCAAAAAAAATTTAAATATCTTTTTTTTCAAAAAAAATTTAAAATACTTTTTTTTTCAATTTTTTAAAGAAAATATTTTTTTCAATTTTTTTTTACTTTCTTTTAATAGCTTTTTATTTAAAAATTAATTAAACTTTTTGTTAAAAAAAACTAAAATAAATAATCGGTAGATATCTAATTTTTCGAAACTACCGATTATGCATGTATCCCAAATTGGAAATCAATTTTTTTTTTCAAAATTCCAACATTTTGAAAATGCATAATCGGTAGTTTAATAAATTTTTAACCTACCGATTGTGCATCGAAAGAATTTTTTAACCTACTAGGTATTCATGATACTTGTGTTAATTGTGTAACGTGCATAATAAAAAAATTGGTATATGTTTTGAATTTATGATTAGATATTTTACATGTTTTTATCTCTACAAATCACAAAGACTCTCTAGAAATCCATTAAATTTGTATCTACAAGTCGCAGAGACTCTCTACAATTCTCTTTTAAAATCACTGGAAATCTCTATATTTCTAGAGAGTCTCAGGGAGTCACTAAAAATAAAAATCTATGAAAATCTACATAAATCTCATTTGACTACCCCTCTGTTAGATTGGAGGGACCCATGAAATTTGCTATAAATACCAAACTCTCAAACAGAAAGAGAGAGTGGAATTTTTTTAGAGAATTTGGCTAAAGGCATAGGATCAGAGCAAAGAGTTTAGGTATGAGTATTATGTAAGTTATAATATTATTTCATTAATTCTTTGATATTTTAATGAAAATTGTAGTTCATCCCCTTGTAACATATAGTCATGAATAAAAATCATCCAAATCCTTTACCACCCGTGGATGTAGACAATTTGATTGTCGAACCACGTTAAATCATTGTGTTGATCCATGTATCAATTTCTTGTTCTAACTGATTGTATGTTTGCTTTCATTATAAGAGAATTGATTTGATTATGCTTCTGACTCTAATGGTTGTGATCAAAAGACTATGATTTTTGGTAATCATTATTTGGCGCTAGAAACATGGAGATAGTAAAGAATTTATTCTACCTGTCCAAATTTTCATCTTTAAAATCTTGAATCTTGTTATATTAGAAAACCACTTTTATTACATGTACTATGATTTTAAGTGATATTTCAAAAATTTACATATAGTTTTTCTCCAAACTTTTCAATTGATTGTATAAATTAAAATTGTATTGCAGCTATCTAGTTTTGATTCTTGTCAAAACAGTAAAATAAGTTTTGAATTGAATTACTGAACTTGCTTCTGATTTGTCAGCAAAGAATGATTTGTTGAACTTATAAAACTTGAGTGAAATTGGAAAGTTGTCTAGCTTATATGTGATATATCATATTTTAGCTAGATGTTTTCTATCAGTCAAATTGTTTATATATGTATACATATTACGGATGTTAAGGTGTTACGAAACACATGTCTTATTATTTGAACTCTTGTTAGAACGTCGACAAAGAAACTTCTACGACAACACAAGATTGAACAAAGAAGATATTATAATGTTCCAAAAAAAATTACATAAATGGAGACAGTTGCAAATAGAACCGTATAAGAAGAAAATGTTGATATAAGAAATTTTGGAAATCAGACAATAGATACTCTTCCAGAAAGAGAAATAGTAGAAGAATCTCAAGGACCACAACCCTTAGATGCTCAGGCAAACATTCCAGTTAATCAATCAATTAACCAACCACATGAAGAAGCATCACAACACAGGGTTGACCCCATTAATCAACTACTTGATGAAATGAATGAAATGTGCAAGGTTCAAAAAACTTGTACAGAAAAAATTGCTCTCTTAACCCAGTACAAGTCCGAGGGCGCATTTGTTCACAGCAGGAGCTACAACAGAGCAAATAAAACAAAGAGACTGAAAGATATAAAACAGGCATGGACAAAAGTAAATGGATTTTCACAAAGATAGTTTAAGATTCGTCATTTGTAACAGTTGCCATAGTCTCGCTTGAACCAGTAGGAACACTAGAACCATCCTTCAAAGGAGGTTTCTCCTTGTGTTTGTTGTCTATTAGCTTCCCCTTCGAGAGAAACCTTTTCTTCATTCTTCTCATGTTCTTCCTCGCCATCTTCATCGTCTTCGTCATCTTCCTCATCATCTTTTTCCTTATCAGATCTCACTTCGGGAAGGTTCAAGCTAATCGTCGGAAGTTTGTATTACTCGCATATATGATCGGCAACGTTCTGACAGATAAAGTTCACAGATGACTGATAGTGATTCTTCATTTGTTTATCAGTAACTTTGGTATCTGCTCGGAATTCATTAAACTCTTCGTCAAGATCTTTCAGTTCTCTAGTCTTCTTATCTACGTCATCTTGAGCCTTCACCAGATCGTTGCGAGCTTGCTCTAGCTCCTCCTCTAATTTTCTTTTTTGAATATGCGAAAACGACAAAGATATGGTTAGTCAAATAATCTGTACAAAAAGTAAAAGGACGGTATGAAGAAAGTAATATATGGCTATGACCTTCCATACATGCCATAAATTAGAATCTGTTTCTAAAGGAAGACCCAAAGATTTATCAGAAGGCTTTTGGGATATTGCTTTATGATGTGCGAAGGACTTATTTTCCCCCTTCAAGCGACTTAGAAGATTGTTATTATCCCAGAGAAGTAGTTGATTGGATTTTAGGGCCTCAGAGGTGTCTTTGCGTGTTTGGCGAAGTTTGGCTTTCGTCAACTCAATATCCCCTCATAATGTGCGAAGAGCGGCTTCAGCACCTTGGAATTTCTTCTCTGCGGTTTCCAACTTCGTTGAAATTGAACATTCCCCTTTAAGAATCTTATTCTTCTCAATTCACAATCCCCAAATCTCTTTTTCCAAATCATTAATCGTGGCCTGATGTCGTTGACTTTCATCTTTGTAAAAGGTTGATTCTCTTTGGAGTTCAACTTTTCGTTGAGTAAGGTCCTGTTTTTTCGAATGAAGGGTAAGGTTCAACTCACTAGTACTTCGTAGTTCTCAAGTCAGGCGGCTTATCTCGCGAGTCAAATGATATATACGATCGTCATACTCTTCGTGCTTCACGGTAAAGGTATCGCACTCCAATTAAAATTGATAAGAGGTATTTCCACGCCTCCGACAACGATCTTTAGAGGGAATAAGCCTAAGCATTAACTAGCAACATCATTGAAAGTAAAAGCAGCGAAGCTTACCACGAAGTTCGTTAATTTGATAATGTCGTGAATCTGCCGTATCTTTCTTCGTTTGCAGCTGTGCCCCCATCAAAGACTTATCCCTTTTCAGCTGCAAATTTTCATCCGCCAGCCTCTGGCGATTCTTCTCAGTACGGTGAAGTTCTTCAAACTGAGCTAGTTGGCGATTAATTTCTTATACAAGCAAACACATTTTTAAAAATAGCTGGAAAAAGCTTGTAAAGGAAAAAGGGGAACCAATCGCACTCACGAACGTCATCATCACAACATGTTCAGCTTCACTTAAAACAGATAAAGCCTCCACCTTCACATCGATATCCAGAAAAGCAAACGAATCTGAACACAGTCACATCATGTCATTGCAAACTGGCTCGAAGATTTTAACTTTCTTCCCTTATTTTACATTCTTAAACATCTGGGCCCAGGAGTTCATGTGACGAGCAAAACTCTCGCTGATCGTGGGTTGTTCAAGGATCTCCATTTGCTTCTCCTTTTGCTTCTTTTCTGTTTTGTTATCGGTATCACCTTCAAGAGACTCGGGGATCTTTGTCTCTTATGAAAATCCAATTATTGGCTCCTCAGGGATGGTTTTCACGTTTGGAGGGGACGCGGTGGAGTTATCCTTTTCTTTTGGGGTTTTCTCAGAGACCACCTTATTAGCTTTCTTCATAGAAGAGGCATCAGCAGCAGATTCTGTTTGCAGTGAGGAATATGGTGATGGCTTATTAGTATTGAGGGTGGGAACCTTAAGGGGTTTGGGACCCCTTTTCATTCGACGAAGCTTCTTCTTTGAAGAAGACTCAACTGCCTCGCTCGCATCCTCCTTCGCACCAAAGGTTCGCCAACGTCAGAAAAAGAACAAGAGGAATTAAAGAGAGGTTACAGTGAAAGAAAAATATGCTCTTTACCTTCCTAGCCTCCGAAGGCGCACGCTTGCGAGAACGAGGTTTTGCTTCTAAGCAAGCAAGAACAACCTGCGAAAGACATAAACATCAAAAGATGCGAAAGCAAATCAAGGAAGCGAAGAGGGAAAAAGAAGCTACCTCTTCTTTTCTCTCGGGCCAACCTGTGGCCCATGGTGCTAAATTTTCAAAACTTTTAGGATCCTCTATCGGACCCTGACGAGGAATATGGTCATCATCCCATCCCCAGAGTCATGGACCTTCGAGTAGCACCGGGAACTTCACCCAATTCTTGTCATTGGAGAGGCGAAGGAGCTGATTACCTATGTACCCCTTTAGATCAAGGTCGTGAAATATGAGATTTGCACCTTCAGTAATGCCAGGGTCCCAATTAAAGCGAACTCCCCATCTCTTCTTGCGTTCAAGAAAGTGTGAAACATAATTTGATATGAAACTGGTGGAGGTATATTCGGTGGCTTCAAAGGGACTCAAATCATCAGGAAGGGTGAAGAAGCCTTGCGGCCGACATACAAACTCATTTAGTAGGAGAATTACATTCCCACTGAGTTGAAAAAAACCACGTTGAGGATTCAAGTGAGATAGTACTTCGCAGAAGTTAGGGATCTTCGGGTTGTATAGGGGTATGTGGAGACCATCCTTCAACTGTTCCAATGTGACAATAACCTTATTCGCGTCCCAAGTTTCTTTTTCAATCCATGCCAAGTTCGGATTGGTACTTTTATCAGACCCTTTGGGAGTAATAAGCTTGATATCCAGCTGTTAAAGATCGTTGATGAAGTCAGGAATTCTTTAAGAAACGTTCTTTTCAGTAGAGAAATTTTGGAAATCAAAAATCAAAGAGAAAATCAAGACTCGTAAATATACAAGTTAAAGAGAAAAGAGTTTGATTATCAATATTATCAGCATCATAAACCTTACTTTTGAGCTTGATGAGGAGAAACACTTCGTTTAGGAGACATGATGATCAAAGAGACAAAGATTGAGACAAGCCGAGAATGTGGGAGAAGAAGAAGTTAATGAAGGAATTTTGACAGAATTTTCAGAAAACAAGAGGCAGAGTTGCAGAAGAAGTTAAGAAGGAAGAAGGAGAGTTACTGAGAAACGTCCAAGGGAAGGTATTTATATCCTAGGTTACCGTCTAAAAAGGTAGGAGGTCATAAATGAGATAATTTTAATGATGTGTAGGTTGTAATGAAGACGTGGAAGCAGTTTCACTTAGATCTTATAAACGTGGCGACGGTTAAAAACTCTTCGAATTCTCTTCCCATCCTACCCTTGTTCGGATGACAAGAGAAGAGGCAAAATGTGAGGAAACAAATTTACTTCGCCACGTGTTCGCATCTCAAAGCACAAATACAAGATAGTCGAATTCAAATCGAGTAGTAAAACGGTTCTCATCCATCATAGAGATCTCCGTCTACTCCCTGAGGAACGGACGCGTGGAAAACACTAGTCGAAGATCAACGAACAAGTTTGAATTGGGTTGTTGGACATTTAATGCGCGAACAGAGCAGTCAATTCAACAGTCTGTTAGTTGTCAGGGCAGGTGGTAAGACATCATTGGACGAAGAATAAAACCAGCAACAACTATGGCGAAGATCATTGTCGAATGTCCAAGCGAAGTAAAGATAGCGGCGAAGATGAATTATTCCCCAAGAAAGCTACAATGAAAATTGCCCTGCGAGGCATTCTACGAAGCAAAATAAGTTGTCTTCCACTCAAGATTTTTGTCTATAAATATGAGCGAAAATAATATAATAAGGGTTGAACTGTTTATGTAAGGCTTAGAGAGAGAACTAGTGAGAGAAATACAACACCAAGGTTGAGAACTTATAACCTTCTTAACATCATAGTAAAATCACTCCAATGGATGTATTGTGTTCTTTATTTTACTTAGATCATAAATGGAGACCAACATCACTGAGAGTAGTTTAAGGTGCGTATTTGGGTGTATAAGTGAGAAATTCCATGCACAACCAATGGCTCGATGGACTTGAATATGGATTTGGCCTGTAAAATGTATTTTAGTTGTACAATATCTATACCTGACGTGTAGTGTCGTACTGGCATTACTTATCTGTTTCAACTTTAATATTATCAGACTTGGCTAGACTCACCAAACCAGTATCATACTTGCTATAAGTGTGTCCTAACTCCTAAGATCATGCATGTACTATGGTTAATTATTTAGGTAGGCTTGATACTCTTGCTTTAAAGGATGAAAAGGATGTGATCAACCAAATCAAGCATGAAAACAATTAAAAATGAAAGGATCGGTTTTGGTGGAAGATATTTCATCTGGGGATAAAAAGACCCTAACCCTACAAACAAAAAGGAAAAGCTTCAGAGGGAGAGGGCTAGTTGATGATTTAGAGTCAGACATGCAGAGTATGAAATGAGTATACATCTTTTGAGTTATTGTAAAACAAGATGAAGAAATGAAAGGTGTTGGAAGAAATGTTAGTAATAAATCTAAGTTGTTTGAGTTGTTGCTAAAGATATATAACACCAAAAAGAAAAAGAAAGAAGATAAAGGAAATCGTTTATGTATCAATTTTGATTATTGGTATGAGCGGACTCGGAAAAGAACAATTTTTTGTGATTCATCAACATCTCCGCTCATACTTCTTCTTCATTTTTTTTTTGAGGGCAGTCACAGGCATGAATTCAAACTAATTGTTGTTTGAATTGATTCAAGGCTAGTTTCACGGTGGTTGATGTTGATGAATGTTTTTATTTTAATATGGATGTGTTTGATGTTATGGATTATGGATGTGTAATTTTTTTAATTTCAGTTTGATATATTTTTGAATTTATATTACAGGTAAACAAGTTAATGGTCGTGGGGGTAGCATAAACTGGGAGATATCCGCAACCAATTATGGTCGTGGAGTTAGTGGAATTATCAAGCACGACGTGTTAGCCGACGATGTTTACTTTAATCACAACGAAATCAAAGTTGGATTTAACTTCAGTTTAAGATTTCCCAAGACAACAAACCAAAAGTTTTCTGATGATGAAATTTCAATTTCATCTGTTAAGAAGCTTCAGCCAATGGAAGCCGAAGCCGAACCCGTGAAGAATACGATAAGAGTATGTTCCAAAAAAGCATTAAAGAATGAAACAAAAACATCTGTGGCGTCATTAGACGGATGATAGTATGATAAAGAAATAGGCAGAAAAGTTTTGGCCTTGCCAACTCAATTTCAAGACCATGATCATCACAACTTCGACATTGGTAACAGCTACAGGAAGATAACGAGTACTACTAGCTCATGAAACGTTGCACGTCATCTACCGTATAACTTCTTTAATATAATATAATAAAAAATTATTCTCAGTCTAAATCCTTGATTACTAAAATAATAAACTTAATAATATCATAATATAATATATTTTAAAAACTCCATTTACATATTAATATACCGAATATTATATAAAATAATAATTATATACAAAAATAAAAAATAAAAAAAATTATCATAAATATTGAATATTTTTAGAATATAATTCAAGATTGGTTTATTTTTCTTTGAATTTCAAATCTAAAATATATTTCATCCATAATATCATAATATAATACATCTTAAAAGTTCATTTTAGAAATTAATAAATCCTAAATATTATATAAAATAATAATTTTATTAAAATTATAAAAAATAACAGTCATAAATATCACATCTTCTCAAAATATAATTCAATATTAATTTATTTTTCTTTGAATTTCAAACAAGATACATTTCATGCATAATAGTTCATATACATTTGAAAGATCCGGATTCACATTATTATACTGCAATATATTAGTCAATAGTTAGCGTTTTAGGTGCATTAAGTCAAACTGCCAAAATTATTCTCTGAACTAATAATATATTAATTTAATTATAAAATAAAACAATATATTATTCTACTTTATTGATAATATAATCCCTCTAAAATAATAAAATTAAAATGGTCCTATACTTATTATATTATAGAAGTTATACCGTATTAGCATTTCCTAAAAGTTTATGTTTCAAAAAAGAAAATATTTCCAAAAGCCCTGTTTTATTGTCACCGGATGCGACAGACTCGTGTCTATCAAGTGGAATTAGCTGGAGAAAGCGGAACAAATCTTATGTCAACGGTAGTAGTTTGTCACATGGACACATCCTTGTGGAACGCCAACCATATCGCCTTCAAACAACTTGGTCTCATACCAAGTTCTACCACCAACATATGCCACATTCTCCTCGACACCGACATTACGTGGGTTTCTATCACGTAGTAGCTAGCTAGTATGACAAAGTGTTGCTCCATATATGATCAACAATATATAAAATAAAATTTTACCAGGGATGTTGAAAACCTAATTAACAATTTGGCGAGGGGTAAAATTTTGGATCGACTAAAATCCATGCATTAATCAGCTAGGTGAGATGTAAAAGCGATCTCAATTATATAGGTGAGATGGAAATACGCAAATTTATGTTTAATGCATTTCATATATTTCAATTCGACACATTAAATAATAAAAAATTTAAAAGTTTAAATAATTTTGTGTGAATTTCTTATGGTTTTACAATTTAAATGAAGTATATTAATAAGATATGCAAACTAAACAACAAATAAACTTTGGTGCAATGGTTTGGCACTCAACATAAGATGCAGAGGGTTTTGGTTTAAATCTCCCCGCTTGCAATTTTTATTCACGTATAATATAGTAAAAATTCATCGGATTACTAACCATGGTGTATAATATAACAAAAATTCGTCGAATTATTAACTAGTGTTTGATATGCACTAATGTTAAGTTGGAATTCACGTATAATATTATAAAAATTCGCCGAATTATTAGGTAAGGTTGGAAAAGAATGAATGTTAAGTTGGAATACGATACTTTTATTCTAACACATGTATATGGTCCTATTCTCTGCTTGCAATAATGTTGATTTTTGGTATACTCGTTTGTTTTGTGGGTAACGTAATAAAAAACAAGCACACTGGTAATTGAGGAACAAGCTGCGGGAATTATGTATGCAAAGATTCACTGGACCAATTCAAGTGATCAAACAACTAGTCTCTCTCTTGAGTTGAGCCAACTGCAACTATGGGTCCATGGGGTCAGATTAAATTGGTGTAAGGTCAAACTGCGGATCCATTAGGTCCATGGTTATGTCAACACCCATCCTCTAGCACCACACCAATACATTTAGCCATAAATTACTCGAGGAAAATAGAGGAGTTATGTATCCAGTTTCCAAGTAAAAGAGCAAAAAACTATAGATTGCACAAACAAGGCAAACCCTACAGTTTATATAGTTAGTCTTTACATTACAACAAAATGTACACGATAAAACAATTTCTTGTACCATTAGTACACTATTTCTTTGCTAATACATTCGACCCCTCTCTCGCTCAAATACTCTTTGAGGAGGTACAACAACAAAGAAAGCCAAAACTTAATGATTATAAATCGAGCAGTACATATCCATGGAGATATACATGATTGATGAACGTACAGTTTGTTATCATGAACGCCAGAAGAGAGTTGGGTCATTACTATACAATGATCGGTCTTGAATTTCTAGGTTAGCGACGTGCCAATTGATTAATCGGGCCTGAACACATTTGCACAATATAAGTCCAGTTGGAAACATCCACCATCCACTTTCATCCCTGCAAATTCCACCACCAAAAATGTCGATCCATGGAGATATTTATCAACTCCCAGAGTATAACAGAAAAAAGAAAGCTTAAGATTCTGCTTACATGTTGAAATTCCATGGCTGAAAGTCTGGATGACTAGATGTTGATTGGTTCTTGTAATGGATATATCCACAAAGGAAAGCCACCATCTGTTTCGGCAAAAGTATCCATCCATAAGAAGAAAGTAAAGTTACGGGATGAAAAACAAATGAAAGAAAAGGAATGAATATCGTTCAGTGGAATTTAACTTGGATCTGAATCAGCTGGATTCGACCCATTTCAACCATCAACCCTAAGGGTATAAATGTTTCAACATATGTAGATGGAAATATAAGAAATATACTGAGAGATAAAACTATGAGTGCAAGACCAACTTACAACATTGATCAACGATGTAATGTTCCACAAAGCATATACACGTGCATGACCAGCTGACTTCCTAGGTCCATGGCTAAATAGAGCATTGATTCCAGCCGGGAATGGGAATAGTATACCAACAGGAAGAATAGATATAACTAGAAACAAGTCCAGGAATGAAATAGAATATAACTGGAGCAAAGTCAGCAACACTAAGCTAAAATCTGCTAATAGTAGTATCGAGATCACCAAACCAACAAGATCCTACAAAATTAAAATAATTACAAAAGGATTACCATTACTAGAAAATTAAAAAATTTAATTTTTTGGCTATCCATCAAAAGATTAACCAAATAATGAGCAGTTTTGACCAACTGGTATAGTTAGATAAATATACATACCTGGTGACGAACAGGTTTAGTGTTATGAAGTATCAAAGATAAAGGATAAAATATATTTTTCTTATCTTCAATCATTCTTAAACTTAACGCATTCAAAATTCCTCCAGATATCCTTTCACCATTTGAAATATTTTTGTTGCTTCTTAAATTGTTTAGTGAACTGTCTCTTTGAATGAGGTGAACACTGCAAGAACAAGTGAAACAGAAATTCAAGCTAGGTCTCTAACAAAATGCTCTAAAAACACTACAATTAGCAACTTCAAATTTCAGGTTGTTTACCGCGCTGTTGGATCATTTCTCGAGGCTGTGTAGACACTTTCAACAGATGCAGGAGGATCCAACTCTTCTTCAACATCATATATCACAAGTCCAAACTGGCAATATCCACAAGCTGTTACTTGAAACCAGGCAAGATCAACACGTAGACCACGAATGGTCAGAGCAGGATTTGCATAATTCTCAATCCAGCTAAGAATAGGCAGAAATGACACTCTTAGGTTTCCACGGCGAACTAATCTCAAATGTGCATTCAATCCAGCTATGAGTCGATACCAAATTGTTGGTGGGACCACCTTCATGCATCAACCAAAAATACTGTTAATAAGGTTGCCTTTCAAAATTCAGAAATTATTATCATAGAAGAATATACTGGTTTCACACATAAATTTTGATTAGCAAGGGGTTTTCTTGTTGAGCACCAAATCACATACCTGACTCATAAGGCTAGTGAGAACATTATCACTATGAAGTGAAAATGGAGACATGTAACTTCCATCCCCTCCAAAAGCTAAACACATGGGAAACCTTTCAAGGAGGCGAGGAGGAAGATCAGACCTCTTTTCGTCGCCACCTAGAAAGAAATCCACATATGCTAGAATTAAATCAGAAGTTGCAGCCATCTGAAAAAAAAAGAAAGAAACCAGGTTTAAGTTTTCCTATATTTGAAACAAAATTAACCATAAGTTATTAGAAATTAAGACAATCAATGGGACTGTAGAAAAAAGACCAACACTATACAAGAAACTATGCAAATAGAAGTGAACCTTAAGTCCTTCATAGAGAGCACGTGACCGACATGAACGCAAGCAAGAATGGTCATATTCTGATCGAACAAATTCACGCAATAACTGAAATTTCTTTTTACGGCACCACTGTTGCCATGTCCATGCTAGTGGATAAGCAAGAACAGAGAGTATACTATGGACAGATCCCTCCCACCATTGATAAGAAGCCAATGCATTAATCTCATTGACAAATCGGTTGAATGCATCCTCATATCTGTAATATAAATATGGCACAAAAAGAATGACTTCGACCAAGTAGATCAACAGCAATATTGGTTTTTGGGGAAAATGTATAAGTTAAAAAGAATTGAGAATAGGTTATTTACACGATATCTTTTATTTGTTCAGGGGGGGAATGTGGGAGATGCCATGGTTCACTAAATGTATTAGGCCCCATGAAGTAAATTCTATGGACATGGCTTTGGGACTCTTCAGCTCTATTAGTTTCCAGAACCTGTCAAATTAAATGAACACCTTTAAAATATGAAAAATACCAATTCAAAGACAAGAACGGGAATGAGAAGGACAAGGATTGAATAGGATGCGGAAACCAATTGGTGCGAACCTCATTCAGAGACTCGAGAAAAGGGAAAGAATGATTTATCTGGGAGCCATGTTGAGTGGGAGCTGGGTCAGGTAAGTCATCAGCACTAAAGAATTTCAAACGTGCAACACTAAGAACTAGAGCTAGCAGAATGAGGAGACCCGTGAGAAGAAGAGCAAATAACCGTGGCCCTCCAAAAGTATATATCAATTCTTCAACAGATGTATAACAATTTGGCATATGATATCTATCAGAAATACATTTGTAAGGACAAGGAGTTTCAGCAACACCACCTGTTACAAGAATCAACAGGAAGCTTAGAAACAGCCGAGGAACCAATTAAAGAAAGAAAGATAGGAATAAAGAAGTTTCCTCTTTAAGAAAACTAGCAACATTTTGGCTAATTTTCATAGCATATCCATACCTCGCACAGTTATGTATAGGGCACGATGCGGAAGCTCAAAAGGAGGGCATTGATGACAAAGGGATTTATCAGATCCGCTGGCATTCTTGTAGGTGCCAGTGGGGCATACCTGCATTAATTAATTTCACCGCAAATATTAGAAATTTCAATTTTGAAAAAGATGCAGCAGCACAATGTTTCTAGCATGAGTTTCAACAATTCAACCAAAGCCAAATGGCCATGGGAGACAAACACTTGAATCTAGAAAAGGATCTCTCATATGAGTCATATCTAAAGAAAGTAAGAAAATGAAAAAGGCAAGAGGGCACATCATAAAGAGTATGAAACAACCTCACAAAATGACCCGAAGAGCCCTTTTGGACAAGCTTTTCCTGTTACAGTCCCACTTTCCCCATCAAGACCATTATCTCTACCTGATCCTCCACTGTCACAAACACAAATCCTTAATCTCCAGGACGGAAGATAGAAAGTTAAATACAAGTTAAAGAAAGCTAACAGACATATGTTTAATAAAATACATACTTAGTTTCAATTCTCCCATTGACAGTTGCTAGCGGCTGATACTCATCTCCAGCGGGAATGTCAGACCAATGAAAATGAACTCTTCCACCACCTCCACCCCCACCACCATCACAACTACCTTGTCCCCCAACACTCGAAAGAACGGCGTCATCATTGAGTGTGAGTGTATGCAAAAACAAGAGAACAGTTCCGCCAGAACCACCCCCGAGACCTCTATTTGAACAGCTTACATTCCCATAATCTTGGTTTCTGTTATTCTCGCCAGAACTTTCTCCATCCGCTCTGAGCGAGCCATAGACAGACAAACTTGACAATGAATGCGACAATGAGCCCATAACTGTTGGAGAAGAAAATGTTGAAAATTAGTTGAAAGCAAATTAGTGGATTATGTGATATTCATCACAATTTGGAACAAGCGTAACATGATCATGTGAATGATCAATTTCATCCCAATGATTTCAAAAGAGTTGAACGAGGAGCACTATGAGGTGAAATTCTCATGTACGGCTCTGTAGAGTCACAGTAAGGGTGACTTATTTGGCAACTTTTGCACTATCACCCCCAAAAAACCAGATCCTTATATTAACAAATACACTAAGGGACCAGAGATTAATACATCTAGGTCACTTCTATCTATTCATATATTGGCTTGTGCAACTGAGGTCTGAAAATAAACCATGTCCATATGCTTACCAATGATACCACCGCCACTAGTAGAGCCATTGAGGCTAGCATTCCCACTTCCACTACCAAGTTCACAAGGCAAATCAGCATTTCCATATGCAACACCGCCGGTAGCAAAAGTACCATCAGAATATCCATCCCCGCCTTTACCACCATGACCACCACCACCACTAACTCCGTTGCTCAAAACATTACCACGACCCACACCTCCTGTGCAACCTGCATACACTCGAAACAAATTATTTATTAATTATTTAATATTTTGTTTATTTTTTATTGGTTAGAGTCGGACAATACCCGCTCTGTAACAATGAAGGAGAATTGCATAAATGAAAATGGAGACATGGTCCCGGAAGTTATTCGTCATGATAACAGACATGAAAGTAGAAATGACATACCCATTCCAGATGCACTTATTGCTCCAGAAGGTTGGACAACTACAGCTCTCACCCAGTGAACATGAATGACACTTCCTTTTATGAGGCCTTCAACAGACAGGTCTTCAACGCGGCAGATCTGTTGAAGAAAGCAAGCAAAAGAAAGCAATATTAGAAGAAATCATTTGAAGGAGGATAGGGAACAACAGTTAGATATCTCAATCTTTTCAGACAGGCTAAACAAAAGCATAGCTTTTCATAGATTGCAGCACTAAAAAGTATCACCTGAAGAGTGAATGGCAATGAAGAGTTCACATTGCAGTCTTCGGGTGGATGAAGTAATTCTACTGGGCAATCTTGGGTTCCACAAGAGAGTCTTGGTGTGCTAAAAAAGTACAGGAAACATGAGATGCACAGGTAACAGGATCCAACAACCAACATGAGATCAATAGGTTGAAAAATAGAAAGGCAGACATGCTTTAGCTTCATTTGAGAGGTAAATGTAGATTGCAAAAGATCTTACATGTCATTAGAAGTTGCATTCTCTAAAGGGCCCTGTAAAACAGATCCTGGCCCAAGCTTCATGTCACGCATAGAAGAGAAAGGAAAATTTTAGTTAATCAGAAACTTGAGAAACAAAAATATTTACTTGAATGTGGCAAACAATATTCTGCAAAATTAATAAAAATCAGTAAAGACACTAAAACTCTTACTAGAAAATAATATACTACCACTACATAATCTCTCAGTTTGTTTCTGTGATTCAGCATTTTCACTAAAAATATGCATAGGTCAACCCAATATCGAATTCCCAATCCAATAAAATTATAAAACCATAGCGATGTACAAATATAAGTAAGAACGGTCATGAAACAACATTAGGAAAACTTATAGACGCACATTAACGAACAAGGAAAGGGGTTGGTCATGAAACACTGCACAAAAAGGCAATAAGTAACACAAGCTAGGTGGCTACAGTTAACTGTATCTTCTTACTTGATATACCTTATAAAGATATACAAAATGCTCAACTGAGAAGTTCTGTTAGCTCCCTAAACTGGATAGGTTCCATACTTTAATTTATTTTTGTTTGAAATTAATAGAATGGACCCGGTGAAACACCGAATCGGCAAGAAATAATTGATCACCATAGAAAAGAAATGATTCAAGAGAACTAGCTTACATTGATGCCATAAAACAGAGAGATAATAAGACGTTGTGCTTCAATCAGATCTCCAGGTCCAGTTAAATTTAGTAAACCCTGTCCATGAACTCCCAGATTTGCATTGGAGTGTATCACAGAGGAGTTCTGAGAACATATGGTTTAGCACGTCAGAAGCAGTACAGGCACCAAGGATTCAGGAGGAAATGGTTAATAATACACGGTGTTATACCCTGAGAACAAGCAAGTTGCTAGCCTCGAGCATAGATGTTGCAACCGCCGCATCTCCACCACCATCAATGAGCATTTTAGACTTCCACATCAGGAGCACTTTTACAGACATGCGCAGAGCACCAAAAACCTAAGATTTGATTAGCAGGATAAGTTAATTTCTGATTAACAAATTGTAACAGTGAAATATATATATGAAAGATGTGAAAAATGTCGGAGTCAGTGGCTACAACAGCAGAAACGAAAACTAAACTAAAGAGATGCGACTATAAGTAACAACATTTAGGTGGTAAAGAAAAAAAAAACAGCACTAAACTAAGACAAGTTTATCCACTGAAATGTAAATATACTCCGAAGAGAACCCATTCAAAAAGCATTGGACTTTTGTGCATTGAGGATTTCCATGTAAGATTGTGCATTGAGGATTGCCATTTGAGGCTTATAGACCAGATTTGAGCTCATGAGGAACAAAGCTTGCCTGTCACAATGCATACCTTAAAAAGCTTCAAGTCAACTTCGTTCAAAATTTTGCAATCATTTTAAATTATAACTGAATAATATATTGTTGAGGGAGGATCCGTGCACAATCTTAGATACACACTATCTCATAAGATTTGTACTAATTTTTCTATAAATCTCAAACGATAACGAATTTGAAGCTAATATTTTGGTGATATGTTCTTCTTACAAAACTCTACATTCCTACCAAAAATGAAGACAATCCGAGATACCGAACCTTACCATCTACCAACCTTAATTTCAACCATTAATTTTCAACAGTTGATTTTCAAAGTAGTAGATGGGTGGTGTTATACGTTTCGGATTGTGCTCATTTTTGGTAGGAATATAGAGTTTTATAAGAAGAACATATCACCAAAATATTAGCTTCAAATTCGTTATCGTTTGAGATTTATAGAAAAATTGGTACAAATCTTGGGAGATAGTGTGTATCTAAGATTGTGCACGGATCCTCCCTCTAACATATATACATTAGTGATAATAAAAATCCACTATATGATACCCAAAGGCAACTTGGCAACTTGTTTCTCATGGCATTATTATGCTCTTTAGAAAATAAACATAGAACAGATGGAGTAAATAGATGGGCATTATAACGGATACTTATTATACTGTTGATCCCTTCTCTACCATATTTACAGTTGTTACTCCTTTTAGATAATAATAATAAAAGAAAACAGTTTAGAATAGTAAGATTCGAGAAGATGAAACTTAGATGAAGAAAGTACAGTGATGTGGCACAAAGTAGCGAATCATATCACCAGCATGGTTTGAAGTGCAAAATGCATAAGCAACAAGTAATGCCATAACTAACCTCGATCTTAGAGTTACTCATCAGAAGCTCATCTGCCACTAGTTCAAACTCCGAATATGAATAATGTGATAATCCAAAGACCAACACTCCACCTCGTAATATACTAAGCTGCCCACGGATCTACATCACATATTAATAGCAAATAAAAAAACATGATGTTAAAACCGTTACCAAGATTTTACATGTTGTCTTTCTAGAACTAAAACAAATGTGAGAATGAATCCAACAAGGATGTTCATAGCAGGGAAAAAAAACAAAAAGGGAAGTGTTCTTTGTTTTCCTTCAGCCTCTCCTTAGTCACAGACAATTGCGTCTACTTAAAGAATATGACTACCAGTTTGTTTTCTTTTTGGCCACTTGACCTTGCACATATTTTATACTGAATCAGCACAGGGGAGGCAAGCAAATCATTTTCCAACAACATAATTGTTTTCATTTCTTTTGTCTACATTGCTCAAGATAGGAAACACAATCTACAGCTAGCAAAACCTTGAATTGGCAGACCTGAACGTAGAGAGTAAATAGCCTTTCATTTGAACAGAACAGGTCCTTTGATGTATAAAATGTTTACAAATATCCTCAAGTGCTATTGTACAAGGTTTAGTACCAGGGTACCTGAACACGACTCCAAAGCAAAGGAACAGCAGCCCTAGCATGGTCATGAACATAGACATTTCTCCAACGTGGCTGATTAGGAAACTCGAGAAGAAGTGTATCCGTTTGAGTTGACATGTTGTGATTGCAAATAAAAAGGCTTTGGAGAACAGCATCATAGAGTGTACCAGCAGCACCAGAATTTTCTGGGCAACTATAGCTTCTTCCTCCTACAAATACGAACTCAGAAGTTTGTAATTTGAGATAATACATTGCCTACACCAACATGTATAAAAAAATGATAGATCAACATATGAACATAATCTCACTCTCACCATAGACCAATATTTCTGGCTCATTGTGCCTGCTGTAAACATTAACAGCAACTCTGCCACCACCGCCTCCAGACAAACCATTACCCCCGGAGGCACTTATCTTGCCATTTCCCGTCCTGAATTTGATCAAATAGAGTGATTCAGATAAGAAACACTGCATGCTTAGTAAATGCATGTCTAATAAGTTAATCTTGCAGTGTGTCATACTAATAGACACTAAAAACCCAGCCTTTTGCACCCTGAATAGCCGCATGATTTAAAGCAGTGACATTTATACTCATGACAACTATGTATTATGTTCTGGGTACTCATTCAAATGAAAGCAACAAAAAAGAATCAGAAGCAATTGGCAGTTAAGCTGAAGTCTGAAAAAGGATAAGACATTACATTTTATGAGCCAGAATCTTAATGCTGCCTCCGGATCCTCCTCCGCCTTGATGACCACCATCACCTCCTTCGGCTAAAACACTCCCATTAACCTCAAGAAACCCTTTTACCACAATTTCAATCCGCCCACCACCATCACCACCAAAATCCGTCTCTCTGCTAGTTGTCCCACCTTTACTACCATAACTCCACGGTTTATCTAATGCAGACCAACCATAAGTATCACCTCCCCATACATCCTCTTGAACTTTGGTCTTATCAGTTAAACATGAAGCACCTCTTCCACCATGACCACCGCCTGCACCCGCAAGTCCCTGTGGTGTACCACTAGTTTGTGGAGGCGGTTTTCCTGCTAAACCCACCGTGTTTATCAATGACCCATAACATATATTTGCATTTGCTGCGCTGAGAACAAACGTTCCCGCCGTAATCAACGAATTTTGACCTAAACTAAATTCCCTAGACACATTGATATAAATTCTGCATCCTTTTGTTAGACAACTAATCGAAACACCAGGGAGGATATCCAAATTCCCTGTCCCTTCTATATTTACATCATTCTGAAACTGTAAATTAGTATTAAGCTGACATGTAGTGTTCAAGGATCCAACTCCTTTTAAATCTTCCTCACATGATAATGATGGAGGAAGTGGTGTTGGTGGTGGTAATGGAGGTGCCGGTGGTGCATAATCATGAAAAAATGAATCGAAATTAGTAATTGAAAAATCGTCTTTTGAACCATCAACTTGTGAATAAAATGTGAAGTTGATAGTAATGAGTATGATGATTTTGTAAGTGTTAGAGATTGAAAGAACCTGGTAGTTGTGAGTATTAATCCTTGCCATTTACACATACAGAATTTCATCACCCAATCAAAACAAAACAAAACAAAAAGCTTAGATTTTTCAATAGATTTCCATATGCACAACACTACTACTACACACCCTCTTCAAATAGAATTTAATCACTAACCCTAACCCTAAACTTCAACAAAAAAAAAAGAATTTTTTTTTTCATTTCTATAGAAATCTCCAAATTTGGGGATATAAATCAAAATCTAAACCATTTCAGCTCAATAACAAAAACCCAATCCAGAATTAATCAATAAACCCAAAAATATAGCTAAAAGTTTGAACTTTGGATTGAATGATTCTTTTCTGAGAGATTTTTTATTCTCGAAAGAAAAAGTAAAAGAGAAAGAGGAAGAAACAAGAAAAGGGGGAAAGTGTATAATCAGGGGGGGTTACGGTTGCGTGAACAGGTGTTAATAGGTTTGAGCCATTAGGCGTACATGTAGAAACAGAGAAGAAGGAAGAAGAATCAAATTCTGGTTTGTATGTGAGAAATGGTGGGGGAGGGATTAGGTTAGCCGTTAGTAACTGTTTGTTTGCCCTAACGCAATGTAACGGCAACGTATATGTCTGAAATGAGTAGTAGAGTAAAGT
Organism: Papaver californicum; assembly: GCA_023531435.1. Taxonomy (NCBI): domain Eukaryota; kingdom Viridiplantae; phylum Streptophyta; class Magnoliopsida; order Ranunculales; family Papaveraceae; genus Papaver; species Papaver californicum. The sequence continues at coordinate 2,077,241 of JAJJMC010020351.1, forward strand.
ATACAACCATCCGAAATAACGGTTGTTGTTTTTCTGATATCTGGAGGAAATAGAAATTGATTATTAGTATCATTTTATAACATATAAGATGAAAATTTAATCATATTAATGATTGATATCCCGCATCCGTATAGGATTCGATAAGGTTGTTGAATAGGTGCATATAAAAATATCGTGGAAAATATTTATTGGAACGGACGATTTGAAAAGGAGTCTATCTTTCTTGTAGTCCCTTCCATTCCACTGTTTTGATCGGGAAAAAATCTCTTCCGAAGCACTGGCCGCCATGGCCCAAACGAAAGTCAAAAGCCTTCTAGCTCATAGTTCGATTGGACATGTAGGTTCCCCATTCATTAGATAGAGAAGATCTCTAAAATTTAGTGAACCGCTGCCGAACTTATTCCAAACCTTTGATTTAAATATTTTAATTAATTTTTTATTAGATATAAATGGATGGATGGTTGATAATAACTCTCTTGATTTTCGTTCTTGATTTTCACCATCTGCGGTTGATTGTAGAGAAATTAAGTAAAAAATTAAATCAGAAAATATAAGTCAAAAATCTGCCCCCAAAATCTAAATCAGAAACAATTTCATTTATTTTATAGGTTGTTTGGATACCATTTAAAAATTGTTTTTCAATTTTAGAAGTAAAAAGGTCGGGAATTAATTTGGGTATACAATTTTAAAATGACTTCTAAAGCATAAAATTTAACTTTTTTTGTGAAGTAAAATATTTGTAATTGACTTCTGCTCCAGAAAACTTCTACTTCTAGTATCCAAACAACCTTTTATAAGAGTGAAATTTTGGTAGAAGTTTTATTTTCTACATGGAATTAGGTTATTTCACATTCAATTTTAAAATAAACGAAGTAGCACCAAAATCACTTAACCTTTTATGGGAATTCACTCGCAATAAGGGATTTTTGAGACATATGATAGTTAAGATCTTTAAAAACATGGTGTTAGAGTTTTTACACAAATGCCCTAATTATTCATTGGTTTTTTCTTTTTTTTTGATGGATTATTAGTCATTGGTTAGAATAACAAAAGAAGAAGAAAAATGTTAAAGATCTTTAAAAATGAGAGAATTTGTACAATATTTTTGAGATAGAAAAAATTAAAATTTAACGTGTAACTTTGTGTCACAATATTTTACTTCATATCTACTATTTTCCTCTTTCAGAGAAAGCAAGATTGGAGATGCTAGACCTGATGCAAAGTTATACGGTTCATCAGTTGGTGAGAAAAGAAAAGAATACCTAAATTGAGCGACGTGTTACGCACCATCAAAAGTTAGTGGGCTGCATTATATAGCATTATGTACTACCAGTACTTGCTAACTTGTCAATGGCCCATTATCATTAGGATTTAGGATAGGTTTCCAAAAGATTTATATATAGGATTTATATATTTATTTATTTTTAACTCTGTTTTTTTACCCAATAAAAAAAATATATTGAAGAATTGATCAAATCCAGATTACAAAAGGAGAAATCCCAACTCCGCTCTTAATATCAAATTTTATGGTTATTGTCACTGTACTACAGTGGTAAAGTCATAGGGCCTTGTTCATCTTGTTCAAGCATAGTTGAGTCTCATGAGCGAGACTCGAGCACGACTCATACTCTAAAACTAGGGTTTCGGCTCAACAACAGTAAAAGTGAGCCAGAGGTTCCATGAATCTTAACTGGCACCTACAACATTAATTCATGATGTCTAAGATTCATGACCTCGTGCAAGCTCTACACGTATATCTGAGCTTCACGAGCAGGCTCAAGACTCTACAACGACCATGATTCCACGAGCACATTCAAATCATATAAAATTAAACTATGACATCTGAGATTCATGAGCTCGTTCAAACTTTACAACGTCTCTTAGCTTTACGAGCACGTTCATAGCATCTCCAACAGCGGGTGTAAGAAATCATACGTGGAAGTCCTATTAAGACCTTTATTTATGAGGGTTTACACATATACCAAATATAGAAACCCCGTAGCTAAAAAACTATCTCCAATAGTATAGGATTTAATCTTTAGGGTATCTTATGTGATAAATTTTAAATAACTATTTTTAATACTTTTCTAAAATGATCAATTTCACCAATGCAAACAACAATTTTCGCACTAACCCCCATTCCTAAAAATCCACCATTATATCTCGAAAATTTTTCTTAGAACTAGAAAGAGCTTCTGAATACTCATTAAAACCTCATTAAAAGTCAGATCGTTATACTAAATAATCTGAAAGCGCTAGAATAACGATCATTAGGTCTAGATCCAAAATTTCTGGAGTAATCACGCGTTTACCAGAGAAAAAATGTTGAAACTTCCAGGAAACGCGGATGGAAGTCATTTTACAATCAATTAAGTGCATTCTTTATCTCACTTTCTCATGGGCCCGTCCACGACTGACTCTATGATCATAAGTCTTATGACTACAACTTAAGAAAAAGCCTCATGAGTGCAACCCCGGCGCAAGCTTAAGTCAAGATGTTGTTGTCATCATATCTTAGAATATATGCATTGATTAACAATATATCTGCATATCAACAGAATATATGTATTATCCTCAACCAGAATATATGCATTCATGTTTTATGTATATCCTCACATATATTCAACCATACATAATATTTGCATTCATGATTGTATATATCCTAATATACTACATCCCTGTACAAAACCTGATAGCCATTCAAGTGCACAAGTGTGGAAGTGAAAATAAAGAGAAATTTCAATTCTAACTTGGTATCAGAAGGTGTGATCCTACAAACCACGCTACATCTCTTCAAAGGAAGCAAACACAACAAACCTTCAACACATCCACATCAACCACCTAGTAAACATCAAACTCAATGAAACCAATTTTCTTCTATGGAAAACTCAGTTTACACCCCTGCTAAAAGGATACAACTTACAAGGTTACGTCGATGGTACACTGCCTAAACCACCACAAACCCTGCCAAATTCAGAAGAACTTAATCCTGAATTTTCTAAGTTTGAAGAGAAAGACCAAATCCTGTTAGGTTGGCTGCTGTCTTCAATTACATAAAATGTTATGATCCATGTTGTGGGACTAACAACATCTAAAGAAGTCTAGAAGGCTTCAAAACAAGGTTTGCTTTACATACCAAGGAACATCAGATGCACTTACGGATGCAACTTCACAGTCTAATCAAAGGTAATTCTACAATGCAAGAATATTTCAATAAAGCTAAAAATTTGTTTGATGCACTTGCAGCATCAGGACATACTGTTTCTGTAGATGATATGAAACAGACTATACTAAATGGTCTCAACCAAACATATGACCCAATTGTAACAATTTTATGCACCATTGATTCTTTCGACATGAAAACATTCTATGCTCATCTGCTTACATATGATATGCGCCTTGAGCAACAACAACAACGTGAGTTGATTCAACAGCTCTTAGCAAATGTTGCTGCTGGAAGCTCTTTCTCCCCAGACCAGGTCAGTTCCGCCAGAGGAACATGTCACAGTCTAACAGGTTATCCTACAGATCAAGAAACAACCCACATCATGATCAAGGCCCTTGTCAGATCTGTGGCCGGAGAAATCACACTGCTAGAAGGTGCTGGCATCGATGGGAAAAAGATGATGCACTCACCAGAAAATCTCCAACTGCATATATTGCACTACCTGGAAGAAGCGGTGACAACTGTTGGGTGACTGACACTGGTGCTACTCACCATCTCACTGCTGATCTCAATAACTTGAACCTACATCAGGAGTATGATGGCACTGAACGTGTGAAAGTTGGCAATGGTAATGAACTTGCTATTTCAAACATTGGTATTGCTATCTTCACTCAAAACAGAAGATCCTTCTTACTTAAAAATGTGTATCATGTTCCTACTATTAAAGCTAACATTCTCTCAGTTCATCAACTTTGCAAAGATAACAATGTATTCTTTGAGTTTCACACAAATTGTTTTGTTGTGAAGGATTGCCACACGAAGACTCCACTGTTGCGAGGAAGGAATAAAAATGGTCTCTACAAATTTGACAATGTCCAGAAGATCACAGACCTGAGTTCACCATAAATTATCAGCATCACTCCCAGTTTGGCATCAAAGATTAGGACATCCAACGGTTCAAACTGTCTCTAGAGTTATTGAAAAATTTCCCCTACCTATTTCAAATAAAGCATTTGATTTCTGTCATTCTTGTCATCTTATTAAGAGCAAGAAACTTCCATTTCCCTTCAGTCAAACTACTTATGATAAACCATTAAGTCTTCTTGTTTCTGATTTATGAGTGTCTCCTCATGTCTCTCGGGATGGCTTTCGATACCATTTATTACTCTTGGATGCCTTCTCTCACTATACATGGATATTTCCCTTGGTAAGAAAATCTGATGCCTTACCAACTTCATACAGTTCAAAACACAAATAAAAAATCTTACTGATCACAAACTCAAAGTTTTTCAGTCTGACAATGGGGGTGAATACAGAAAATTCACCTCATTCCTCAACAATTCAGGTGTAATCCATAGATTCTCTTGTCCACACACTTCTCCACAAAATGGACTTGTCGAGAGACGCATACAACATATTACTGAGTCAGGCCTTGCACTCCTCTTTCATGCTTCTATGCCAAAATCCTTCTGGGTTGAAGCCTTCTCCACTGCCTGCTATCTCATCAATATAATTCCAGTTACTAAGACAAAAAACAAGTCACCACTTCAACTACTGTTTAATAAGATCCCTGACTATTCCCTCTTAAAGGTATTTGGTTGTCTGTGTTATCCATGTTTGAGACCATATAACTCTAACAAACTTGAACCAAGATCTGTAGCATGTACCTTCATAGGTTACAATAGATCTCACAAAGGTTATATGTGTTTAAACACCTCTAGAAACAGGTTGTATATCTCTAGACATGTCAGATTTGAAGAAGGTCAATTTTCATTTGCTTCCAAGCAAACAATGGGCTCTGTGATGGAATCTACTCCAAAGTTACCAAATACAGGAGTACTTAACTCACCTAATCTTGGTATACTGAGAAGCACTATAGCTCCACCAACTCCTCCAGGCTTGCAGGAGACCCAACAACAGAGAACCACGACAACTTCACCTGTTTATCCAACCTTACAACAGACTCAACAAACGATTACGTCAACCACAACTAATGTGTCTCTGCCAACAGGTCCAACTAATGCGTTTGTACCAACAATACTTGATTAGTCTGTTGCACAACCAAACCTACCAACACAAAAACAAAGTTCAACAACTACCACAGCCACAGATACACTCGATGAGAACAAGAGCAAATCAGGTATTTCAAAACCTATAAGAAAATTGTGTCTAACAGCCACCAGACACCCTTTACAGGATGCTGACTTCATGGAACCCACCTGCTTTTCCCAAGCAAAAGATGATCCAAAATGGAGATATGCAATGGATATCCAATATAATGCATTGATTAACAATGACACTTGGTCTCTTGTTCCCTATGAAAGAGGGATGAATGTTGTAGGCTCAAAATGGATTTTTCGAATCAAGCAAAAACCTGATGGTACTGTTGAAAAATACAAGGCGCGTCTCGTTGCAAAGGGGTTCACCAGCAAGAAGGGATAGACTATGCTGATACATTTAGTCCGGTCATCAAGACATGCACTATAAGGTTAGTTCTCTCTATAGTAGTTATGAATGACTGGGAGCTGCGACAACTGGATGTGGAAAATGCATTTCTACATGGAGTTCTGGAAACTACTGTATACATGAAACAACCTACTGGATACACTGATCCTAATCACCCAACACATATGTGCAAACTGCACAAGTCTCTTTATGGGCTAAAATAAGCCCCAAGAGCTTGGTTTTCACGTTTGAGTACCTATCTCACGGAACTTGGATTTCAGGGTTCAATTTCTGACACTTCTCTATTCATTCAAAACAAGCCAGACTCCATAACATATATCCTAGTATATGTTGATGATATCATTGTTAAAGGTTCCAATTAAATTATCATTAACAAACTCATTCAAGACTTGCGCAACATGTTTGCTATCAAAGATATGGGTGCACTAACATTCTTTTTGGGCATTGAAGTGATTCGTCAGGGTCAACAGTTAATTCTCAGTCAGCGCAAGTATGTCTCTGATCTACTTCGGCGTTCAGGTATGGATGGTGCTAAACCAGTTAGCACACCTCTCTCGGCACAACTCAGAATACAGAAACAAGGGTCAGAAAAGTTCAACAACCCAACTCTTTACAGAAGTGTAGTGGGGGATCTGCAATATCTACATCTCACTCGACCTGACATTTCTGTGGTAGTAAACAAAGCATGTCAGTTTATGCATGACCCCTTCATAGAACATTGGGACATGGTTAAGAGGATTCTCAAGTATCTAAAGCATACAATGGACTATGGGTTGTTTCTACGTCCTCACAAAAATAATTCACTTCATGCTTACTCTGATGCTGACTGGGCAGGTAATGTGGATGATAGAAGATCCACAAGTGTTTATTGCATCTACTATGGAGGTAATCTGATATCTTGGAGTGCCAGAAAACATAAAACTATGTCCAAATCAAGTACAAAAGCTGAATACAGGGGAGTGGCTATAGCTACTTCTGAACTAATTTGGATACAATCATTAATGAAAGAACTTGGTTTATCAACTAAAACACCTAAACTATGGTGTGATCATTTAGGAGCTACATATCTCACAGCAAATCCAATCTTCCATGCTCGGACAAAACATATCGAAATTGACTACCACTTTGTAAGAGAAAGAGTTGCCAGCAGACAGCTTCAGGTACAGTTCATCTCCTCCAAATATCAATTGGCAGATATATTCACAAAAGGGTTATCTTCTCCACGGTTCCATATGCTGAGAGACAAGTTGAATGTTCGACAACTCACGTTCAACTTGAGGGAGAGTGTCAACACATCTCAGAATATATGCATTGATTAACAATATATCTGCATTATCCTCAACCAGAATATATGCATTCATGTTTTATGTATATCCTTACATATAGTCAATCATACATAATATTTGCATTCATGATTGTATATATCCTAATATACTACATCCCTGTATAAAACCTGATAGTCATTCAAGTGCACAGGTGTGGAAGTGAAAATAAAGAGAAATTTCAATTCTAATTGTTGTAAACTTTGTTTAAAACGGACGCAAACACGAGAAGGGAATGTTTTCGGCCGATTTCACCATCCTCATTTATTTGGAGAGGATTTTTCGAGCTCGCAATAGAGACAATGCCGCAGATCTAATCTACCAACACAAAAGACCTTACCCAATTGTGGTATTATATATCGTTTTTTTCAAAGAAAATCAAGCCATGTCACGACCAAAACGTGATATATCGCACAGTTTGGAGATATACATCAATGACACGCTCCCTTCCTACCAAGATTTAGTCTTTCAAAAGTGATGAGAGTCTCTGTGGTGACGTTTTTGGAGACAAGTTCCCTTGAAAATACTTCAGCACCCAAACATGCATATTACACTACTATGACTCCTTCACATGAAAAATTTTCATCTCGTCTTCAGTCCAATCAGAGGCCTTTCAAAATATCCTACAATTGTTATTATCACCTACTAACATGAAAGCACCATTAAGAAATTATCCACTATACTTAGACGTCTTATGTCAGCTCCCTTATGTCAAAGCATTTTCTCCTAGGAAGCCAAGCTCTTTGAGATACGTCAAATACCATGTCAGAGTTTGACACAACGATCGAAAGACAAGCTGTGACACATCCACTTGTATCTTTCCCAGGTCAAGACAGTATTTCCCTGCACTAGAACGTACCTAGTGGATTTCTAGATAACTTTTTCATCAACAAGGTGTTGGTTCTGCAACAATGGAAAACATTAAACAGAAGAAATTTGTTAAGGTTAGGAAATCTCTGATGATGCACACACAATGGACAAAGCCACCTGCTCAGCAAATTGTCCTTAACACAATAGTCCTCGGGTACTCCTCAAGAATGAGAGATGATATACCCCAACAGAGGAGATGTGTCCAGGATAGAACTGCCCATTATGATTAGTATAAGCACAATACTAATCACCCTCAAGAACTTAACATCAACATAGAAGTGGAAGGGAAATAAACAAGCAATGCGCAAAACAAAGCAAAACGAGGGGAAAAGAAGACAGGATAGTAGTTGCTTCTGGAGTGAATTTTAATGGAGAAATTTGTTTTCTTTTTATAGGTAGAAGAAGAAAAGAATGTGGCAATAATCACGGACATTAAGTTTGAAAATTAATTCCACGCATTAATCATGGAGATAATGGTTAAAACGAATATAAAACAGTTTAAAAATAATACTCTCCTAAAGACTCGCCGGGTCATACGCCACCATAATTAAAACAAGATTTGAATTAGTCAAAAAAAAGTTTCAAGAAACGTAAGTCTTGGTTGGTCCGCAGCTTAAGCTACGCCCGCAACACACACTCAGACCCACAGCAGCACCCGCAGCCGCAAGTCCGCAAGCTCGCAAGCTGCAAGCGTGCGTGCTTCGGTGTGAAGCACCACACATGTGTGAAAAGCATGTGTGAACCAAATAGCTCATTTCCTTAGTCCCCCCCCAACCACAAAAGCTTCTAAACCCTAAGGGACCTCCCTTAGTTGCAATTTTTATGGTAATAAGGAGAGAACTCATCTCTAGTCTCTCCAATGTGGGACTAAAGGTTCTTCATTCACAATAGTGAAAAATGATCTATTCACCCTAATTGACATCTAGGTCCTAAGGTCTATTCCCACCAAGACTAAAATTCATTTTAAATTTTATTTTTCTCCAACAATCCCCCACATGAATGAAAACCCGATAAAAATCAGAAATCAGAAAGACGGAAATACCTCTTAGGCAATAGGTTTCCATAAGGTCTTGAACCATTGCTTAGTGAGAAATTACCGTAACTACTTGAAGGACAGTGAACGCGATGTCTTGAACTGCCATCATTTGGTGTAGTTCATCAATAACTTCCACGCGTGATATCTCTCTAGGTGCTGTTAAGTTCGTGCCGTTGTGTCCATTTTGGCCCTGGACATATCCCGTTTCTCAGAATGCTCTAGAGAATCAGCTCAATTCTCATAGGAAGCGGCCCACTTCCTCATTCAGATAGGTGAGTTCTATCAAGAGTGTTTACTGCTACACCCTACTTCAATCTTAAATTGAAACTGTTGAACTCATTAAGACTGGATAAAAAGTCATCCTCACATGCAGTCACACTATCACGTTTACACCATAGGGAAGGGACAAAGATTGAAATTCTCTGATAGTGTTTCCTTTAAACCACCACAAATTAGTTGTCTCATTCGAAACCTTGATCTTGGGATCTCCATTCAGCAAGGTTGAGCATCCTTCATGGAAAGTTTACTTGATGAGCTTAAGTCCCATCCCCCTCGATGCATTACTAACTATCTCCTTGGACAAACCTTTCGTCAAAGGGTCCGCGATGTTCTCCTTAGACCTCACAAAGTAAACAGAAATAACGCCAGTTGAGATTAGTTGAGATTAGTTGTTTTAGGGAATTGTGTCTTCTACGAATGTGTATAGACTTCCCATAATAGTTGTTGTTTTTAGCATTAGCTATTGTAGCTTGACTATCACAATGTATAGATATAGCTGGCACAAGCCTATGCCAAAAGGGAATGTCTTCTAAAAAGCATCTTAGCCAAGCGTCTTCCTCTCCTGCTTCATCTAACACAATAAACTCTGATTCCATAGTGGATCGAGCTATACATGTCTGTTTGGAACTCTTCCAAGATACAGACCCGCAAGCTAGAGTGAAAACATATCCACTCGTAGACTTAGAATCTTCTGAGTCCGATATCCAGTTTGCGTCACAAAATCCTTCTAGGACCGCAGGGCATCTCTCATAACTTATACAAAAGTTCAAAGTGTACTTTAAGTACCTTAACACTCTAATAAGTGCATCCCAATGCTCTTGTCCAGGATTACATGTATACCTACTCAACCTACTCATAGCATAAGAAATGTCTGGCCTCGTATAGTTCATTAAATATATCAGACTTCCTATAACACGTGAATATTCAAGTTGTGAAACTCCGTTACCCTTATTCTTTTTGAGTCTACAACAAGGATCATAAGGAGTACAAGCAGGTTTACAATCAAAATGGTTATATTTTCTAAGCACAAATTCAACATAATGAGATTGACTAAGACTATATCCATTAGAATCTCTTCTAATCTTCATCCCTAAGATTACATCAGCGGGGCCTAAGTATTTCATGTCCAAGTTCTCATTTAGCATGTTCTTAGTGGAATTAATTACATCCATGTTTGTACCAAGTATAAGCATATCACCAACATACAAGCATACAATCACACAGACATCATTCACAAGTTTAGTATAAATACACTTGTCAGATTCATTAATTTTAAAACCACTAGAAATCATTACATGATCAAATTTTTCATGCCACTGTTTAGGTGCTTGTTTCAAACCATACAAATATTTTCTTAGTTTACAAACTTTGTTTTCAAAACCTTTCACTATAAAGCCCTCAGGTTGGTCCATATAAATTTCTTCATCTAATTCACCATTTAGAAAAGCTGTTTTTACATCCATTTGATGTATCTCTAAGTTATGAATGGCAGCAATAGCAATTAACATCCTAATGGAAGTAATTCTCGTAACAGGTGAATAAGTGATGAGATTTTATATAGTGGTAAAAAGAGATTCGATTCTCGAACTTGTGAAGGTGATGATTTTAGAAAATAATGATTTAAACTAACTCTAGAAAATTCCAGGAGTAATAAAAAGACTAAATAACCTAAAGATGATTTTTGAATAATTTTAAAAATACCAGGAATCAGGAATCAGGTAATTCTAACAACCTATGTGATTAATCAGATAATTCTTTTTAAATTAATTGAAGCCCAAATAATTGCCAAAATTGGTTTTGTTATGCTAACAAACAGAGGTAAATCACAAGCATGGATTATCAAAATTAATTAATTAAGCATAATCCATCAAGCAAAAGCACAACTGTTGAAAGAAAACCGTTTTTACTATTCAAAACTATGCAATTTTAATGATAAAAGAATTATAAATAATTATTAGAAAATAATTAAATCACATAAAATTGAGAAAATTACCTTATCCATCATCCCAGTAAATAGACTTAGCTCATGGTGGAAAAAGATTGCTCAAAAGTTGATTTCATTGCTCAAAAAGTTGATTACAAGGTGAAATAATAGTGCAACAGCCAAACAGCAACGGGTATAAACGTCACAGGAACAGGGTTCAACTGTTACAGCACGGTTTCAAGCAAGAAAAGAGAGAAGAAATGGTAACAGACAGATTTGAAACAGCAACAGTTAAAACTGTTGCACTGTCTTCTTCTTCAGCGGCGATGGTGAAGAACACCGATCACCGGGAGCAGCAGCAGTGACCGGCCGATGTCGGAACTTGAACGGAAAATAGCAAAAGTTGTTCTGGAGCTTCGTACCTTCATTCTGAAGATTGTAAACTCTTTATATAGGCCCTGTGAGTCTTCTAGGATGTTCTAATCCCATTATAACTCGGTGATTTGACGAGAAATCGATAGTTATCCAAAACCGAAATATGTTCCTGTTCCCGTCCAAATTCATGATTCTCCAGCCCTTATCTTCGGCTTCTAGAGCTTCTAATCGATTATACGAACCTTTAATTAGATTGGGTACTTATCAATTTGCTGAAATCCCATCAAATTTGAGATTTGATTTGAGTCCTGTTTGCCGATGAAGCTTTGACCTGGTCAACTGGGTTTGACTCGGTCAACTGACTTTGACCGAGTTGACTGGGCCGAGTTGACCCGCTGAGTTGGTCCGATCCAGCCCATCCCGATCCAAGGGTGCCCCAATCCAAAGTGTGGGTGCCTTGATCCATTTCCCCGGGTGCTTTGAACACTTTTTGAGCCAATTTTTCCACAAATCTTTATTCTTCTAATGTACCTACAAAAGCAATAAAACACGTAATAGACACAAAATCGAATACTAACTTACTAGAAATTAAGGTGCAAATTAGACACTAAAATGTGTCTATCAATAAGTATCAAAGAAATCTATACCTTCTATTTGTTATAGCCTTTAGCTACTAATCTAGATTTGTATTTTTCCACAGTTCCATCTATCTTACGTTTCCTTTTGAAGATCCATTTACAGCCTATGGGTTTACACACTAGAGGTAAATCTACAATCTCCCAAGTATCATTCTGTATAATAGAATCCATTTCACTAATAGTAGCTTCTTTCCACCATGGAGCTTCAGAAGAAGTCATGGCTTCTCTATAAATTTGTGGATCGGTCTCAGCTAAGCATGTTATGAATTATGGCCCAAAAGATTTTTCAGTTCTAAGTCTTTTACCTCTTCTAGGCTCAAATTCATCTTCCTCTACATGTAATGTCTGACTAGTAGAAAGGACATATAGGGGATCAACACAAATCATGCGAGATTCAGATTTCAAAGGAAAGACATTTTCAAAAAGCACATCATCCCTAGATTCCATAATAATATTCATACCAATTTCAGATATTTCAGAACTCACAACCATAAACCTATATGAAGTAGTATGTTCAGGATACCCTATGAAGACACAGTCAACAATTTTGGGTCCTATCTTGGTCCTCTTAGGTGGAGGAATGAACACCTTAGACAAACACCCCTACACTTTAGAGTATGCATAAGAAGGTTGTCTACCTTTCCATAACTCATATGGAGTTTTGTCTGATCCTTTAAAGGGTACTCTGTTCAAGACATAGCAAGCTGAGAGGACGACCTTCCCCCACAAGTTTGCAGGTAGTCCTGAACTAATTAACATGGCATTCATCATCTCCTTAAGGGTTCGGTTTTTCCGTTCAGCCACACCATTAGATTATGGTGACTAAGGAGGGGTTACTTCATGTATGATGCCATGTTCTATGCAAAAGTCTCCTATAGGGATTACATACTCACCACCACGGTCAGACCTAACCGTTTTAATGGTAGCATTCATTTGGTTTTCAACTTCTAGTTTATATATTTTAAAGGCTTCTAAGGCATCATCGTTTCCCTTAAGTAAATATATGTGACAGTACCTCGTACAATCATCTATGAAGGTGACAAACCATTTCTTACCACCTCTAGTTTGGACTGATTTCATGTCAACTAGGTCTGAGTGAATTAATTCTAAGTGTTTAGAATTTCTCTGAATAATTTTTCTATAAGATTTCGTAGCATATTTTGATTCAACACATATTTTACATTTTATGTTCATTTTCCAAACATTCAATGACACACAAACATAAGCAGAAGAATCAAATTTATACATTTCAACAGAGGTTACATTAAGTTTGTAAAGACCCTCAGTCTTATAACCCTTTCCTACATAATCCTTACCCTTAGTGACAATAACTTTCCCAGATTCAAATACAAGTTTAAAACCCTTATCATCTAAAACACCACAAGATACAAGATTTTTGCAGATGTCCGGAACATGAAGAACTTCATTCAATGTAAGAGTTTTGCCAGAAGTGAGCTTTAGCCCAACCTTGCCTTTTCCCGCAACCTGTGCTGCGGACGAGTTACCCATGTATAGTTTTTCTCCTTCCCCTACCTTATGATAGGAGGTGAACATATCTTTGTTTCCGAAGACATGCTTGGTAACACCAGAGTCTACCCACCAGTCTCTCACATTGGTTACCAAATTGACTTCAGACACCGTGCCATAAAACTCGTTCTTGTTGTTCTCAACCAAATTAACATTTTTTTTCTTGTTATTAAAATCCTTACGTTTTTTACAATGCATTGCCATATGTCCAGGAAGTCCGTAAACATAACAAGCACCTTTAATTTTACCAATGCCATATTTGGGTTTCGAAAATGTTACTTTCTTGTGCGGACCAGGTTTGCGGTTGCTGCAGTCCAGGCTTGCGGAAGACTTGTGTTCAGTTACATGAGCTCTGTTGGACACGTCCCTTGCGGAAGATACGTTTTTTTCTTTTGAACACAGCAATTCTTCCACTTGAATCTTCTTACCCAATTCAATCATACTGACTTCATCAGTTTCATGTCTCAATCTTCGTTTGTAATCAGACCATGAAGTAGGTAATTTTTCAACCACCGCAGACACTTGAAACGTTTCATCAATCACCATACCTTCAGCAATAATTTCATTAATAATGCGCTGAAGTTCAAGGAATTGATCAACTACGGATTTATCATTGGAAATTTTGTATTCCAGGAACCTAGCAACCAAAAATTTCTTGCTTCCAGCCGTTTCCGCTTGATATTTTGCTTCCAAGGCAGCCGATAAATCATAAGTAGAAAAGTTCTCTTTTGCATTATAGAAATCATGCATCTTCTAAACAGTTAAGAATACGATTCTTTGCCATATAGTTCTGTCTACCCCAACTCTCAAATTCTCTTTCATTTCCAGCATCATTCAGAATATCATCAAAGGATTTCAGAACTAGTTCATCTAACATATGAAAACTCATAAAGAAGAGCATCTTGGATTGCCATCTTTTGAAATCTTTGCCACTGAATTTTTCTGGTCAATCTACATCATTCTTACCCATTGTTACAAAAGAAATTGATATTGTGTTAAGATTGTTGGTTCTGCAACAATGGAAAACACTAAACAAATTTTTTTTGTTAAGGTTAGGAAATCTCTGATGATGCACACACAATGGACAGAGCCACCTTCTCAGCAAATTGTCCTTAAAACAATAGTCGACGGGTACTCCTCAAGAATGAGAGATGTGATAGACACATTTTAGTGTCTAGATTGCACCTTAGTTTCTATTAAGTTAGTATTCGATTTTGCAAATATTACGTGTTTTTATGCTTTTGTAGGTACATTTGAAAAATAAAGATTTGTGGAAAAATTGGCTCAAAAATTGATAAAGGCACTCAAGGACAAGTGTTATTTGGCACACTAGAAGTGGATAAGGGGTACCCTCGAGTCAACTCGGTCAAAATCGGGTCAAACCCGAGTCAAATCGGTCAACCCGAGTTGACCAAGTCAAGCCAGTCACGGAAATCGTCTGCATACAACTGTGAACTTTGATTCATGATAAAACTTGTATATTTTCGTCCCAAATTGATACACAATATACTAGAGGTCAATACAAGATTAAACACGTGAAGAAACAGCAATTTTAGCCGGAAAAATAGCCCCAAATCCGAATTTGGCCGGAAAAAGGGAGTTATACTTTGATTCGGATTTGGGAGGATTTGGATGTGTTTTAAAGAGTTCTATTAGGTTTAGAAGACTCACAAGGATCCCTAGAGCCTATATATACCAAGAGAAGCCAAGAAGAACGGGGAGAATAGCTTAGAATTGAAGTTTCGGAGTCGCCGGAATTGTGGCCTGAATACTCACGATCCGGCCAACTGCTGCTGTACCGGTCACCGCCGGTGACCGTGTTCTTCAACTGGTCGCTGCCGAAGAAGAAGACACAGCAACACTTATAAGTGTTGCTGTTCTGTTGCCTTAAATTTCAAATTTCTTACTTCCTTTTCTTTGCCTTAGCCTTTTGCAACGGCTGAACCTTGTTCTGTAACACTTATAAACGCGTCTGTTCAGCTGTTGCACTATTATTCAACCTTGTAATCAATATTTTGAGCAATGAAAAGATCTTTTGAGCAAGTTTTCTTCACCATGAGCTAAGTATATTTACTGGGATGATGGAGGAGGTTTTTCTCTCAATTTTATGTGGTAAGTCTATTTTTAATTAATTATTTATAATTCTTTTATTATTATTTGCATGGATTTAAATTAGAAAAAAAATGGTTTTTATTAAATAGTTGTGTTCTCTTTTGATGGGTCATGCTTAGTTAATTACTCTTGATGTCTCATGCTTAGGATTTACAATTATTCTTTTAGGAAACATATTTTTGGCAAACTTGAATTAAATTGTTAAAAAGAATTACATGATTAATCACATAAATTGTTAGAAATAACTGAACCTTGATTCCTAGTTTTCTCCATATTTTCTAAAAATATTCTCTAGTTTATTTTCCTGATTTTTATTAGTTTAGATTAAATTTAATATTTTCTAAAATCATTACCTTCACAAGTTCGAGAATCGAACCTCTTTTTACCACTATATAAAATCACATCAATTTTTGGCGCCGCCGACGCGGACTTGTTTTTAGGTTTAGGGTTTTAGATTTATTTTTAGGTTTTTATTTTACTTTGTTCTATTTTACGTTTCTTTTGGTATTTTTCCTTTTTACTACAGGTTCGATTTTGGATCGAAAAGAGATTACGCCCAAGTTTTGGAATTAAAGCTAAAGACTTGGAAATAAAAAAGGGAAAAGCTTAAAGAACGAAAAAGAAGATCGAAGATTTTATTTTATTTTTCTTAATTAGATTTTTAGTTTATTTTAATTAGTTTTAAAATTGTATTAGGGTTTTAATTATTTTTGTTATTTTTTTTTTTATTTTTTTTTTGGACACTTTTGGACATTATTTTTGGGACATTTTGGACATTTTATTTTTAAACCCTACGGAAGGGTAATTTTGAATATCAAACTGTGTGCAGGGACGGACGACAATTACGATATTGTCTCGGCCCCTCGGGTTCGCACACTATTAAAAAGGATATTAGTGGCCCGAGTCGACTTCAACGGTTCGTCGCCCGTCTAGAACGGGAGGTAAATTTCGATCAACCCATGAATCTCCTGTCAGTGGGTTTTCTGGACGCCTTTGTATGCATATAAGTTGAGGACTGAATACGGAACTTAATTTCTGCATAGTAAAGGGCAAGGCCTGGCCATACAAGATAAGGTTTCGGATTTCATCACCGTCTCCTTCTTGCCCGCCTTAGGAAAACGAAACTTACACGAACCTAAGCTTAAAATATTGACTAGAAAGAGACCGATAAGGTAACGAGCTTATAGGAAAATCGGTTGGAAGGACTGTATTGGTTTCCTTATTAGCTTAACTCAAAAAGCAGGAAGATTAGATTAAAGTTGATTAGAGCCGCCCTGTAACCCAGGGAAGCGTTGCCAAAGAGACAGGGGTATCAAAGCTCCATTGAGCTTCTCCTGTTTCTCTTCAACTTGATTTAATTCGGATCGCTCAGAGAGATTCGCTAAAATTGTAACCAGTTGCCTTCTAAAAGAATAGAAGCTGGTCTAGAGACAATCTAAGTGGAACCATCATGCTTGTTGTTTGCTAGATTTAGGTTTGATTTGGTTGAGTCAGGGCACGATTGTGTTTGATTTAATTTTTGCATGCCAAGAACGCCCTTAAGGCGAACTTGGAATAGAGACTCTCAAGGTAGGTTAATCAGTGGAAGACTTGTAGTTCATCTTGACCTTGAGAACCCAACTGAGAGTGAACTAGTCACTCCCGAGACTGTGTCAGCAATGACGTCTCTGAAGGATTTGTTGAATCCAACCCGGACTTCACGTCCATCTTGCATCAAGTTAGCCGCTACTGAAGCAAGCTACGAACTGAAACCAGGGATTATCCAGATGCTCCCATCATTCTTAGGAAAAGAAAACGAAAATCCCTATTTTCATGTTAGGGAATTCGAGGAAATATGTAGCACGATCAGAATTAGAGACTTGAATGACGAGTCTATTAAACTTAGACTATTTCCCTTTTCACTAAGAGATAAAGCCAAGTCGTGGCTGTATAGCTTGGCTCCTCAGTCGATTGAATCTTTTGCGCAACTTACTTCAGCATTTATTCAGAAGTTCTTTCCTAGGAACAAAATTTCGTCTGTTAGGCAGAAAATATGCACGTTTTCCCAGCTAGAGGGAGAATCTCTGTATGTGTATGTAGAGAGGTTCAATGACTTATTTTCCCAATGCCCAGACCATGGAATAGAGGAATTAAGGCTAGTTCAAATCCTCTATGACGGTTTAGATTATGCATCTATAACCTTGGTCGAGTCTTTGTCAACCGGAGGGTTCGACAGTAAGACTCCTGCTGAGGCGATGAAACTTCTGAGGGACATCGCCGAGAAGACCCAGCAGTGGGAGAGTAATAGAGAGCCGAAAAGAACAATTCTTCTAGGAAGAGGAAATGTTAATAGGGTAGAAGGATCTTTCGATTCAAAGGCCCAAATAGAAGCCTTATCTAGAAGGCTAGAACTGGTCGAAATGAATCAAGTCAGTAGTTCAGAGCCCAACCAATTCGAAGAGCAGGCTTTTGCTCTCTATAATAACACTAGATTTGTTAACCAGAGAAAGTTCGACCCATACTCGGAATCTTATAACCCTGGCTGGAGAAACCACCCGAACCTTTCTTGGTCGAAAGGCCAGGCTCAAGGTCAGTTTAGTAATGCTAAAGGTCCTCCAGTCTTCAGTTATAAGAATTCGGCTGGTCCAACTCAGCCCAGCAATGACGAAAAGAATGAGCAGAGATTCCATACCTTAGAAAAAGCTATTTCTAGCTTACAAAATTCAGTTAGTGACATTGCTGCGGCTCTGAGAGAGAGAGAACCTGGTAGGTTCCCTAGTCAACCTCAACCAAATCCAAGAGGAGTTAATGAAATGTCGACTGGTGAGAAATCATCCAGTCATGTGAATGCTATTAGTACCCTCAGGAATGGTAAGGCAGTGGATAACAAGGTAACTAGGCCTGATAGTGAACAAACTGTAGTTCACCCTGATCCAATAGTTGAAGAGACTGATAAAGTCTCTGACGAACCTGAGGCAACCCCTCAGAGAACTGATTTCATGCCTAGAGCTCCATACCCAAGGTTGTTAGCACCTACTAGGAAGGAATC
>JAJJMC010020355.1:0-22116 GCA_023531435.1 Papaver californicum
TAGGGGTTCAAAGCATCTAATTTGGACTTGTGTGTAAAGAGGGGGACTCTCAATTGTTTATCATCAAGTTTTATTCTACTCACACTTAGAATTTGGAGAATTTTCCTTACATCTATATTCTGGAAAGATTTGCTAAAGAAAACCCCCGACTTTTTATAATTTATGAGTTGGCCCAAACCTTGGCTAAAGATATTAAGAATCTTTACCAAATACTTACATTTTTTTCTTTCTGTTTTTGTGAAAATTAAGCAATCATCCGTGAAAAGAAGGTGGGAGATGGAAGGAGAGGTTTTGCCAAATTTTATTCCAGTCATAATTTTTTTCTTCTCTACCTCCTTAAGGACCCTAGATAGACCTTCCATGCAGATTATAAAAAGATAAGGAAAGAGCGGGTCTCCATGTCTTAGGACCCTAGTTGGCTTAAATAAACATGTTAGACCCAATTTATAAGAACACCGCTAGAGGTAAGTACCAATTCACCGAGAGATAAGGTTTATCGAAAACCTAACTTTCCTATAATTTAGGCCCATATACCTTCTTTTTCTCTTTGAAGTTCTCATAGTATGGAGAATTTCATGGGTAATGACAATATTATATGCTATTTGCCTACTAAGGCCAAAAGCCGATTGAGAAGAAATAGTATTATCAAGAGAAAGATTTATTTTGTTTGCAAACACTTAGAGATAATTTTCTAGATAGTGTTATTACACAATGACATAGGTCTGGAATCCTTCAACAACTCAATTTTTCATTTTGGGGATGAGGGTAATGAAAATCGAGTTGATCTCCTTTAAGATATGTTTTGACAAGAAATAATCTTTGAATCTAAAAATTCATCTTTCAGAAGACTCCAATTTTTCTGATGTAAAATCGTTGAGAAGCCATCAGGTCCCGGAGATTTTTTTGGGGCATATCAATTAAGAAAAGCTTTATCTCCAGCTCACTAGGGGGTCTCATCAATTTAACACTGTCCAAATCATTTATACATTTTGGTATGAGATTTAAAATGTTCTCAGAGATATTTGGATTAGATGAGGACGCCATACGCAAAATGAGAGTGGAAGGCATCCACAATCTCAATCCTCTCATAGCACCAAGTGCCATCAGTTTTCTTTATAACCTTAATTCTCAGTTTTCTAGCTCTATTCGTGGATGATAAGTGGAAATCACACGTGTTTATCACCTAAATGGAGGTTATTATAACAAGCCTCTGTCTTCAGAAAAGCCTCCTCAAAGTTGTACCACATCTCTAGATTTCTTTAATTTGTAAGACCTTAGCATTATTATATGAAAGTTTTTGAAAAAAATTGCACGATAAAGATTGTGGTTGAGATTTTTAATTTGGTGTCGGATGTTTCCAAAGTGGTCACAATTCCATATTTTTATGTTCCTTTTCACATTTTAAGCTTAAATACCATTCTAAAAGCAGAAGACCAACCCAAATCTATATTCGAAGAATCTTCAATTACTTGGAAGCAAGATTGGTCTTCTATGCATTTACCGAAAAACTTAAGCGGTTTATCCCCATCTTTCCAGCATGGAGGGTTTTAAGTAAGATGGGACTACGGCCAGAGCTCATGGGAGCCAGATGGTACAATACTACTCTAGGGTAGAGGTTAAACCAATCAGAGTGTACCTAGCTCTATCTAGTTTGGATCCAATGAAATCAGGCCCATCACTCATGTCAGACCATGCAAATTGATAACCTACAAATCTCAAGTCCATAAACTCAGCAATATCAATCAAATGAGTGAAAAAAGGGGCCCCATTTTGAACAATGGGCTTTCTTCATCTTTTCTCATTTGCAGACAAAGTGAAATTCAAATCCCTAACTACTAGCCAAGGTACCTCTATATTCCTATCCAATTATTATAATACTCCCAACTATTATGATTTTTGACTTTATAAGGGCACCCATATATGCCGGACAACATCCATATATTCTTAATGAAGCTGCAAGTAACTATATTATCGATTTGGTTATCAGCTGTGTGCACTAAATCTATCGATACTTTAGAAGATCATGCTAACACATACCACCAGCAATACCAATTACCCCCGTAGGATTCACAACTACTATATCATGAAATTTTTGTCTATTTAAAATAGTTTTGAGGATTTTTTTTGTTTTTTGGTTTCTTGTTGAAAAAAGATGTTAGGGTTATGCTCAAAAACAAGTTTATTGACGTGGGATTAGGTGTTTGGGTTACCCATTCTATGGAAATTCTAGGCTAGGATATTAAGGGACATTGTTGATGGTTGTTACAGAGAATCACAAGAAAAAGATGAAAAAAAAAAAACTAGATAGTAACATAGGGCAAGAATCAAAGAAGGGATTCTAATGTAAGAGTCTAGCGAAACACATAAGATACAATGAGAGGGAGCAAGTTAAAATAACGACAAGTACTGCCAGTCCTTAATTGTCAAATTACCATGCAACCTGCACACATCAACCTTCACAGTAATCGAGGGTCCATTATAATCACACTTTGAAACACTTATACAATAATCAACTTTATACTGGGAGTATGGGTTTAGGCTTACATGGTTATCATTTGGAGAGATAGCTTCCCAGAACTTTTTTTTGTGTCAGATTTGGATTTGGAGATCCATCGGAAATTACCAGCTTTTCAACCTTATAACTGTGCAATTTTTGTGGTTTGAATCTTCTTTCTCCTTTTCCTTATTACCAGCTGGTTTTGAAGGACTGAAATTAGCTGTAAGGGATAATAGAATTGGTTTTGGGGACGATGGTGATGTTTGAGAGCTAGGGACTTGGTTTTGGAAAGAATAAAAAAGAATTAACCTGGTTCTAGGGTGAATAGTTGGTAAGCTAGCTTGGATATATGGGGATGGTTGTAGCACGTAGGTTTCTTCTCTTACTAAAAGAATGTCACCAACATTTTTGGAGTTCCCTTGAATTCTTCACTTGCCATGGAAAAATTTTAAACTCCCACACCCTCATTTTTGATTTTCTTCTAAAATGCTACTAGTTCTCATGGTTTTTGTTTCTGGTTCTTCTCCTAGATCGTCTTTAGCTGGTCTCTTTCTTGCAATTTTTACTTTTTCCACCAAATATTCTCCTAAAATAACCCCCAAATTACCTTGTTGTTCTAAGTTATTTACCCCATATTCAATAAATGGCTCTTCATTATTAATTTTCACATGGAAGCCTGGTTGGGTGGATAGATAAACTCGTTTATCAAAAACAGAAATGTTAATTGCATCTTGTTGGACATTTGTTGTGATGCTATCTTTATTTGTTTCACGTTGGATATTTCCAACAGGAGAGGACTTATTATTTTAGCTATACTTGTCTCTCAGCTCCATGGCCATCATGTACTTTTGAATAATGGGTTTGTTTTTGTTCACTTTCTTTAGATTGAAGTGAAAAGGATGAGGTTAAGTGAATAACTTTGTTAGCTTCGTGCACAAAAATATTTAAAAGGTTTCTTTAACTGATACAAAAGATAATTAACAAGCCACCAGAAATGTTTGAGAATGGATTTTAAAGAGATTGAAGAAATAAAAAAATTCGAAGTACTACTTGAACTAGAAGTGGACATGATGAGGAACATGAGAACGCTCCAACATTGAGATTAACTCAATTCAAATACATAGTGAAATATTTTCCAAATGGACCGAGAACATAAACCAAAGGAAAACTTATGCACACACAAATCTAGTCAAACTAAGACACCAAACGCGATTATTTTGAGATAAATTAATTAGAAAAGGTAAGGGTGGTTATAACATCCAGTAGTGATTAGAAGAGAGACCAAAAATGAATAACCTACAAAAATGCAGAGGTATTAACTCAAATGAAAAAGTAGGATCATATTACCTTGATGGTCCACTAACAACCAGCTTAGGGATCTCTTGATAGCCATGTAAATGAAGAATCACTCCATTCTCAATCCAAAAGAGAGAACTATATTTAGATATAAATATATCTAATATTTGTTCTTCAAAATTAATGAGAACAAAAACCAGATCGGAAAGACCAGTTCTTGAACAATAGATCCGAAAGCACACATATGAAATTTAAGTTAAACGCAGAAAGATTTGGAAAATGTGTTTAACAAACCATGAAGATTAAACACATTGATTTTGAGAAGAAAAAAAGTTTTGAGTTAAACCCGAGTCAGTCACCCGAGTCACATATCTAATATCATGTTTGGTTTAATGAATTGCAGGCTAGGTAATCCAATCTCTATGAAATACGTCCAATTACTTGAATCAAACAAGACAAATCAACTTTATGTAATTAAACTTTTAATTTTTAGGAATTCAACTCCCTCCAAAATAAAAGATTTCTATTACACTGGTCTAATATTACAATGAAATTGAA
This sequence comes from Papaver californicum, assembly GCA_023531435.1. Taxonomy (NCBI): domain Eukaryota; kingdom Viridiplantae; phylum Streptophyta; class Magnoliopsida; order Ranunculales; family Papaveraceae; genus Papaver; species Papaver californicum. Next base: position 4,352 of record JAJJMC010020355.1, read on the forward strand.
TTTCCGAGATAAAAACACAAATAACTGAATTATAACTAATTATTAAATTTTTAGATTTAAATTCAATTCTAATAATTGAATTACCTATAATTAAATTCCCAAGATTTCAATTCCTCCACCCAAACGAGTTTTAATAGTAATATTATCATCTACAAATGTGAGACAGGTCCCGGGCAATGTAGTCCATACCGGATTTCGGTTCGTACCGGTCGAGAGCGATACACTGGTACGCCGTTGTATCGGGGAAATTTTGGTTTCAAATATCGACGAAATACCGGTCCATATATTTTATACCTATAATTTTATAAAAAAAAATACTAGCTCACATTTTATAACTATAAATGTATTTTAACACGTTATAACAAACGTTTTTTCACAAAGTTTAGAAAGAAAATTTCCAAAGTTCTTTAGTCACAAGACTCACAACCAATTCTTATTGGAGCATTTCATCAAACACTTTGACTGCAGTTACATTGGTTTTTCCGGCATAAACTTGGTTGTAATTCCAACATTATCTCATCTCCTTCCCTGCACATTTAATTCAATTCAACATAACCCGACAACCATTCAATCATTCAACCAAACCCAACAACACCTTCAAACTCCTTTTCTGCAATCGTCTTTTCTCGGCTGAGACAAAACCAATTCTCACTGAACTGTACAACCACAAACCCTTCAACTTTTGTTCTAAGATGGAATTCATCATAAACCCATAATCATCCTTAATATATATTCTTCACCTGCAACGCATCTCCTCACTCAATTAGCGAAATCCCATCTCTATAAAGATTGAATCAATTGTATTAGTTCCCTGATCTTCTCAAAACTCAATCACCATAACCCATTAACCACAATAGTTCACTCTTCTCTCTCTCTTATCCTCTCATAGCCAGCGACATCAACCCTCGAACCCATCTACAAATATGTTATATTCTCTCTCAAACTTAATCTCTCGAAACCAATCAGATCGTCATTGATTTCTCTTAACTGAATCATCACCATTCATCCATCTTTTTTTACCATCCCCTCTTTAATCTCTAGATGTTTCAATCCAATTAGAGAAAACCCAAGCTCCTGGTGGTTCCTGAACTTCAGAGAGATTGAAGAGAGAAATGAAGAGATGGAGGCGCAAAAGAGAAACGAAGAGAGAAGAGCGTATGATGGGCTTTATTTTTCTCTAGCGAATCAGGAGAGTTGGATCACTATTTCTCTCTAATCTAACAAATTTTTTTTTTCTGGAAATATCGGGTAAAACCGGTATTGTTACATATCGGCCGATTTTTTCGGCTGAATACCGTACAACCGGTACGATGCGTTTCGTTTCGGTTGATAGCCGATACCGATAAAACCGGCGAAATATCGCCCGTACCGGCCGGTACATACTACAATGGTCCAGGGCTAATTTAACGCGGGTATCTCAATCAACACTACTCTTTCAAAACACTCAACAAAAAAAGGAAAAAAAGAACTCTCAGATCTGACTCTACAAAGCTCTTGAAGGAGGAATTCAAGAAGAGAGAAGCATATTAGAGATCACCATCATCATCCATGAGTTCTCAAGGTTTCGAGGGAGTGAGTTTGAAAATTTCCATCTCCTCTATTTCCTTTTTCTTTTTCTTCCCCTCTCTATTTGGATCTCCTTATATGGCATCTCTAATTAGGGTTTTCATGACACTGGAATGTTGGTAACTACCATTAAGAAAATGCAACTATTCGAGGATTCTTAGTGGAAAGCATCTAGATACGATCATCTTGGGTTTTTGACGAAGAATTTATAAAATTGGTGGAAGAATCGTTTATAATCTGCAAATTTAGTGCATGTGTAACAATTTCTTAAATGTATCATAATGATTAATAAAGTGTATGATAGAGTCTTTTATTAAGATTAACTCAGTTCATTTTATAGTTTTTAACAGGGGATTGGCGTCATATCTAGATTTACTCGGCTATGCAAGGGCCTTGCTGTGGTACTCATAAGTGGCCATGTCGTACTGCTTATATTCCCTTCATTCATTAGTTATCTAGCACTTATCCCTGCAAGGTATATATTTTTGGGCCACGGATGCTCAAGCTTCTTGTTCAATCATTGTTTTAAGTGCCGCCAACATTGGGGATATTAGGGACTCGTGTAAATACTAGTGTAGTTTCGTGGGAAGAGTTCTGTTTGATTTGTATATGTTCCTACCATAGAAACTGTGCCTGAATGACTAAAATTTTCTCCTTGAAATCATGTGTAGGACAATTCCATTTGCTTGGAATCTTATAACGGCTGGTTATGTTGAGCAACATGTTGCTGGGGTAAGTATTATCTTGTTGAGAAAACAAAGCTTCATAGGTTTTGTATTCTGTTCTATCTCAAATATGTTTGTTGCTTTATTTTTCTTCCAAGAAAGCATGTCTGATGGATCACTTGTTTAGGTGATTCTGAGCACGATTGGTCTTCTTTTCATTGGGAGGTCGCTTGTGATAGATTTGATGATTAATAACTGAAAGATAATGATGAAATGATCAAGAAAATATGTACTTGAATGGAGACTACAAAACCCCCTTTTTCTTATTAGAACTTCTTGTTACAGATATTGTTCTGATTTCTGTTATTATACAAAAACACCTAATCTAACTTACACTGACCAATATTAACTGCTAAACATAAAGACTAACGTACACTAATCTAACATCTAAGATAGACTAACGTGCACTAATCTAACAACTAAGATAGACTATCATAAACATTGTGTAAAGAAGGTGTAAGAAAGAGTAGAGCTTGTGTTACATGCTATTAGGCCCCCTCAAACTGAAGGAACCACGCAATGGTTGTACAATCAGCTTGTCCCTTAAAAGAATGAATCGTGGACCTGCGAACCCCTTCGTGAAAATATCGGCTGCTTGATCAATTGTTGAAATGTATGAAATCGTCAGTGCGTTAGATTGGACTAGCTCTCTGACAAAATTGTAATCGACAAAAAGATGCTTCTTTCTAGAATGGAACACTGGATTGGTGGAATATGAGATCGCACTGATGTTCTCACACAGTATTTTTGGTGTAGTACTGGTCGAAATGTGCATCTCAGTGAGTAACTTACATAGCCAAACTACCTCAGCAGCTGAATTAGCAAGACTGCGGAATTCTTCATCTGTTGAGGACCTGGCTACAGTTGTCTGTATTTTGATGGACCAAGAAACATGACATTTGCCAAGAAAAATATAGTACCCACCAGTACTTCTGCAAGAGATTGAATCCCCAGCCCAATATGCATCACTAAAGCCATGGACAGATAGACTACCCTTTGTGAAGTAGAGCCCATAGTTTTGTGTACCCTTAATGTACCTTAATATTCTCTTTGCTGCAATTAGATGAGCTGCATTAGGTTGTTGCATATGTTGACAAACCTGGTTAACAGCATAACGGATCTCTGGCCTTGTCCAAGTCAGGTATTGCAATGCCACTACCAGAGATCTATAAGGAGATGGATCAATGAGGGGTGCACCAACCAGACCAGTGAGCTTGAAGTTGGCAGGAATTGGAGATGATCAAGGCTTAGCAACACTCATATCATGCTTGTCCAATAAGTCCAGAGCATATTTTGTCTGTGATAAGAATAAGCCAGTGTGATTCCTTTTGACCTCAAGACCCAGGAAGTAATGGAGAGAACCTAAATTATTTACAGGAAAATGAGTTTGGAGTGCAGAGATAAAGTCAGTGCAATAAGAGGGAGAGCTTCCTGTGATGAGAATGTCATCAACATATATAAGAATGTAGGTAGTTCTTTTTCTCATCTTCTGGATATAAAGAGAAGCATCAGCAGATGATAGAATAAACTCATAAGACAATAATACCTGCTGCAATTTGGCATACCATGCCCTTGGGGCCTGCTTCAAACCATACAAGGATTTGTTTAGTTTGCAAACATGAGTTGGATTAGCTGCATCAATAAAGCAAGGAGGCTGTCACATATAGATGTCCTCAGTTATATCACCATGAAGGAAGGCATTACTGACATCTAACTGGCTGATAGACCAATCACAACTAACTGCTATGGCAAGTAGAGTTCTAATAATGGTGGGATTAGCCATAGGACTGAAAGTTTCTTAATAATCAAGTCCCTCTTGCTGATGAAAGCCCTTAGCCACTAGTCTTTCCTTGTATCTATCTATGCTTCCATCTGGTTTATATTTGATTCTGAATACCCACTTACAACCAATAAGATTCATAGAAGTATGATAAGTTACCTTTGTCCATGTGTTTGCATGTTGTAAAGCATTGTACTCATCTACTAATGCTTGTCTCCATATTGGATTCTTGTTAGCCTGGCTGAAGCAAGTTGGAGTTGGGTGTGGAATTTGAGCTACCATGGCAGATGAAAGACAGTGTCTACTGGAGTAAACCTTGGGTTTGAAAATACCTGACTTTGCCCTTGTATTCATAGAGTGTGCATTAGACAGTTCATTGAGGCTAGGTGGTGTGACAGATGAGTCAATGTGCACATGTGTTACTTCATTAGAATGCATAGAAGAAATATCAGGTATGACATTCGGAACATCTGCAAAAGGAGAGGAGACTTTGGATATATATGGATCAACACAAGATGATTGAGTTATGTCAGGTTTAAGAGATTGAAATTTCCTAAGAGGGAACACTGATTCCTGAAATATGACATGTCTGGAGACATAAACCGTGTCAGTAATGGGATTTAGACATTGATACCCTTTTTGAGATGTGCAGTAACCTATAAATATACATGATATACTTCTGGGAGCCAGTTTTGTAGGTGCATATGGTTTTAGCCAAGGAAAACATAGAGACCCAAAAGTTCTCAAGAATGTATAGTCAGGTGTATGCTGAAATAAAACCTCAAATGGAGATTTATAGTTGATAGACTTAGTGGGTAACCTATTTATTGTATAGTTTGCAGTAGTAAAAGCATCTACCCAGAAAATATCACTAAGGCCAGATTGAATCAGAAATGTTCTTCCAACATCAAGTAGATGTTTGTGTTTTGATTCAGCAACACCATTCTGTTCATGTGTATGGGGGCAAGAAGTGTCATGCTGGATTCCCTGAAGAGCTAGAAAAGATGATAATTCCTTGTTTAAGAACTCACCCCCACCATCAGTTCTGATTTTCTTGATACAAATTTATAGTTGTTTTTTCTATGTACATTTGGAAATTGTAAAATATCTTTTTGAATTCAGACTTGTCAGATAGAGGAAATACCCAGCTATATTTTGAGTAATCATCAATGATAACTACATAGTACCTATAACCAGACCTTGACATTATAGGACTAGGACCCCATAGATCAATATGAAGTAATTCTAGAGGAAAAGAACTGAAATTAGAAGACATTTTGAATGGTAATTTATGACTTCTTCTTAGAAGACATTCATTACAGAAAATGGGATTTTTAGTAATAGATGGTAATGAAAGACATTTGGAGATGCATTGCATTATTTTGAAGGATGGATGAGCAAGCCTTCTGTGCCAGATCTCAGAAGTGATTGAAGTTGTAACTGTTGAATAAGCTTTTGGTGGTGAGTGTTGTAGAAAATGTATGGGATAAAGGCAATTAGTGTAAGGGCCTTGTAAAAGTATCTTCCCAGTTAGCAAGTCCTTCACAGAAAAACCAGCAGAAGTAAAGGTTATGGAGCATTGGTTGTCAGAACAGAACTTGTGTACATATAGTAAGTTTTGTGTTGCATTTGGTACTAGAAGTATATTATCCAAGGTAAAAAGATGATTTGTAGTGGATTTTAAAGAGCTTCCAGAATGAGTTATAGTCATACCTTCTCCATTGGCAGTTTGTATCTTGTCAGGAACCTCATATTTGGTTGAAGTAGCTTGCAGTACAGCCTTATTAGGAGTGATGTGGTTATTAGCACCAGTGTCTGCATACCAAGGGTTCTCTCCCATAACATTTGCTGATGCTAACATTGCAGATAGATGGTTTGGTGTATGGGCATTGTAATAAGAGAAGTTGAATCTATTTTTGCATTCTAGAGCACTGTGACCAGGCTTTGTGCAAATTTGCAGACCAAAAGTGATTGAGGTGATGGATGAGAATCCAATGGGAATTTGTTTGCATAGGTTGCGGAAGAATATCCTGGACCTCTACCAGAAAATAAGTTTCTTCTATTATAGTTGTTATTCCCAAATCTATTATTGGTATTAGGAAACCTAGGAGGTCCTCTGCCAATAAAATGCACATTCCTGCTAAAAGAACTTGTATCTCTTCCAAAAGGTTGTGAATAGATATTGTATCTGGGAGGTTGATTTCTAAAAGGAAATCTTGATGGATGAAGTTGAGCAGCAAAAGCTTGATTGGCAGAATTAGTAAAGAGATCTGAATTTCTTTGACTTATGACTGCCTCTTCACTAAGCAAATTATTGTGAATTTCTATGCATGAAATTGGTGGATATCTATGTCTCATAGATGTTGCAAATGGGATATAATCATAGTTTAGAGCAGACAATGTAACAACCACTAGTTCTTTGTCAGACACAATTTCACCAGCAGCAACAAGTTGGTCTGACAAGGTTTTAATTTCATCAATTAGAGTTGGTATAGATTTATTACCTTGTTTAACTGCAAGAAGCTTGGTGCGCAATTGGATTGAATGAGTAGAAGAAGATCTAGCAAATCTTTCTTCAATGTGGATCCAGAGTTGATGAGATGTTGGTGAAGTAGCAAAATGTGCAATAACAGAATCAGAAATGGTACTATTAATCCACATAATGATTGTGGAATCCTCATCAATCCAGTCTAAATATAATGGATTTTCAACACCATTAGCTTGATTTCTTTGATTAGTGAATTGCTCTGGACAGGAGTAAGATCCATCCAAGTATTTCATGATTTTGAACTTTCTTATAACCGGAAGCATGAGATTCTTCCATATAAGGAAATTATCCTCTTTTAGTTTAAGAGAAATAAAATTGGTAAGTTGATTCGAAGGAACCTTTGTTATTGAATTTGCAGTTGGGTTTTCCATTGTTGATGTGAATTCACGAATCATATGTTGACAAAAAGAAAAACTTGAAAATTAGAAAGGAAAAATTGAAAGACCTAGAGCTCTGATACCATGATAGATTTGATGATTAATAGCTGGAAGATAATGATGAAATGATCAAGAAAATATGTTCTTGAATGAAGACTACAAAACCCCCTTTTTCTTATTAGAACTTCTTGTTACAGATATTGTTCTGATTTCTGTTCTTATACAAGAACACCTAATGACTAACTTACACTGACCAATATTAACTGCTAAACATAAAGACTAACGTACACTAATTTAACAATTAAGATAGACTAACGTGCACTAATCTAACAGCTAAGATAGACTATCATAAACATTGCGTAAAGAAGGTGTAAGAAAGAGTAGAGCTTGTGTTACATGCTATTAGCTTGAACCCATATGGGGTTCCGAGGAATTTTTGAAGTTCACTTTCGTGGTTAAATTTTTAACATCTGTTTGCGTATGCGTAACAGCTATAGCCATGTACTACATAACGACACAGGAAAATTACCTGTAAGTCTTATTCTGCTTCTAATACATGTGTAATGGTTATCGATGTCCTTCACCTTTCTACATTTTTTTCCCTCTCTTATCGTCTTTTATTATTTGCATGTTAACTTCGTTACTATGTACATTCTATAATGCTTCAAAGTATCTTGTAGCTGCATTAGCTGGTTAGAGTGTTTTCAATTTGAAAATAATTAACCCAATTTCATTCTTGTCTTGGTCCTTGTGAAGTTTTGGTCTAGTTCTACCAAGGAGGACAGCCTTCTTAGTTCTAATTATTGTTTTTTGTTTATGGCAGCTATACACCACTTTCTGGCTTCCATGGGGTTCTGGCAGGGTTCCTTGTGGGTATCAAGCAAATGTTCCCTGATCAGGAGATTTCTCCATTAAAGATAAAAGCAAAGGTATAATTATTTTGATGCTACAATGTCAACTGTTTAAGACCTTAAATTTGGTTATTGTCATATAAACTGAGCAGTGCCATATGATTATTTCTGACACTTTTGTTGAAATATCTTCACCATCCAGTGGATCGCATCCCTGTTTTTACTTCCATGTATAGCTGTAAGCTTCATAGAACCTGAATCAGCACCTTACCTTCCAACTATTTTATTTGGCACATACACGAGTTGGATTTATCTGCGGTACTTTCAGAAGAAACCAGAAGCGAACCTTAGGGGAGACCCAAGCGATGAATTTTCCTTCTCGACATTCTTCCCCGAATTTTTGCGGTAAGGTATTATTATTTGTTCCAGAGGTACATGATTTGCTATAAAGGCCTCCTGTTTTTGTTACTGATTGTGTTTATTTCCATTGGACTTGCAGACCAGTTATTGATCCTATAGCATCTATATTTGGTCGGCTGCTTTGTGGAAGATCCGAAGCATCTAATGATGCTAAGGGCTATATGCTGGGTGGTGGTGGTGCAGCGTTGCCTGGTTCTGATCCTGCAGAGGTATCCAGGAGGAGGTAATTTTTTTTTTTTTTTTTTTTTTTAATGGAGTTAATCTCATCATCCTGTGCACATTCTGCGGGATCGGATAATTATTTTTTTCTTGACTACAATTTCACACATAAAATAATAACGAATCTGATTTACGGCAATTGTGGGTTGCCTCTTTATATGATTTCATTATTTATACACCAGAGACTAACACTTGTGAAATAAATGAAAATCGGATTTTGTTGATCAACAGAGAAAGAGGTGCACGTGCCTTGGAAGAAAGATTAGCAGCAGAATGATTAGCAGCAGGGGCTAGTAATGAAGACCATCTATCTCACGAAGATGCAGGAGAGAGTGTCTGAAAATTAATTAGTTCTTTTTCTTTCTAATACCACAGAATATGGTTTAGTATTGAATGAAGAGAGGCTATGTTGTCTTTGTAGAAATGTTTATCATATTCTAGAGAAGAGGAATGCTTTTTTGGGGGTAATGCATCAAATCAAAATTTGGAGGTTTGACAAGTGACAGGATTCAGACACCTTGAACACTCTTTGTCTGGTGTTACTTTTTAGCTCTTTATGTTTGAGCTTTTCATTTAGACACAATAATTGAACAGTAAGGGGTCTTCTTCTGATCCTTGCACCCAAGTTCCCAACTTTACCCCGTGTTCAATTATGAACTATCTGTATTCTTAGAAGTTGATACCTATAACGTATTGCATTTTGACAGTTAACATTGAGCAATATTCACTTATCCGCTAACCCATACTTCAATTTCTAAGAAGCTACAGACTGGAAACCAAGCATTTTCCTTTTGCAATTAGCTAAGCTTCAGGAACGCAATGATCTTCTGGTGTGGCAAACATGGGGCAACAAAAATGTCAAATGGCTTGACTCTCCTTCCGAAGTTGAACAAAGCAACATTTTGAAGATAACTAATGAGAATATAACTGGGAATGTAGAAGCGCTGGAAATGGTCTCCCCAACTTCATCAAAATGGTATACTAGAAGATCTAAGAATTTTGGTGAAAAGGGAATTTCGACTGAGCAAACTCCAATTTGTGATATGAACCCCTTTTGCATATTGGAGTCAGTTAATGGTAGTGGTAATGAAGGCGATGAGCTACCAACCAACTTAGAGGTGGTGGAGAATTCAGGTGCTCTTGCATCTGATATTGTCCCTACTGAAGAGGAAGATTACATCTTTAATCAGGTGGATGCAAGTGTTGAATCTAATGGTGAATCTGAATATAAAACAGATAACTAAGAGATGGAAGTGGAGAAAGAGAAAGAGGCTAATTTAATCAAGGGAAAGGAGAAGTCAAAAACCATTGAAGAAATATCTCTGAGAAGACCTTTGGCTGAAGATCAACAAGTGGACAAGCTAATGCAAGTTAATGCTTTGTTAGGTGTTACTAGAGGCAAACCTGCAGAGACTAAGCACATCTTAAAAGGCATTGTAAAGGATTATAACGATATGGGTGTTTCTAAAACTGAGAAAGATTATATGTTATGTTATGTTTTCACAGCAATCAAACAACAAAAGATAATGAAAGTAACTCTCAATTCTCACGAATTGAGCCTTCTGTTTCAAAAGAACACAACCTGAGAATTATTGTTCTAATAAGATGATTAATATTTCATTGATTGATAAAACACCCGAATCTCTTACACATATATAACGGCTAAACCCTATCTCGAGATAACTTTTTCTCAGACTGACAGTTGGCTAAATCTTATGGACTCAACTTCTACTAACTACCATCACTCTAGTAACCGCCTATTCAAAATAAGGGAACCCCTGATAGAGGCACCCAGGTACATGACGTTAGCACCCCCTCTAAACAATCCTTGTCCCCAATGATTGAAATCTAGAAAGTGTACAGAGATATTTACAGCATCCTCCCTAGTGACATTTTCTGGAGTTGTATGAGTCCAGTGTATGAACCAATGCTCAACCGTGCGTCCAGATCTGACAATGCTTATGGTGTCTAGGAAAACAGCAGGAAGGAGAACTATCTGCACATTATCATCCACTGTAGGTAGATGTGGAGAAGGGGTGTGGACCTGACCAATCTTCTTTTTTTAGTTAGTAAACATGAAAAACATGATGAATTTTTGGACTGCTGGATAATTGCAGCTTGTAGGCCACTGCACCAATCTTCTGAATGACTTGAAAAGGTCCATAGAACTTTGCAGAGAGCTTCATGATTTTTCAAGGAAATTGAAGATTGTCTGTAAGGTTGAAGCTTCAAGTACATATAATTACCCACCTCAAAGATCTGTCAACTCTTGTCTTGTCAGCATAAAGCTTCATTCTTTCTTGAGATTTATGGAGGGTTTCCTTCAAAATGTTAATTGTGGCATCTCTTTGCTGGATAAAGTCTTCAACAACTGCAACAGAAGTAATCGTTGTGGATGGAAAAGCCATGTGTGGTTGGGTATAGCCATATAATACCCTGAAATGACTTATCTTAATGCTGGTATGTAAATTAATGTTGTACCACCATTCATCCGATGCCAACCATTTGAACCAATGTTTTGGTTTCTGACTAGTCATGCATCTGAGGTAGTTTTCTAGACAAGCATTGACCCTCTCAGTTTGGCCATCTGTTTGTGGATGGTAAGCTGTGTTGAGGATCAAACTAGTACTCAAGGTCTTGAAAAGGTCTTTCCAAAACAAACTAGTAAAGTCTTTGTCTCTATATGACACAATAGAAGCAGAAAGGCCATGGAGTTTCAATACCTGATTGATGAATTCTCTTGCCACAATAATAGAAGTGTATGGGTGGACAAATGAAGTGAGCATATTTTGTAATCCTGTCAACCACAACTAAGATCACAAATTTTTTCCCACTTGCAGGTAGGCCTTCAATAAAGTCCATAGAAATGTGTTTCCAAGCTTGTGTAGGAATTGGAAGAGGTTGCAACAGACTAGCAGGGTGAATATCTTCTCCCTTGTTACTCTGACATAATCACAGGTTGAGACAAAAAATAGAATGTCTTTCTTCATACCTTGCCAAAAGAAATATGTCTTTGCTTTAGCATAAGTGCCCTGAATGCCAGAATGCCCTCCCACAACTGAGGAATGTACAAAAGCCATAATGGTGTGCCTTGTGTCATTTCCACTTCCTATATATAATCCTTTTTTGTACCTTAAGATCCCATCAGAGAAGGTAAAATGCTCAACAGATGTAGGATTTATCAAAAGTTGGGGTAGAGTACCTTTGGATTTTCCTCATAACTACTGAGAATATCCTGAGCCCAAAGAGGTTTGAAGCAGCTAGGATTTTACACTCAACTTGCAATTTTCGTCTTCTAGACAAAACATCATAAACCTTGTTCTCATCTCTTTTTTTGTATCTGATCTTATAGTCAAAACTTAGCAGTTTAATCAGCTATTTCTGTTTTAGAACTGTAGAAATTTTTTGTTCCAGAATATACTTGATACTTTGATGGTCAGTTTGAATAATGAAATGATGTCCCTGTAAGTAATGTCTCCACCTTGTAACTACTTGAGAAATTGTTAGTATTTCTTTCTCATAAGTTGACAAGGAACTAGCCCTTGGGCCTAAAGTTTTACTAAAAAAAGCAATTGGTCTTCCTTCCTGGATCAACATAGCACCAATTCCATTATAACAAGCATCAACCTTTAGGATGATTTTTTTTAGAAAAATCAGCTAGAGCCAATACAAGTGTGCTACCCATGACCATTTTGAGCTGTTGAAATGCATCTGTAGTTGCAGGGGACCAATGAAATGCATTTTTTTAAGGAAATCAGTGAGAGGCCTACTGATGTTTCCATAATCTTTTATAAACTTTCTATAATATCCAGTGAGTCCTAGAAAACCCCTGAGCTCCTTAATAGTAGTTGGAGTAGGCCATGTAGTCATACAATCAATTTTAGCTGGATCAGCCATGAAACCATTTGCAGTAATGATATGTCTCAGATATTCAAATTAGTATGACCAAAACAATATTTTAAAAATATTGCAAACAATTATGTTGCCTTAAAATTTCCAAGGTGATTCTCACATGCTCAACATGTTCCTCCAAGCTGAAACTATAAATGAGAATATCATCAAAAAACACAAGTAATAAATTGTCTTAAGTGATCTTGAAATACATCATTCATGAATGCTTGAAAAGTGGCTGGTGCATTGGTGAGACCAAAAGGCATTAACTTGAACTCATAGTGCTCATAATGAGTTCTAAATGTTATTTTGTGAACGTCATCAGTGTGGACTCTTATCTGGTGATAACCAGATCTCAAGTCAATCTTGGTGAACCATTCAGCTCTATGGAGTTCATTTAGTAATTCATCTATGATGGGTGTTGGAAATATGTCCTTGATGGTGAGGCTATTGAGTTTTCTATAGTCCACACAAAACCTCCAAGTGTTGTCTTTCTTTTTGACCAATAGGATGGGTGCGAAAAAAAGGATGTGGCTAGGTTGAATGATACCAGTTGTTAACATGTCCTTGAATAATGCTTTTACCAAAGATTTTTGAACATATGTGTATTTGTAAGGCCTCAGATTAGTTGCGATGAAATTTGGCTTGAGGGGTATTGTATGATCCAAACTCCTTTGAAGTGGCAGTTGAGTAGGATAAGAAAAAACATCAGGGAAAAGATTTAAAATGTTGGAGACATGAGGTGGTATTGGAGGAGGAGTAGAAGTGGTGAAGATAGAAAATAGTTGGCCAGTGACCCCATGCGTGTGTTTATTGAAAAAAGACTTAACTACATTGCCTCCCATCAAGAAGAGAGAAGATTTTCCTTGACTGCCAGTGAGGGAAATTTTCTTGCCTCTGTGTTTGAAAGTAATACTTAGCTTTGAGAAGTTGAATATAACTTCTCCTAGTTGCTAAAGCTAGTCTTCCCCAAGTACCATGTCATATCTACCAAGAAGAAGTAGTCTTAATGAAGCTCAAAATTGATAACCTTGCATACTCTATTCTAATTTAGGACAATACCTAGAGATGACAGTATTTTCACCATTTTCAAAAGTTACCAACATATGTGCAGTGGGTTCAACTGCACATTTCAAGTAGGTAGAATCAATAAAACTATGAGTACTTCATGTATCAATTAGCACTGAGATAACATGTTTTTTAATGGGAGGAATGGGTCTTGGTGGTGGTTTGAGTGAGGATGGTGTTATGGTGAAAGGTTTTGGAGGAAAATTGTGGGACAATTTTTATGAGATAATTTGTTAAAATTACCCACAATGTTTTCTTCAGCAGGTTTTTCAAAATAAATACAAGCCTGTTCAGCTAATTCAACCCATGATATAATTGTTCTAAATGATTGAAGATTTACAAACCATTTCTCTGCCTTACCATCAAGATGCAGAACAACCATTTGTACTCGTTGTGATTCCTCTATGATATTCTGAAACAGAAAGTATCGATTGCACTTTTGTACCCATCCCCTTGGACTGTCTCCATCAAATCTGGAAAAATCAAGTTCAGGCTTACGAAAGTTGTTATTTCGATCTCAACCCCCTGGATGAAAACTGAAAACAGATCCATCATTATTAGTGTTTCTAGTGTGTGAAGTTTCTCCTCCATCTAGATCTTCGACTTGAAAATTTCGTTTTGAAAAAATTTCCCCATAAATTCATCCATCTGTTTTTGGAATTCTTCTCTAGTCATCACTTTATCAATCTTTACGAGTTTCCGCTTCCTCCCATGATGAATCGAGAAAAAGCGGCTCTGAGATGCCAATTGTTATGTTCCCACAACAATCAAACAACAAAAGATAGGGAAAGTAACTCTCAATTCTCACGAATTGAGCCTTCTGGTTCAAAATAACGCAACCTGAGAAAAATTGTTCTAATAAGATGATTAATATTTCATTGATAGATAAAACACATGAATCTCTTACACTTATATAATGACTACACCCTATCTCAAGATAACTCTCTCTCAGACTGACACTTGGCTAAATATTATGGACTCAACTTCTACTAACTACTATCACTCTAGTAACCACTTATTCAAAATTAGGGCACCCCGACAGAGGCACCCAGGTACATGACAGAGCAAGCAAAAATATTTTGTCCTAGGATCTCCTACAACGAAAATCTTGGAAGAGGGAAGAGAACTCTTGCCAAGAAAACAAAGTAGAAGGTTATTTTTTAGCTGTTGTTAGCTTTTGTTGGAATAAGTTTCTTATCTAGTTTTTGTGCTTCTCGGTGCTTGGGTTTTCTTTTGCTACCCCTCTTGTATGCGATTTGGCGCCTTCTCTTCCTGTACTTATTTTTTCTTTTTCAATAAAACTTGACCTTTTCAAATCAAAAGAATATTTTTTTTACAGTGTTAGATTCCTTAATTAGTCCATATTCAATCACCATTCTTTGTCAGATTTGTGATACTAACTTTGAGTGGATCTTCACTGGTATTTATTCTCCTTCAAATCCAACAAAGAAAAAGTTGTTTTGAAACTAAATAAATAAGTCAAATATTACTGGTCCCTTCCTTGGAATATTGGAGGTAATTTTAATACAATTTGATTTATTCATGAAAAGTCTTCAGGTGGAGAAACTACCAATGGAATTGAAAGATTTAATATATTCATCTAAGAACATAATTCTCATTGGTGCTACTTGCACTTGGACAAGCAATCAATTTCAAAGTATTCTTAGCAGGACTGGTAGATTTCTTATTTTAGCTGAATGGGAAATGTGGTATCCTAGAGTTATTCATCAAGCTCTTCCAAGACCTTTCTCAGATCATATTCATTTGACTCTTATTAATGAAGGTGTTAATGGTGGTCCATGGCCTTTTCTTTGTGGGACTTACTGGTACACTCACCCTTCTTTCTTATCTTTCATTTCTACTACTTGGTATTCTTTTGATATTGCAGGTAGTGCTGGGGTTTCTATTTGTACGGAAATTCAGTTATTGAAGAAAAAGTTAAGAGAATGGAGAAAACATGAATATGGTGTGCTTGATAGGAAGATGGGGGAACTTGAAAATCTTTTTGTGCAGTTAGATGTGGAAAAAAATATCAACAATAATTTGTTGGAGGAACAATGGAACAACAAGTTAAGAGCTAGGAAAGAGTATTTTAATCTCGTTATCATCAAAGTAAGAAATGGAGGAGCAGAGATAGAGTCACGCATATAACATAATGATCATGATAAAAGATATTTTTATAGATTAATAACTGACATGAGAAGGAGAAGCTATATTGGTGCTATTAAGGTTAACGATGTTATGACTTCAGTTGAAAAGGAGATAAATGAAGGTATTGTGCATTATATTTTTCAAATTCAAGTTACAAGGACAATTTTTACGGAATTCATGCATTTCCGTAAAATTTCTGTTGATATGAGTCAGTGGTTGGGTTAACATTGAAGATGAAGAATGTTTGAATGCAACTAAAAAGCTGGGACAATCTAAGACACTTGGATCTGATGGTTTTCCAATTAGTTTTTATCTATTATGTTGGGACATCATCAAAGAAAACTTAATGAAGGTGTTTAAAGAGCTGCAAGAGAGAAATTTCTTGGATTGGAGGTTGAAGACCACTTTTATTGCCTTAATTCCTAAGAAAGATACAATTGAAAAAATTAAGGATCTAAGGGAAATTATCTTGGTGCATGGCCTCTATAAAATAATTTCAAAAGGTTTGGCCGAAAGATTTAATAATACTTTGCCTAATATTATTTTATCCCATCAAACTGCTTTTGTAAAAAAACAACGACAGATTCTTGATGGTGTTTTAGTGGCAAATGGGCTTATCGAATCTATAGTAAGAAGTGTTAGAGCATTTCTCGGTTGAATCCACCAAGTGTTGCGTCGGTATATGAAGTTTGGATTTCAAGTTTAATTCCAAAATCCGTTCGCTTGAATTGCTTACTAAAGTCAACTTCTTCATGTTAGATGATAAGTGCTTAATTTACATGCTTTTAGTAGTGTCAATTCCATACTTGTTTCCGTTAGATTTCTTGCATAATACCTTGTACTAATATTTTTTTTTTAGGTGAATCATCAAAAGAAGAGTGAAAATGGCTACAAAAGTGCTAAGAAGTAAAGTTCTCCAAGTATCTAAGTGTCTTAAGCTAAGAAAAGTGGAACAAATACGACGAAAATGAGTAAATAATATCGAGAACACAAGAACAACTTAAAAAGGATATCAACCTCAAAATTCATGAATTCTATAAAATATTTTGAAGGAAACGAAGATACAAATCCGACGCAAAAAGAATGTAGTCATTCCGAGGTCAGGCGGAGAAGTTATGGACAAAACAATGAGATGCAAAAAGATGGAAAAATACCATGACGAATCTTGAGTTTTTTCGGGCATAATGTGGTCAATTTAATTTGGTCCCTAAAGTTGTCAATCTCTTAGAAAATAACCATGACGTATAACTCTTTAAACTTTTTAGACAGAGAATTTTAAGTCTTTTTTGGTGTTTAGAGTCGTTAAGGTCGTGGCAAAGGACCACGAAGACTGTGGAAAACGTGAAAGGCAAGTTTTAATGAGTTTTACTTCTAAATTGATAAAACTTGGTCCCAATGGGGTCTAAAACCTTAGATAGAGAGGATACTTGAGGGCCAATCCAAGTATTGGAGATTATATAAGAATACATCTAAGGTTCAAACAAGAGACCTTCTACACCTTGGCCTCACCTTCTACCTCTCATATCACATCTTCTATATGATCAAAAATATAGGGTTTTCCCCTTGAGAGGAAACCATTCTTCTTCTTTTGTATGCTTTCCATGAGTTTTAGTAAATCCATGAGTAGATAACTTTGCTATATTGGTTAATATAGTTGGAAGTCCTAAACATGTGAGTCAATCTGGCTGATTAATTTTAATGTTAATGATCTCTTTTATCACCTGTGTTCTACTATTTATATCGCCATGTATGATTGAAGACTTGTTCTTTTAAGTTTCAAATTGAATAATCATGTATTCATATCTGAAGCTAGACTAGGGTTTAGAATCCGAAATTATCTAAGAACATTAATCACAAGTAGCACAACGTAGTTGTTAAGGACATAATGAAGATGTAGAGTTACAAGTGCAGATCATATCTAAAGCTAGACTAGCAGAGCAAAATCATACATAATGAAGATTTTGATTATCAAAGTTAGTTGACCCCTTTTCCAAAAGTTAATTGACCCAAATACAACAAATCTCTCTAAAATACTCTTGTCATTTAAATCAACCAAACATAACACAAAATACACCAAATCTTATAAAAACCTTCAAAGTCTACCAACAATGCCACTACTAGCATGATGTAGTTTTAAAAGTGGTAAATAAAGTGTTCGTTTCTCGAACT
>JAJJMC010020360.1:2500-10000 GCA_023531435.1 Papaver californicum
AGATAGCTCAAAAGCTCGAGGGAATGATTGGATAATTTATTTATCTTAATTCTATCTGGTTGAGACCACAAGAAAAAATGACATTGCCATAAATTTACAAGATTACATTTCCATTTTTTCATCAAAAGAGGACTTCCCTTTGAAGCCAGAATGGATTTTCCTTGATATCTGACATAATGCATAAAAGGATCCTTGAAGAACCATAGGAAGGTCTGAAAATAATTACTAAACACTACTACAGGATGCTCCATTTTTCCATAGAAATTTATTCGCTCAAGAAGGATTCTAAAAGATGTTGATCGTAAACGAAAAGATTGTTTACGGAGAAAAAAGAATATGGATTCGCATTCATATACATGAGAATTATATAGGAAGAAGAAAAAGCGTTGATTCCCCTTTGAAAAAAAGGAAATTTCTTTTTTTTTAGTAATAAGACTATAGCAATTACGATACTCATGGAGAAAGAATCGCAATAAATGCAAAGAGGGGACATCTTGTATCCAAGAGCGTAGGATTCGAACCAAGATTTCCAGATGGACAGGGTAGGGTATTAGTATATCTGACACATGAGTTAAATGTGATAATTTATCCTCTAAAAAAGGAAATATTGAATGAATTGATCGTAAATTTTGAGATTTTCTATCCTTTCCTTCTAGAAAAGATACTAATCGTAGTGAAAATGGAATTTCTACTATGACTGCAAGCCCCTCGGATATCATTTGATAATAAACATTTGGGTTGTGCGCAACAAAATTTTTTTGTTTAGAAACATTTGTCGAACTCAAAAAAGGAAAATGTTTCTGTTGATACATTTGAGTAATTAAACGTTTCACAAGCAGTGAACTGGATTTATTATCATAACCTACATTTTTCACGGATTCATAAAGAATTGATCCATTTAAACCATGATCATGAGCAAGTGCATAAATATACTCCTGAAATAGAAGTGGATATAGGAAGTCTTGTTGCCGAGATCTATCTATTTTGGAATATGCTTCTAATTCCTTCATTTGAAATTCGATTTGAAACAAAGGCAAAGGATTTCTTGGGTTCACAAATGATACATAGTGCGATACAGTCAAAACAAGGTATATAGTAATAAAAGACTAGACACCTCGGATACAGATAGGCTAATCAACGGATCCTCCCTTTTTTAATCCAATTGATAATGGTTAGAAATCCTTTATTTTTGCAACCCGATCGCTCTTTTGATTTTGGAAAAAATGAATCTTTATCAATATACCCCTTCTTCTACACATTCGTCTCCCCTCCATACTATAATGAAGATATAGTGAATAGTTAGGATTTATAAAAAAATAGATAATCCACTTATAGGAGAACCTTTTACCGCGTTAGGCACTAATATATTTTTAACGTATAATTAGATCGGGTAATCATTCAAATTAAGAACAAAAGCCCGTTGCTTTTTATTTACCTATAATTGGAGCCGTATGGCTCTATCCATTTATTCACTCGACCCATCCGTGAATTTCTTTTGTCACGCTCCAAGAATTCAAACAATATTTTGTACCGATCTGGTAAGGATGAAGAATTCTCAGAGTTTTGCATTGATACGACATGCTATTTTTTCCATTCATTCCCTTTCAGGATCAGTCGTGGTCTTACAAACTTTACCAATGGTATGGACGAATCCGTTGCTTCATCCAAATGTGTAAAAGAATCTAGCCGCACTTAAAAGCCGAGTACTCTACCGTTGAGTTAGCAACCCAAATAATGTAATTATGGTGTGTAGATATGATCGAAATAAAAAAAGAAATAGATTAGATTGAACGGCCACATCAAAGGATTAAACTAGCAACAAATCGACAAAAGGTTTTTAGGACCGATTCGGAATATAAAAATGAACAAATCATATGAAAATAGAAGAAATTCCCAGATAAAAAAAGAGAGATTCTCCTTTATTTGTCTATTTTTTCATAAAAAAGGGTCCTCTTGTGTTACAGCAAATCTAACGAGCACTTTTTTTGAAGTAAAAAACAAAACTTATGGGACGTGGATAAATAGATCCATTTATCCACGATCCAATTATATTTGTTCAATACACTATTGTCAATATGAACGTTGAAAACATAAAGAAAAAAAGACAAAACCCGAATATAACAAAAGGGACAATAAGCAAGCTTAACCCCCTTTTCTTGGTGTCATCCTAACAAAAACCAAACCATATCAAGAAAAAATATTTCATTATTTCGAGAATCGATAATATTCGAGAATCGATAATATGGGATTATATGAAAGCAATCTAATAGTAAATTCGTATAAATAGAACAAAAAAAAAAGAGTGAAAAAAGAAGAAATTCCAGGAAGTTCACATTATGGAACCCTCACTTTCTTTATCTTTGTTCATTATTTAAAGTTCGTTTGATTACCGGGAAGAAGTTCCTTAAACACCTCTGCCTTCTTTGAAATATCATGAACGGTTCCTGTGGGTTGAGCGCCTTTTTCAAGGAAATAGAGAATAGCGGGAACGTTTGAATAAGTTTGATTCTTTATCGGATCGTAAAAACCCACTTTTCGAAGATCTCTTCCTTCTCTTCGGGATCGAACATCAATTGCAACGATTCGATAGATGGCTCATTGGGATAGATGTAGATGAACAACGCCCCCCCTAGAAACGTATAGGAGGTTTTCTCCTCGTACGGCTCGAGAAAGAATGATTTGAATTTATGTATATAGTTCCAAATAGATTGAGAAAATAATAAAATCCATTAGACTTTTTTTGAATTCCTTTTTTTCTTCCTTCCCGCAGAAAAGAAAAAACATTCGTACTCATAACTCAAGTTGTATAATTATCAAAGAGCTCAAAGGAAAATCCTTAAGCTTAGGCATTTTATTTATTGAGCTGTCTCTAACCCCCTTGCTTTGTCTTGTTTAGAGTCCATTTTTTATTCCTCGCCCTGACCGAACCTATTGTTGAGACAACAGAAAATGGTGTTTTCTTGTTCCGGGATCCTTTATCGTTGCTTTGAATCATTGGGTTTAGACATTACTTCGGTGATATTTAATCTTTCAAAACGGCAGCAACATACCTTTTGTGATTTCTTTCTATCGAAGAATCAGATGAAGGATTGATTCCCATGCGATACACTTTTGTTTTGATCAAAATAGTTTCGTTTTTTGACAATTCCAAGAAAAGAATTTCCTTTTTTTGAAACGTTTGCTCGAATTGGATCCTTTCTATTTCTATATTGAAGATATACTTACGAAGTTGTTCCGACTTATTGATTGACACTAACCCTAGACCCTTGCCCCTGAGAAATGAATCAATACTTTCTACTCGAGCTCCATCATGTACTATTTACAACCCAGCAAAAAGGGATTGTTCTAGTGGAACAGAACAAACTATGTCGAGCCAAGAGCACCTTCATTCCTATATAAAATGGTGGATGTAAGAATCCACAACCGATCATGTCCTTCAAGTCGCACGTTGCTTTCTACCACATCGTTTTAAACGAAGTTTTACCATAACTTTCCTCTAGTTTGGAGCCGGTATGGAATTGATTCAATATGGAATCATGAATAGTCATTAGTTCAATCGGTACATAGTAATCTATACTTTCATACTTTCTTTTTCTATATGGAAAGGTCCTTTTTTCTGGAGAAGTCTCCGCAAAGGATTCAATTTAATTAACCCTATCTTTTATTCTATGAGCAAAAGAATTAATAAAGAAAATGAAGAAAAAAACGCTTTTCTTTAATCTGCATCTTCAACAGAACAGATTGTTCAAGACCATCAATCATGAAAGATTCAACCTTTCTCGAACAACTAAGCTAAAAACAAAACACCTAACTAAAAAAAAGAAGGGTCTTTCATTATATTTCTAATACCGGAACAAAATGAATATTAAGTATTAACCAAAGAAACGAGTCCAATGAACTGGAAAGGCCAGAAATGAGTTGATAGAATTAAAGTTAACAAATCTCACATCTCTTCGAGAACCAAAGATTGATAAAACATCATGAAAAGCGTTTCGTTTTTCAAATTTTCTATTTCAATAGAATTTTGATTATTTGATCGTGAAATCAATTAAAGGATTTAGTAATCAGATCATAGCCTGTAGTTAAAAAGGTTTAATAGATATCTCATTTCCGACTCAATCACCCATCTATTTTGAATGAATCATTATCTCGGTGATGGAATGAAAATTCAATTAGTCCCAAGAGCCCCTTCTTGTTTAGTTTAGACTTCCAAGATCCACAGAGAATTAATAACTAATAACTGGACTCCACTATTTACTTTAGTGATAGGGGGGTAAGGTAGAGCTTTTTCGCATTTTCACTTTGAATGCGTTCTTTTTTTTTTTATGGATATAGACCATAAAGTCTTTCTAAGCAACTAGGAATATCGATGGAACAGGCAGACGCGGAAGAGCCCATCTCATTTTTGAATTCAACTATTGAGCTATTTCCTGGCCAGGTAGGATAGGAAATAGATCTCGCTCTATCGGCATGTCATTTGCCCTGGGTTGTTTTGCGAGAAAAAGGGTAAGATATGATTCAGAAAAGAATCAGTAGAACTCAGAAAAAAAGATTCGATTTTATTCAACATTACACTTTGAACCTAATTGGACTGCTCTGGGACGGAAGGATTCGAACCTCCGAGTCGCGGGACCAAAACCCGTTGCCTTACCGCTTGGCCACGCCCCATTTATATTTATATTTGACACCAATAAACACTAATATCCGTATTGTTTATTCGTCAATTCCCACCCAAATCTCTATGGAATAGAGTAGATTGTTGCTAGGATTTAATGCATATAGTTGTAGAATTTAACTTAATTTATTGATCATTACATAGAATTCAATTAAGATATTGTATGAAAGTATGACTCCTTCTGTTCTCGGTTGAGAATTGAAGGATTTGTGATTGAGCAAGTAAAAAAAAAGAAGAATTTGAATCTACCTTACTTTCTTCCTTTTTTTCCTTAATATCAATGACTCAATCAAAATACAATTATCTCCAAGAAGGAAATGTTTGTTATGCTTAATATCTTTAGTTTGATCTGTATCTGTCTTAATTCTGCCCTTCATTCGAGTAGTTTTTTCTTCGCCAAATTGCCCGAGGCTTATGCTTTTTTTAATCCAATTGTAGATGTTATGCCAGTAATACCTGTGCTCTTTCTTCTCTTAGCCCTTGTTTGGCAAGCTGCTGTAAGTTTTCGATGATATTTTTTTACTACTGTCCTACAAACATGTATGATTTTTTGATAAAAAAAGAGTCTAACAATTAATAAGATCAGCTAAGTCTTATATTCTGAACCCTCGATCCAAACATTTGAATTCTTGGATAATTGCGAGAAATCTTGATCACCTCCCCAACTTGACCTTCTACTTCAAGGGCCCTATTCAATTTAGGGTCCCCCACAATATAATATAGAATTGTGTCATAAAAAAGCGTTTCCGTAACGAAAGAATCTTATTACAAACGAATTTCGAAAAATTACTTTCTTTTCGAGAAACTACTTCGTTTCTTGGTGTAAAAAGAGGATATGTGGTATAAAAAAGGATAGTCTATTCCCTTTTTTTACAAAAATGATCTTGGAGATTGTGTAATGCTTACTCTCAAACTCTTTGTTTACACAGTAGTGATATTCTTTGTTTCTCTTTTTATCTTCGGATTCCTATCTAATGATCCAGGACGTAATCCTGGACGTGAGGAATAAAAAAGAGGAAAAAGCTTTTTTCTTGCTTGTTGGTTTATTCATTTTCTTTTTTTTTTTATTCCAGACATTTAACTATGAGAAAATAAGATAAAATGCAATGAAAAGGTCTCGATCTTTTTTTGAATGCAAAAAAAAGAAAGTCATCGGAGGAAACGGAAAGAGAGGGATTCGAACCCTCGGTACAAATAAATCGTACAACGGATTAGCAATCCGCCGCTTTAGTCCACTCAGCCATCTCTCCAAATTGAAAAAATTACTATGTTACGGTTACGCTTGAAGCCAAAAAGTCTTTATTTTTTCTTTCACTTTATTCTATAGATAGATAAGATAGATACAAATTGGATTAGCAATCCAACTCGAATTTCATTTCGATAATGGGTATATCTTCCATAGAAAGAAAAAAAATATCCCCCCTTTTTTAGCCGAAAGCTCCTTTTATTCCCCGGCCTGGTCAGTACCTAGCCGGGCCATTTCTTACTTTATTCCAACGCAATGAATGATGGATCAACTCATTTCTCTGATTTGAAAACAAAAATACTTGTTATTGAAACAACAACGACAGGAACACGTAAGACTATTTCCAATCTTATGGTATAGGATAGAAGTGTCTTTGCTTTTTTTATCAATTTGGAAAAAGAGGGACCTATCCTATTTCTTAATATTATAACTCTAATTTCGTTATTTCTTCAAGGGCAGTCTTTATTTGAAGACTTGAGTTGAGTCCATAAAAAAGACTCCGGGTTTTTATACTAGATCCAGTTGATTGGCTCGAATTCCTAAAATTTACCGGCGGAATATGAATAAAATAAATAGGGAAAGGGTATTTTCAAAAAATGAAAGAGTCAAACTTTCTCTCTTTTTTGAGAAAATTTTGTATTTTCTTCTAAAGGATTGGAGGGTTGAAAAAACGGAGCTACGGATTCTTACACAATTTTTTGTGACTTCAGTGGCTCTTTCTTTAAAGAACCCCCCAGCCCAGCAAAATAAAAAGATATAACCCTTTTGTTTAATAAGACTTCTTTTCCTACCTCATCAAGTTCTCCCGACAAAAAGCGTCAACGCTCCAATTTAATAATTCTATTCTGATCCTATCTTGATTATGTAGGATTCCCTTGTTCGACAAAGATTCCATTCATATACAATAATCAATTGTAGCGGGTATAGTTTAGTGGTAAAAGTGTGATTCGTTCTATTAATCCCTTAAATAGTTAAGGGGTCTTTCGGTTAATTTGTATTCCGATCAAAAACTTTCTTTCTTAAAAGGATTTTATCCTTTACCTCTCAATGACAGATTTGAGGAAGAATATACATTCTCGTGATTTGTATCCAAGGGTCAATTTAAAATGGAAAATTGGATTATGGAATTGCGAAGCATAATTTTTTTTAGTTGGATCAAAACTTCCAATTAAATGAGTATGAATAAAGGGTCCATGGATGAAGAAAAAAGTGTATTTCAATCGTAACTAGATCTTCCTTTTTTTCTTTGTAGAAGGGAAATTGAAGCGAAATAGCTATTAAATGATGACTTTGTTTTACTAGGGCCATCAACATATTGTTTCAGCTCGGTGGAAACACAACTCTTTTCCTCAGGATTCGCACAGTAGAAATAGAGAACGAAATAACTAGAAGTATTTGTTAGAATTACCCCCTTCTAGAGGGATCATCTATAAAGCGAGTTGTTTTGAATGCATTCAGACAAAAAAGCTAACATAGGTGTTATGGGTCAAAATTTTTTTTACAACTTAGATTTTGGAATCTATCCATTTTCCATAAAGGAGCCGAATGAAACCAAAGTTTCATGTTCGGTTTTGAATTA
>JAJJMC010020360.1:12500-17500 GCA_023531435.1 Papaver californicum
ACTTATAGGGGATTCCATATTTTTTATGTAATGAGCCTATCCTCTCTTCTCTGTTCGTATTCCAAAATATCAAAACGGATCATTGATCCACGACCATAATATTTGGAGGACTCTTCCGACCAGACAAAAATCTGTAATTATCGGCAAAGTTGTTTATATTTTTTTTCTGAAAATCCAAAAAATGCTTCTTACTTTAATACATAGGTCGTCGATTCGGCATTGAAAAAAGGGATCCGTCCTTTTTCCAGTAACAGGTTCAAATCGTTTTATCGATATGAGTGTTCTATATCGAATAAATTGCCAACTTTTTTTGAAACCATTTCCATACTAACATAGTGGTAGAAAGAGTACCATGTAGCGCCTAGACTTCAAACGGTTTAGCTTTAACCATGTTAATAGTTCCACATTATTGGTTGATAGAGAATCAAAGTGTATTTACTTTACCAATGAGTCGCGAAATGCTATGGTTCTTACATATGATTTCTTTACTTTTTCAGAAGTAATTCGCGAGATCGTGCACCCTTCATTTACTTAGTTTAGTTCTAAAGAAAAAAGAAAGTGCAGCTGGTTAGATCCAGCCTATTCTTGAAATAAACAACCCGCACACACTCCCTTTCCAAAAAAGATCAATACGCCAAGTACTACACTTAGATTTATTGGATTTGTTGCTAAAATATCGGTATTAAACCCGAAACTCCCGGCGGATGGCCAGTGACCCAAAGAAACGAAAGAATCGGTTACATTTTTCATATGATCTCCTCTTATAGATAGGACTAACAAAATAAAACAGAGTTTGTATCAATTCGTCCCTTTTTTTATTGTTTGATTAATTTTTGATTTCCTTTTTTTTTACATAGATTTTATTATTCCATTTTGCATTTTTTTTATTTCATTTGAGGTTCCCACTCAAAAACACACTTATTAGAATTAGGTCCAGATCTCATGTCAGTCGTGAAATACCTCATCTTTTGCAACGCTTTCTAAAAAAAAAGGGTTTCGTTGGACTAAGAACGGGAAGGAAGAAAGCGAGTAGGTCTGCTAATTCCTCATCCTCAAATCAGTCCTTCCCACGGATATTGTCTCAAAAAAAAGTGATTGTAAGAGTAAAATCTTGATAGAATTCAAAAAAGCAGGTAGGAAATCCAGGGCAATAAAATGGAGAAAAAAACTTTCAAATTCTTAGGATTAAACAAAAGGATTCGCAAATAAAAGTGCTAATGCCACAACCAAGCCATAAATTGTTAAAGCTTCCATAAAAGCCAGACTCAGCAATAAAGTACCTCGTATTTTACCCTCCGCCTCTGGTTGTCTCGCAATACCTTCTACGGCTTGTCCCGCAGCAGTACCTTGACCAACTCCAGGTCCAATAGAAGCAAGCCCTACGGCCAATCCAGCAGCAATAACGGAAGCGGCAGAAATCAGTGGATTCATGGTAAGCTCCTCGCACCAAAATAAATAAATGGTTAATGATACAATCAACCAATAAATAATGCCTTATGATTCCATTACTAACATATATCCAATTGAAGTAATTATATTATTGAATCGTCAGAACTACTTCGATTTCTCGTTTTTAGTTCCCATCCATCGAGTCTTTATCAATTAGCAATCCATAAAGCTCTTCCATTTCTTAGTTCCAAAGCATTCTTTCAATTCTTCGTTATTTTTCTCTTCTATACTATATGCTCTTGGTTTCATGTGTTTATTCATTCGTCACAGACGAAATGGAAGGACTTCTATTGGAATCCTCATCGAAATTCAGAGTGGGATCGTAAAGGAAATAAGATCTATGGATAGTTCATATATAACTAGTCAATATCTAATATCACATATACATATGTTTCTTCCATAGTGTAAACCAACTATTGAATTCTCATCCTATATGCATTCGAATTCTAGAAAAAACATACACAACAATAGGTTTATAGCCATTACATATACCTAAGTCGATCCCCTAACCTATTTTTTATGAAGCCCATTTGTCACTTCCTCTTTGCCCTTTAGTTATCATTATCCCGTATGAATCCAAATGGGCGGGTTGGTTGGTTCATTATCATTAGCCCGAATCATTACATATCAATACAATATCAGGATTTGGTTGATGAAATTGCATGGAATTAATTCGAATTTTGGACAATCCTTGAATTAAAAAAATTTAAATGCCAATCCATCGTTCTATAGAAACATCGTTTTTTGTTTAATCACAATCAAAGTTAGATAGCATAACAATTTGGATTCAAATTATGAACCCTAATATAATTCTAATATTGTAATTGAATGAACAAATAGAAGTGGGGGTATGACATCAATCGGCCAAGAATCTTAGGAAAAAGATCTTTTAGATCTCTTTCCTTTATTTTAAATTCCCGAATATCAATCAGAAAAGCTAGTTAATGATGACCCTCCATGGATTCGCCTATATAAGCCGCGGCTAAAGTTGCAAAAATAAGAGCTTGAATCCCGCTTGTAAATAATCCAAGAAACATGACAGGTATAGGAACCACTGAAGGTACTAAAGAAACAAGAACAACAACTACTAATTCATCAGCCAATATATTCCCGAAAAGCCGAAAACTTAGTGATAAGGGTTTTGTGAAATCTTCTAGGATGTTAATTGGTAAAAGGATTGGAGTTGGTTGAATGTATTTACCGAAATAACCCAACCCTTTTTTGGTAAGACCCGCATAGAAATATGCCACGGACGTGAGTAAAGCTAAAGCAACGGTAGTATTTATATCATTCGTAGGTGCGGCTAACTCCCCATGAGGTAACTGTATTATTTTCCGAGGTAAAAGAGCCCCTGACCAGTTAGAAACAAAAATAAATAGGAACATAGTTCCAATAAAGGGAACCCAAGGACCATACTCTTCTCCAATCTGAGTTTTGCTCAAGTCTCGAATGAATTCAAGGACATATTCGAAGAAATTCTGACCATTGGTCGGAATAGTTTGTGGGTTCCGAACAGCTATAGCAGCTGAACCTAATAAGATAGCAATTACGACCCATGACGTAATAAGGACTTGGGCATGGACTTGGAAACCACCTATTTGCCAATAGAAATGTTGGCCTACTTCCACACCGGATATATCGTATAGCCCTTTTAATGTGTTGACGGAACATGGTAGCACATTCATATTGTCCTCTGGCAGAAATAGAACTAAAAAAGGAATTATTTTGATTCCACTATCTCTTTCTCAACTCGTCTACTTGAATCATATTTTTCGGATATCAAGTAATCACATAATATCCCCAGCTTTTTTATCTCTTTTTTGGTATTCAGAATATAGTAACCGATTCAAAAAATCTATGGAGTTCTCGAAGTAATTGACTTATCTTATTATTAATCAACGATTTGGGATATAGCTAGAACGGCCCTCACAAATGGCGAATACTAATTTGTTAAGGATTAATCGGATTGAAGCTATAGCGTCATCATTGGCTGGAATCGAAATATCTGCGAGATCCGGGTCACAATTTGTATCGATTAAACAAATCGTTGGAATTCCCAAAGTTACACATTCTCGAAGAGCCGTATATTCTTCTTGCTGATCAACGATGATTACAATATCAGGTAACCCCGTCATATATTTGATCCCACCCAGATATGTTTGCAAGTGATATAATTGTCTCTTCAACATTGCTGCATCTCGTTTCGGAAGGCGGTTGAGTCTTCCCTTCTTTTGTTCCGCTCTCAAATCCCTGAACTTATGAAGTCTCGTTTCTGTAGTGGACCAATTCGTTGACATGCCACCGAGCCATTTTTTATTAACATAATGACACCGAGCCCTTATTGCAGCCGATGCTACTGAATCAACTGCTTTATTTTTAGTACCAACTATTAAGAATTGCTTTCCTTTACTTGCTGCATCAAAAACTAAATCACAAGCTTCTGATAAAAAGCGAGCAGTTCTAGTAAGATTTGTAATATGAATACCTTTACGCTTTGCAGAGATGTAAGGTGCCATTCTAGGATTCCATTTCCTAGTACCATGACCAAAATGAACTCCTGCTTCCATCATCTCTTCCAAATTAATGTTCCAATATCTTTTTGTCATTTCTCCCCACGCTTCCCTTTTTTTTAAGAGATGAGATACCCTAAATACTAAATAAAGAATTGTTCCGATGGAACCTTTTACCAGAGATTGGCCGTTGATACACGGGCCAAGCCATAAATTCCTTTCTATTCACTATTATCTTTAGACCAGATAGTTTAAAGTTAAGTTAAAAGGATTAATCCGCTCTTAGGAATCATTAAATCCCGTAAATAATTGTTCTGATGGATCGTGGATATTCTTTGGGATGTAAGAATCAAATAATTCTTTGTGTTGGAACAAAATATCTCTAAACCCCCCTCGGAATAGGTTATTCTTTTTTAGTTCAAAAGGGATATTGCTGTGTTGCCTTGAATGATACACTAATCCTTTGAATCCGGTACCAACAGGTATCATCCCCCCCCAGAACAACGTTCTCTTTCAGACCTTTCAACCAATCGATACGACCTCGTAGAGCGGCTTTTGCTAAAACTCGAGCAGTTTCTTGAAAACTCGCCTCGGATATGAAACTTTGAGTATTCAGAGACGCCCTCGTTATTCCCAATAAGACGGCTCTATAACAGATCGCTTCTTCCAAAGCTCGTCCCGTTCGTTCCGCTCGCAACAATCCAATAAGTTCTCCGGGTGAAAAAACATTAGACATTCCATCTTCCGAAACCAAAACTTTTGATGTTATTTGACGCACAATAATCTCGATATGCCTATTGTGGATTTGCACCCCCTGGGATCGATAAACTTTTTGAATCTTATTAACCAAAGAGATACGACTTTGTGCTATGGTTAACTCTGCGCCAATCAAAAACCCCCAAGGAATTCCAAGAATTCTTGTTATACGTTCGTTCCAACCTTCAACCCTTTTTTCTAGGTTCATTGATATTGAATCAAGCGAGCGCACTTCTAAAACCTGTTCCACTTTTGGAAGACCCTGCGTTATATCACCTGATCTCG
>JAJJMC010020360.1:22500-30000 GCA_023531435.1 Papaver californicum
CGGCTAATTGTTCTCTGATAGCACTTGCTCCAGTAGAGATTTCTCGATTTCGAAATGTATCGAAGCCTTGAGTAGTAAAAAAAAGTGGGATGCTGTATTTCCAAGATTGGATTTCATATTCGAATGAACCTCGTAATCGTAAGAAAGTAGGTTTTTTAGCTACGGTCCTAGCAAAAGAAAAATTGGGATAGGTTCCTTATAGTATAGGATTTCCCCCCTTAAAAATCGGACGCGAGGGTTTCCTCTCATCCGGCTCAAGTAGTTACATCAAATAAGGGGTTCTCGTTTAAAATTTTTTTTTAGAAAACCCCCAACGATCTACTCCTTACTCAAGTTCCCAATCAGGACCAACCAACATTTCAATGAAATGAAATGTGAAATTCTTGAGTAGTCTACCTCCCTTCGAATACCAAATCCCTTTTAAAAGAATACCTTGGAACTCATAAGGGATTTACTTGTCTATGTATCATTCCATTCGATCTTTTAGGCCCCTACTTAACCTCGACGGTTATGACATGATGCCCTTAAAGCCTATACGCGATGAATAGGCCCTTGTAACCATGTCATATTTGCTTACTAGAACATAATTTCTTTCTAAAACAAATGGAATGGCTAATTCCACGAAAGAAGTCTTTTTCACGAGGTACAACTAGCAATTCCTATTTTTCTGTTACGGAATCGACCATAGATCAATTCCCTTTTTTGGAGTATTAAATACATCCATAATTCTGAGCTTCATGTTACTCCTACCACGAGACATGTCAGAGTCAGGGCATCCCAATCGGAGTGAATGGGATGACAGTTTCTTAGTCCCAATCTGTAAAATAAGAATTTTGATCAAATCACACATCGCAGTATACTAGGCCTTCTAATTCTTTAAGAGGTTTATCTAAAAGATTCGCGATATAACTAGGAAGACGTTTCAAGTACCACACATGAGTTACTGGGCATGCCAGTTTGATGTATCCCATTTGATATCTTCGTATCCGAGAATCAACAAACTCGACTCCGCATTGTTCACAAAATTTCGGGTCTTCTTTTTCATCTCCGATTACTCGATAGTTTCCACAGGCACAAATTCCACTTTTTATAGGCCCAAAAATTCTTTCACAAAACAATCCATCTTTTTCCGGCTTATTGGTTTTGTAATGAAAAGTATAAGGTTTTGTCACCTCTCCAACAACCTCTCCATTGGGTAGTATTTTTTTGGCCCAAGCGCTTATTTGTTCAGGAGAAACTGATCCAATTCGAAGGTGTTGATGTTTATACCGGTCGATCATAGAAGAAAAATTCTGATTCATTCCGATCAAGCTTCCTTCCTTTGAATCTGGAAGTTCTTCTCAGATACAAGGAAATGATTCAATTCCAGAGCCAAAGATCGTAGTTCTCGAACGAGCAATCGAAAGGATTCTGGAGCATCCTCAGGTTTAGGTATTGTTCCTCCAATGATCGTAGTACCAAGTACTTCCTGACGAGCTCTAATATGATCAGATTTATAAGTAAGCATCTCTTGTAAAATGTGAGCAACACCAAACCCCTCTAGAGCCCAAACTTCCATTTCTCCTACCCGTTGTCCCCCTTGCTTAGCCCTTCCCCTAAGGGGTTGTTGTGTAACAAGCGCATAATGCCCGCTGGAACGCCCATGAATTTTATCATCAACTTGATGAATTAATTTTAGGATATAGGACTTTCCTATTATAACAGGTTGTTCAAAAGGATCTCCCGTTCTTCCATCAAATATTCTGCTTTTTCCCGGATACTCGGGTTCAAATACCCACGGATTCGCTGTTTGCTTACCGGCTTCATATAATTCAGAAAACACGAGTTTTCTAGAAGCCTCTTGCTCATATCTCTCATCAAAGGGTGCTATTCGATAATGCCTGTCTAGCAGATCCCCCGCTAACCCGAGCGAGCATTCAAATATCTGTCCTACATTCATTCGTGAAGGTACTCCTAATGGATTGAAGACCATATCAACAGGCGTTCCGTCTTGTAAATACGGCATATCTTGTCTAGGCAAAATTTTGGAAATGATACCTTTATTCCCATGCCTTCCAGCAACTTTATCCCCTACTTTGATTTCACGTTTCTGTGAAATATATACACGAATCATTTCTGGATTATAACTGGAACCCCCCTTTTTCTGGATCCATCTCACATCAATAACTCGACCTCTGCTACCTATAGGTAATTTTAGACAAGTTTCCTTTGCAGTGGATACTTGAATACCAAGTATAGCCCGTAATAATCTATCTTCCGGGGCATATGATGATTCTTTCGTGATCTGAGGCGTTAATTTACCTACTAAAATATCACCTGTTTCTACCCAAGACCCCAACATCACAATTCCGTTTCTATCTAAATTCCGGAGTAAGTGGGCTTCTAAATGTGGTATTTCATTAGTTATCCTTTCAGGGCCTTGACTTGTCACATGAGTCTGAATTTCATATTTCCGTATATGAAAAGAAGTATAAACATCGCCATATACTAGACGTTCACTAATAAGTACGGCGTCTTCAAAATTGTAGCCTTCCCATGGCATATAAGCTACTAATACGTTTTTTCCCAAAGCGAGTTCGCCACCAACAGTAGCAACACCATCTGCTAAAATTTGTCCCTTTTTAATGCAGTTACCCCGTTGAACTTGGGATTTTTGATGCATACAAGTATTTTTGTTGGAACGTTGATACATAACCAATGGAATGCTTAGAGTGTCTCCATTACCTGAGAAAACGATCTTGTCAGTATCGGTAGAAACTACTTTTCCCTCGTGTTCTGCTATAGCGGAAACTCCTGAATCTAGAGCTACTTGGCGTTCCAACCCAGTTCCAACAATGCACTTTTCGGACCGAGAAAGCGGAACTGCTTGACGTTGCATATTAGAACTCATTAAAGCCCGATTCGCGTCATTATGTTCGATAAAAGGAATAAGGGAAGCGCCAATAGAAAAATATTGGAAGGGAAAAATGCTTCGAAGATGAATCTGTTCCCATGCAATAGTCAGGTATTCTTGACGGTATCGAGCTGGAACAACCTGTTCTTCTTGAATGCCCTGATTCAACGCCAAAGAATTTCCTGCCGACACCATATAGTATTCATCTCTGCTTGGCGATAAATAAACTACCCGTACCCCTTTGAATCTCTCATCAATTTCAAAAAACGGACTTTCTAGCGACCCCCAATGACCAATCCTAGCATGAATAGCTAAGGATCCAATAAGTCCAACGTTGATTCCTTCAGATGTGTCAATTGGGCAAATACGGCCATAGTGACTAGGATGGATATCTCGGATCCGAAAACTAGCAGTTCGACCTGTCAATCCTCCAGGACCTAAATAACTCAATTTTCGCCCATGAACTATTTGTGTCAATGGATTAGTTCGATCCAAAACATGAGATAAGGGGTGTAGACCGAAAAATGATTCATAAGTGGTTGTTAATGGAGTGGATGTTACTAAATTATGGGGAGTAGGTATAAATTTATGCCTAATAGCTCCACATATAGTTCCTCGAACCACATTTTCTAAACGAACCAGAGCCAATCCGAATTGGTCTTGTAACAGATCCGCTACAGAGCGAATACGTTTATTTTTCAAGTGATTCATATCGTCAAGTGTACCCATTCCAAATTTCATTCCGATCAAATGATCCGCAGCTGCCAATACATCTCGTGGTAACAAAAATGTATTGTTCTGAGGTATATCAAGATTAAGTCTCCGGTTCATATTTCGTCGACCAATCCTTCCTAATTCACATCTTTGTTGAAAAAATTTTTTTTGTAATTCCTTACATAAGGACTCAGAAAATACCGGATCCCCGCCGACACAAGCAAACTGTTGATAAAATTCCAAAATGGCATTTTCTTTTGACCCAATCTTTTTTTTCTCCTTATCGTTCGGGAAAGACAAGAAAATTTCAGGGTAGCAAACATTATCTAGAATTTCTCTTAGATTCGAACCCATAGCTGATGATAGAACTAGAATAGATATTTTTTGTTTCCGACTCACACGAGCCCATATCCTTGCTTTTCGATCAATCTCTAATTCTGATCTTCCTCCCCAATCGGATATTATGGTGGCGGTATAGACCGAAATTCCGTTATGGTCCAATTCTGAACGGTAATAAATACCGGGGCTTTGCAATATTTGATTGATTACAATTCTGTATATTCCATTTACTATAAAGGTTCCCAGGGAATTCATTAGAGGAATGTTTCCAATAAATATGGTTTGTTCTTGTATATCCCTACCGGTTTTCCAAATTAATCCCGCAGGTACATATAATTCAGAAGAATATGTCAATGATTCATACACAGCATCTCTTTCTTTTATCAAGGGTTCTACCAATTGATAAGTTTCCACAAATAATTGAAATTCAATTTCTTGATCTATATCTTCAATTTTTGGAAATTTATAAAGTTCTTCCATCAAGCCCTGATCAATGAACCTACAAAACCCCTCAAATTGTATCTGACTAAACCCAGGTATTGTAGACATTCCCTCATTTCCATCCCGGAGCATCTTAAGCTTCCCATTTATAGCAAAATCCCATTATTGGCTCATTCTTCATCGAACCATATGGATCGATCTAGCAATGATGGAATGTATATTCTGTTTACTGAATCACATGAAATTTTACCCAACTTCATACCATTGAGCGGAGCAATAAGGAGAATTTTCTACTCAAATTAGAATTTGCAACAGGATAAAACATTCCTGGAATCATAATTATGCCGATTATACTTTTTTTAGAGTCTTGTATAGAATATCAAAAGGAATCCAATTTCTACCTATTATTATGATATTACAATCCGGTTGGGTACCAGAAAAAGAAATGATTCAAGGTTTGATCTGTTCTCTATGAATGAGAGAAAAAAAGAAAAAAGGAAGCACGATAATTCCTTATAGACATATATGGCTAAGATACCTGATTAGGATATCTTTGTAACAATCTCTGTTCCGGGGTTTACATATATATATAATTGTTGTTATAATGTAAATTTAATTGAAAAAGATTGATTATTGAAAAGAATTGATACTGATAAGTTGTGTATCAACTTCATTTTGATGCCGTTGTTAAGGAAACGAAATTGGAGTTCCAAGAACTCTTCATGAATTCAAGTCAATAGTTAATGGTTCCTATTTGCCCTGCATTTTTCATTCTGTAACTGAAAAAGCACATTCGCTTTTGAAAGATAAAAAAAGGGGGAAGTTTTTAGGTGTTGTTTATTTTGAGATTTGAGATACCATACAATCAATCGAAGGGAATCAACTGGGTTCAAAAAAAAGGGTTTTTTAGGTTTAGGAAAGGGATAAAGACAATGAGATTCAAGAAATAATAAAGAAGAGAGCGTTCCCTCTATTTTATATCCGTTTGGCGGCATGGCCGAGTGGTAAGGCGGGGGACTGCAAATCCTTTTACCCCAGTTCAAATCCGGGTGCCGCCTCATCTACAAAAACCGAGAAATACTTTCTTTTTTTGCTCAGCAGAAGCAATAGATTCGAGAGGAAACCAAAAGGAAAAAACCCTCTTTTGAAGAGATATGGGGTAGGTAGTGATCTACCTTGATTGTATATTTTATGCTTTTTGCTTATGAAGGTCAACAAAAGAAACTAAACAATAGGCCTTACTATTCCTACATCTTCCATTAAAGAGGATTTCCTTGATAATACAAAGAAAGTCCCTGTGTATCTTGCTTGTGGTTAATCCTTCCCTTTTCTACCAGAAATCATATAGGAACTTGTTGTGGGTGGATTTTTTGGATTGTTTGATCAATAGCGTTTGGTCATAATCCCTTTTTGACTCTGCACCATAGATTCCACTATTATTAGTGATCAATAATGGACGAATTCCTTCATATTCATAGAGATAGGGGACATAATTCACATGGATATAGTAAGTCTTGCTTGGGCCGCTTTAATGGTAGTCTTTACATTTTCCCTTTCACTTGTAGTATGGGGAAGAAGTGGACTCTAAAAGCACTACTAATTGAGTTGAGTAATCAAACTGTAGCCATTTTTTCATATATCGTAAAGGGATTTTAAATATGAAATTTCCATTTGCAAATTATATTGAATTACAGTAATGGACTATATGAAAAAAAACCTTTCAATCAAACAAAAAAATAGATGCAAGGAAGAACTAGAATTGGGGTGTTATTTACATGATGTACATCACATATATGAAATTTATAGATATGTACATATATGAAAATACAAGATACATATTGTAGATTAATCTAGATGAAGCCTATCCCTCTTTATACAGTACCAGTACAACTTGAGACAATACAATAATAGAAAGTATGGTAGAAAGAAATTGATATCTTTCTACCATACTACCGGATCTCATATACTGCTGATTCTAGTCCGCCCATTTCATTTAAGACGTGGAATGAAAATACCTTTCATTTCTTCAATCATTGATAAGAATAAAGAAGTCAAGCTTCATTCGAATCAATTATTTTGACTGACTGTTTTTACGTAGATGATAAGTAAAAAAGCAGTAGGAACTAGAATGAACAGCGCAGTAGCAATAAATGCGAGAATATTTACTTCCATAATCCCATCGTTTTTTACTTCACAATAACTCGGGATCTAATCCCATAGAGATGATAAATCTTCTCCTCTAAATTCAATGAAATGAATTGCATCCCAATGTTATTTGATATTGAATCGGATCAATATCATGAATAACAATATCTGAGCTTTCAGATCGATTCATTGTCGAGAATTGAATAGTATAACATAGGAGGATCTTTTATCCATAACGAATTAAAAAAGGAATTCTTGATACAACAAAGAATCCCTTTTCGTTTTTCATTCTTTTCTATAACCTACCGTCTTCCGTATACAACCAGCTGATGAGGTATCATCTGACCCGTCTTCCATTTCAATTGGTCACAAACCCAAACAGTAGAAATGAAATGGAAAAAAGTGAAGTTCGAAACTCATTTAGTTTGTTATGATCTAAATTTCTTGGAAGACAAAGAGGTGTAATAAAGATGGATTCGGGTATAAAAGATCTCGTTTTTTTAGAAATGTACTTTTTTGGAGTTTACTCTTGCTTCGATAGGACCCCTTCATCAAAGAAAAAACAGGAGAAGAAATATTATTAATTTCTTTATTAAGCGGGGTAGGGCAGATCTTTCTTTGATCTCTCTTTTTTTAAAATAAAAGCTTCTTTCGTTGGATTGAAACCGGAACATATATCATATCCGAAATTCGGTATGGAAGTGAGATAGATAGATTGTTTCCAATTAGGAATTGCGGTTCCCAAAAATAGGAGCTAGAAAATAAGGAGGTGGTTTTAATAGAATCTGAAAAGGATTCTGGCGCGCCAACTATGTTAAGGTCAAGTTAATTTTGTATCACACAATGAAGGAATTCAATTTGTAGGTATGCTCTCGGGAACCGGGTGGGTATTATATTGAATTCCATGGATCAGAACCAATAGAAAAAGGAAAACCTGTGCGGTATCTCTTGAAATCCCGAATAGGACC
>JAJJMC010020360.1:40000-44348 GCA_023531435.1 Papaver californicum
TACTAAACCACTACCCCCCCAAGTCAAGCTGGTGCTTGTTGTTGCACCAGGAGCTGTTGCACCAGGTGCTAAAGCGTGAGTGTTTTGTACCCATTGAGCAAAGACGGGTTGTAATTGAATAGCGGTATCTGAAAACATATCTTGTGGACGCCCTAAAGCGCTCATGGTATCATTATGAATATACAAACCAAAACTGTGAAAGCCTAGAAATATACATGCCCAGTTGAGATGCGATATGATTGCATCGCGGTGCCTAAGGACACGATCTAATAGATCGTTGTATCGAGTAGTTGGATCATAATCTCTTACCATAAAAATGGCTGCATGTGCAGCAGCACCAACTATGAGAAATCCACCGATCCACATGTGATGTGTGAACAACGAAAGTACTGTACCGTAGTCAGTAGCTAGATATGGATAAGGGGGCATGGCATACATATGGTGAGCTACAACAATGGTTAAAGAGCCTAACATAGCTAAATTTAGAGATAATTGAGCATGCCA
Source organism: Papaver californicum (assembly GCA_023531435.1). NCBI lineage: Eukaryota > Viridiplantae > Streptophyta > Magnoliopsida > Ranunculales > Papaveraceae > Papaver > Papaver californicum. The sequence goes on from JAJJMC010020360.1 coordinate 40,505, forward strand.
TGACGTTGTTAGGATTTCATAGAGCCCTTTATGGCCCTGGCCTGTAAATGGACCTTTATGAGCCTCTAAAATATCTTTCAGGCCATGACCAATCCCCCAGTTAGTCCTATACATGTGACCGGCTATCAGGAAAAGAATTGCAATAGCTAAATGATGATGTGCAATATCGGTCAGCCATAGACCCCCTGTTACTGGATCTAATCCTCCACGAAAAGTAAGAAATTCGGCATATTTTGACCAATTCAAGGTGAAAAACGGGGTTGCTCCCTCGGCAAAACTTGGATAAAGTTGAGCCAAAAGATCCCGGTTCAAGATAAATTCATGGGGAAGTGGGATCTCCTTAGGATCTACTCCAGCGTCTAGAAATTGGTTAATTGGTAACGAGACATGTATTTGGTGTCCCGCCCAAGAAAGAGATCCAAGTCCTAGTAACCCCGCTAAATGGTGATTCAACATGGATTCTACATCTTGGAACCAAGCCAACTTTGGAGCAGCTTTGTGATAATGGAACCAACCAGCAAAAAGCATTAACGCCGCAAAGACCAATGCACCAATTGCAGTACAATAGAGTTGTAATTCACTAGTTATTCCGGACGCTCTCCAAATCTGAAAAAACCCAGAGGTTATTTGTATTCCTCGGAAACCCCCACCCACATCACCATTCAATATTTCTTGGCCCACGATTGGCCAAACCACCTGAGCGCTGGGTCTAATGTGAGTAGGATCGCTTAGCCATGCTTCATAATTGGAAAAACGGGCACCGTGGAAATACATGCCACTCAGCCAAAGAAATATGATGGAGAGTTGACCGAAATGGGCACTAAATACTTTTCGGGAGATCTCCTCCAAATCACTGGTATGGCTATCGAAATCGTGAGCATCGGCATGTAGGTTCCAGATCCAAGTGGTAGTATCAGGGCCTTTAGCTATTGTTCTTGAGAAATGACCTGGTCTGGCCCATTCCTCGAAAGAAGTTTTTACGGGATCCCTATCCACCAAAATTTTAACTTCTGGTTCCGGCGAACGAATAATCATTGAGTCCTCCTCTTTCCGGACAACACATACAAAGAGACCTGCCAACAGTCAAGTAATTAGTGAACTTCTGAAATCTATTTATAATTAGTTCCTTTCCTTCCTATCTCCCAGCTATTTATTTTGTTTAGTTATTTACTAGAGCAATTATGATCTGGAAGTCGATCCGGGGCAAGTGTTCGGATCTATTATGACATAGCCATGAGGCGCTCAACGGACCTTTATAATATTTGAAAATCCTTTCCCGGCTTTGACTTGACACAAAAACTCTTTTTTGGATTCATATGTAAATTACAGGTGCTTAGATGGAGCTGCTTCGTATCTTACATAGAACGTATGACTATTGCTCGATTCCAAATCACTTCATTGGGGCAGTCATGAATAAGACCAAGACCCCAGTATCCACATTCAAAGGCTTTTTTAGTTTGAATAGCAAAAAGGGATGTATGATGTACTGTAGTCGGGTATCGTTTATGCCTACGAGGTACTAAACGAAATAGAACAGAACAATCTTAGAAGGGATACAATGAAATTCCTTGATTAGCTCTTCCCAGAGGAAAGATCCATTTTTTTTACTGACGGATAAAAAGAGTGTTCTTATTCAAACCGCCGCGTGATCTTCAACCAATTATGCGCTTCAATATAATTACCTGGAGTAAGCGCTATAGCTTGTTTCCAATACTCCGCAGCTTGATCGGACCAAGCTTCCGCAATTTCAGAATCTCCCTGCCGAATGGCCTGTTCTCCTCGGTCGGAATAGGTGGGTCGATTCCTTCCCTTAGAACCGTACTTGAGAGTTTCCTACCTCATACGGCTCAGCAATAAATTATTTTGGTGTCCCATCTTATCTTAATCGACCCTATCTAACTAAATAAGATTTTTCATAAATCTATCCCATTTTTGTTTCTCGGGTTAACCAGAAGGGGTTAATTACATTTACATAAGTTTTAAACTTTCATTTTGATTCAAAATAAGTTTTATCTTTTCTCCTACCTTCAGAAAAATGAACCCCACTATAGTTATCTTTTTCTGAAAGGTAACTATCTCCGTTTCATTTTCATATAGAATCTTTGAAAAAGACTTTCCTCTCTAAGAAAGAAAGGACTTACTATCTTTGGGATCTGATGCTACACCGCTGCTCAATACCTTAGTGGATCAACCCTATTACATAAGTTGATTCCTAACTTATATCTCATATCATGACATAAGTAAGCAGTTTTTTCTTATTGTATCGACCCAAAATCTCACTAATTGATCTTTACGGCGCTTCCCCTATCAATTAGATCTTTTATCTATCCATAGAATATAGTATTATAGGCATATTCATTTCTTCATTTTTTGGCTTTTATGAAGTATCTTTCTTTGCTACAGCTAATAAAAATCGTTGCTTTGTACGATACATATGTAGAAAGCCTATCCTCTAGTATTTACTAGCGTATTTTATCTTTCTTTCCCTCTTTCTATAGTGGAGATAGTCGCACGTAATGACAGATCACGGCCATATTATTAAAAGCTTGTGGTAAGAATGGATTTCGTTCTAGTGCCCGGAAATAATATTCCAAAGCTTTTGTATGTTCTCCGTTACTTGTGTGGATAAGGCCTATGTTATACAGTATATAACTTCGATCATAGGGATCAATTTCTAGTCTCATAGCTTCATAATAATTCTGTAAAGCTTCCGCATAATTTCCTTCGGATTGAGCTGACATCCGTTACGGTCGTTCATTCTATTCAAAGAATCCCCGTTTCAGAACCGTACGTGAGATTTTCATCTCATACGGCTCCTCCCTTCTGTGCATAATGAATGATAATAATCCATGGAACCAAAAGAATATTGAAATATTCTCATTATGAACTGACAGGGACTAGTGTTTTTACAAGAAATCTCTAGCCAGCCTTCCTGCAAGAGGTCTTTTCTTAACACTAATCGTGTTGTTGCTAGATAGAAAAGGTTACTCCAACAATTTCTTTGTCCTCAACGCCCCCTATTTCCAGGAATTAGTCACTTCAACAGTCTTTGATGGTTATATAGGTATCCAAAGTACAAACGAGATGGATGTTTGTTGTCCCAACCATTCTTGTTAGTTCCGATCCCGATAAGGAAAGGGATAATTTATAACAAAGTTTTTTTTGTTGATTCCTAGGTGTAGTGCTTCTTCCCCTATGCCGCCTATTGGTACTGATGGAGTAGGATGGACCTCTAATACAGAAGAACCTATAGGTGTAACCTTTCGTTCAATACTAGATTAGAAAATTGAAGTATCTGAGGCTGCATCAATCGGGGATACACAATAGAAGGAATTGTTCTATTTCCAAACTTCACCTTCAAGAAGCGTAGATTTTTTGCAGATTTATTTCAATAAACGCCTTTCGTTTTATACCGAATCCAACCCTGCGTGCCTTTACTCGTAAGACGGAGAACACTAAATAGAATCAAATCACACCATCTCTATAATAGGTAAATGCCTCTTTTTCTCCGGAAGTTGTCGGAATTATGCGTAATAAGATATTGGCCACAATTGAAGAGGTCTTATCAATAAAATTTCCATTTATCCGTGATCTAGGCATAGTTCGCAATCCATTCTATAATTCTTCTCATTACCTCGCATGGGAAAAGAATCCCACAAACAAAGGAATTGTACAGGACGAAATAACATAAAAAAAGACTCGTTCTAAACATTCAATTAATATTTCCTACAGATTATGATTCAAAGAAGGAAAAAGAATAGAATAATAATTCTATGACCAAAATCCCATCCATTTTCATATTTCGAATTGTTATAATCGGTTAGTCGTACCTATATTGCAAAAA
>JAJJMC010020367.1:0-17575 GCA_023531435.1 Papaver californicum
TCCAATCTTCAAATCAAACTCCCAACAGGAACCGAGTCCTGATTCCGGCCAAAATTGGGTTTCCCGAGATGATTTCACGGGATTTTTCACTGTCTTTTGATTTCTTCCAACTCTAATCGCAATGGGTCATCTTTAATTGCCGAAAACAACCCAAAAATCGAACCCAAATCCTTTTCCTGTTTGCAACAGGACTTCCCGATGAGTTAACCAGCGACTCGGCCCGATCCAGCTCGCTGGGTTGACTCGCCTGGTTGACCCGTGATGTGATTTTATATAGTGGTAAAAAGAGGTTCGATTCTCGAACTTGTGAAGGTAACGATTTTAGAAAATATTATACTAAATCTAAACTAATAAAAATCAGGAAAATAAACTAGAGATGATTTTTAGAAAATATGGGAAAAACCAGGAATCAGGAATCAGTTATTTCTAACAATTTATGTGATTAATCGGGTAATTCTTTTAAATAAATTAAGCTCAAATATTGCCAAAAATATGTTTCCTAAAAGAATAATTGTAAATCCTAAGCATGGGACATCAAGAGTAATTAACTAAGCATGACCCATCAAAAGAGAACACAACTATTTAATAAAAACCATTTTTTTCTAATTTAAATCCATGCAAATAATAATAAAAGAATTATAAATAATTAATTAAAAATAGACTTACCACATAAAATTGAGAGATAAACCTCCTCCATCATCCCAGTAAATAAACTTAGCCCATGGAGAAGAAAAATTGCTCAAAAGATCTTTTCATTGCTCAAAAAGTTGATTACAAGGTGAAATAATAGTGCAACAGCTGAACAGATACGTTTATAAGTGTTACAGAACAGGGTTCAGCCGTTACAGAAGTGTTTCTAAGCAACAAAGATTTGAAAGAATAGGCAACAGGAGCAGAATGTAACACTGGATATGCAACGTATATAGATGTTACAAGATCGTCTTCTTCGGTGATGGTGGATGAAGAACACGCCGGCCGGAGCAGCAGCAGGTGACCGGCGGCGACGGAAGTTGGCCGGAACTTCTCTGATTTCTTCTCTAGGGTTTTCTTCTGATTTTTCTTGGCTTCTCTTGGTATATATAGGCTCTAGGAACCCTAAGGAGAGTCCCAAACCCAATCAAACTCGTAATACTTATCCCAAATTGATGAAACAGTCCTTCTCCTAGCCGGAATCGGAAAATTAGTTTTTCCCGTGATTTACGGCCAAGTTTTCTCTGTTTTTGATGTGTTGAGGCTTGTATCAATCTCTTCTAGCTTGTGCGACACTTTGGAAGCAAAACAATTCAAATTTCACGTTGATTTTAAGTTCACAGTTGAAACAGTCCATTCCCGTCCCGATCCCGTGCTGAGTTGACTTGGTCAACTCGGGTTGACCGATTTGACTCGGGTTTGACCCGATTTGACCGAGTTGACTCGAGGGTACCCCTTATCCACTTCTAGGGTGCCAAATAACACTTGTCCTTGGGTGCCTTTATCACTTTTTGAGCCAATTTTTCCACAAATCTTTATTCTTCAAATGTACCTACAAAAACATAAAAACACGTAATATTTGCAAAATCGAATACTAACTTAATAGAAATTAAGGTGCAAATTAGACACTAAAATGTGTCTATCAACCCGCTGGGTTGACCCGATCCAGCTCAGCCCGATCCAAGGGTGCCCCAATCCAAAGTGTGGGTGCCTTGATCCATTTTCCCGGGTGCTTTGAACACTTTTTGAGCCAATTTTTTCACAAATCTTTATTCTTCTAATGTACCTACAAAAGCATAAAAACACGTAATAGACACAAAATCGAATACTAACTCACTAGAAATTAAGGTGCAATTTAGACACTAAAAGGTGTCTATCACTTGACACCTTTCAGAATCACATCAGAACCTTTGCAGACATGCAAACCTCCACCTTCACCTTTGAAAATGAAACCCTTGATGTATAGAAGACTCAAGGATATCACATTCCTTGTCAAGAGTGGCACATGCCTGACTTCCTTCAATGTGCAGAGCCTCCCATCATGTGTCCTAAACCTGATTGAGCCGATTCCAACCACCTTGCAGACAGACCCATTTGCCATAGAGACACTGTCCCCATCTGCACAGTTGTACGTAGTAAATAACTCTCTTTTGTGACATATATGGTAGGACGCCCCAGAGTCAAGGAACCACTCATCAGACTGATGTGTGTAATCATCTGTTATCAGAACAAAATCTCCCTCTGAAGTGTTTCCACATTCAGCTAATAATGCAGATCCAGAGTTATGTTCTTGTTGCTTATTCTTCTTAGGACATTCCGACTTCCAATGACCTTTCTCCTTACAGTAGGCACAGACGTCTTTTGGTAATTTATAGCCGAAATTTTTCTTTCCATTCTTACCGTCCTTGCTTCCTTTTGCCATCAACCGGAAGCCTGATTTTCTGTACCTGTTCCAGCAGCCTGATGCCGCATCTCTCTGGTATGAAGAGACGACCTAACCTCTTCCAGCGTTATAGTCTCTTTTCCGACAATATAAGACTCTCTAAAATTCTCATACGACGGAGGCAGAGACACCAACAACATTAAGGCAGCATCCTCATCTCTCACCACTTCATTAATATTACGCAATTCAAGCAGAATAGTATTAACTTGATCTAGGTGATCTCTAAGAGGCATACCTTCAGACATGCGCAGACTGGAAAGACGTTGCTTCAGCATCAACTTATTGTTCAGCGATTTCGTCATATAGAGGCTTTCCAACTTTAACCACAAAGCAGCGGCCTTTTCCTGCGACTTCAGTGATTACGTCGTCCGCGAGACACAACATAATCGTTGAGTGAGCCTTCTACTCCATAGTCGCATACTCAGCGGTGGATGTATCTGTGCCCTTCTTATCTGAAGCTAACGGCAACCAAAGACCTTGTTGCTTCAACAAAGCCCGCATCTTGATTTGCCACAGACTAAAACTATTTCTCCCGGTAAACCTGTCGATCTTCATCATGGATCCGGACATCGTTCTCGGTGGAAATCGAACCTCGCTCAGATACCAATTTGTTACAACGAGAGATCGAACGAGAACAATAATAGAGATCGAGACACAGAGATTTACGTGGTTCACTAACTGTTACGTTAGCTACATCCACAACAGAGAAAGCAGAGTTTTATTATAGAGCAGAATACTGAGATACATATATTCTAGGTACAACGTATGTATATATATAAGGCAAAAAAATAAACCCTAATTCGACTCGAAAACGGAAAACGAATCCAACGATAATACATTACGTATACCGTTTAGGCTCTGCCCCTCGGACTCCCCGTAGTATTCCGTCCGACGACTGATTCAAAGCATATCAACAATAACTAATACGAATATAGTCCTCTGCAAGGACCTTCATCCCAAATACTAGGCGGAACTTCGTGGATAGGTTCCAAAGGTTTGGTGGACAAGTCCCGAATTGTAGCTTTCTTGCGAGCATGGGCCTTATTCTTCCCTTTCAAGTGGCTTAATAGATTGTTGTTATCCCAGATAAGCAAGTGATTAGACTTAATAACTTCAGAAGTATCTACCTGCGTTTGGCGAAGGTCATCCTTTGTCGATTCAATATTTTTTCGTAACGTGCGAAGAGCGAGTTTAGATCCATGAAGCTTAGTTTCTGAGATACGTAGTTTTGCAGTTATTGATTATTAGCGGATGAGGTCTTCTTGCTCTCATTTAGTAAGAAAATAATTTCTTTTTTCCAAACTGATAATCAATACTTGGCGTTGTTGACTCTCATCCTTGTAAAAGGTTAATTCTTTTTGAAGATCAACTTGTTGATTAATAAGGTTCGTCTTTTGTGCATCAGGCGTCAAATTCAATTCGTCAGTATTGTAAAGTTCTCGGGACAAGTGGATTATCCCACGAGTCATATACTATATGCGATCATCATACTCTCTTTGCTTTTCGGAGGTTTCACGCTCCATTTGATAATGATATGCATTATTGTCTCATCTTCGACAAAGATCTTTAGAGGAACAAACCTAAGTATTAACTAGCGAGAGCAGTAGAAGTAGCAGGACAGTAAAAGAGGGCAGCTATGTTACCTTTCAATTCATAAACTTGACGACAAAGTGAATCTGTCGCTTCCTTCTCTTTCTTCAACTCTATCCCCAGTAAGGACTTGTCCTTCTTCAGTAGAGAGTTCTCACTCGCAAGCAGTTGGCGATTCTTCTCAGTACGCCAAATCTTGGTAAACTGAGCCAACTGGCGATTAATCTTCTGCGAAAGCAAATACATTTCTTAAAAGACAGAGGGAGACTAAAAGCAAGCGAATTTTAAATTGAACCAACTTAACTTACCCACGTCATCATCCAAGCATGTTGATCTCTGGTCAAAGCAGTAGAAGTCTCCACCTTGGAAGTTCCTCTTAGTCTCCTTTGTTAATAAGAGCCTAAGGGATATTTGGATGCATAGCAACTTCGGAAGTTGGCTTTACAGTTGTAGGTTGTTCAGAAGGAAAGGTATCAACCGAATTAGTATCTGTTTTAAGAACCTCGTCAGAGGCTAATTTCTCAGCCTCTTTCGAAGAAGAGGCACCATCTTTAACAACAGATTCTGTTTGCAGCGAAGAATCTGGCGTAGACTGGTTGCAGATGATAAAAGGAATTTTGAGGGTCGGAGGATCCCTCTTTGTCTTTCGTGGATTCTTTTTAAGAGGAAGCTCCAAAGTCTCGCTAGCATCCACCTTCGCATCAAAGATTCGCCAGCATCTGTTAAAAACACAAGAGGCAACAATAAGGAAATATGTCAGGAGATAGGATGTTTTTTACCTTTACGGATTCCGAAGGAGCATGCTTGCGAGTGCGAGTTCCCTCCTCTGAACAAGCAAGTTCAAGCTGCGAAAAAACATAAATGTTAGTATTTGCAAAAGAAAGATGGACAGCGAAGAAAGGAAGAAAAGCTACCTCTAGAATTCTTTTGGGACAAACAAAGACCCATGGATCGAATTCGCCAATACCCCCAAGATCTGATACGGGACCTTGGAGAGGAGTGAGATACTCATTCCATCGACAAAGTCAGGGACCTTCAAGAATCATTGGAAAGACGGAGAAAGAGATTGCCTTTGTACCCCTTTTGATCGAGATCCCGACCAAGGAACCTTTGATCTTCAGTTAAACTAGTGACATAGTTGAAGCGAACACCCCATGTCTCCTTGTGCTCAAGAATATAGGAGTATAATTTGATAGGAAGGAGGTGGAGGTGTAATCGGCAACATCAAAATCAACTGAGCTACCAGAAAGGGTGGAAAGGTTCTGCGAGTGGAATACAAACTCACTGAGAAAGCGAACGGCATTCCGCTAAGCTAAAATATGCCTCGCTGCTTTTCCAAGTGAGATAGGACCTCGCAGAAGATGGGACTCTTCGGATTATACAAAAGGATAGAGAGGCCGACTCTTAACTGCCCCAAAGTAACAGTAACCCTATTAGCGCTCCAATTCTCTCTCTCGATCCAGTTTAAGTCAAGACGAGTATTCTTCTCAAAGCCCGATGGAACAGTGAGTTTAACTCCTACTTGATTGATATCAACCGTGAATTCGGCAATGTTTTTCTAAGTTGTTCTTTTTAGAGGAGAAATCCTAAAAAATCAAAAATACAGAAAATCAATTAAAGTTGGCAAAAAGAAAAAGTTAATCAAAAAAGGAAAGCTTAATCAAATCATGATGATCAAGATAATTAGTAGCAGGAAACTAACTCTTGAGTTTGGGCAGGAGAAGCGCTTTTTTTTTTAGATGTAGTGATTAAAGAGGCAGAGAAAAGATTGCACAGAGAATGTCGGAGAGAAGGAAGTTAATGAAGAAATTAAGGCAAAGGTTTTAAAAGGTGAGAGGCAAAGTTGCAGATGGAGTTAAGGAAGAAGAAGGCAAGTCAGAGAATATAGAAGTTATGAATAAGAGTCCAAGGGAAGTCACTTAAATATCCTAGGTTTTCGGCTGAGAAGGTGAAGAGGAAGGAATCAAGGGGTCGTGTCGGTCATAAGTGAGAAATTGAAATCGTGGAGGCGGTTTTGCAGAAATCCTAGAGACGTGGCGACGGTCAAAACTTCATCAAATTCTCTTCCCATCCTACCCTTGTTCGGATGGCCAGAGAAGTGGCAAAATGTGGGGGCATAAAATCACTTCGCCACATGTTCGCACCAAAACACATGAACACGGGTGAGACGGATACAAGAAAAACACTCGCGTAAATCTCGACCAGCTTAGGGATCTTCGCCTATCTTATGAATCCGTGACACGTGGAAAACACTAATTCAAGATCAACGACCAAATTTGAAATGGGTAGTTGAGAATTAAATGCACGATCAGAGCATTCATATCAACTATCTATTAGCTGTCAGGACAGGTGGCGCGATATAGTTCAACGAGGAACAAAGTTGTGAAGATCAACACAACGAAGGATACTTGGCGAGCAAGATATGAAACCAGAACCTACGAAGATGAATTCTTCTACAAGAAAACTTTAGCAAGGGTGTTGCCTGCGAAAGCGCCCACGAAGTAAAATGAGTTGTCATCCATTGTCGTAGTTTGTGTATGAATATGAGCGTGAACAATGTAAAGAGGGTCAAAAAATTCTTGTGTAAGGCATAATAAGAGAGAGCTTGTGAGGATTATACTTGTGCTGAGAGATTGTAATCATCATCATAAATATAGTGAAATCACTACCGTGGATGTAGGTTTTAACACCAAACCACGTAAAAAAAATTATGTTCTTTAATTTTTTCATAATTATGGGATTTCGGATCGTTGATCTTGACTTAGACTTGAGAAATTTTATGAGGTAAATACTTGGTGTATTGACTGCGCAACCATTGGTCCTAAAACTTTCACTTGACCAAAATAATTATTTTAGTTTTCTGTATTATTTTTCTTTTACTAATTCATTATCCATTCTACATATTTTCCCATATTTTCTTAAACTCGTTCTTTCAAGACCCGACCGTTACTCAATGTTACTCAATCCAGTAGGATACAATTACCATCAGGGTCGGAGCTACCCTTTGTCCAACAGTGCCCCCGCCACCCCTGAAAATTGGCAATCCTTAAATAAATTATTAAAGTTTATGTAGTTTTTAAAAATATTAACACTAATTGTCACCCCTGTACTTACCTTGGCCACCCCTATATAAAGTTTCCGGCTCCGTCCCTGATTACCATTGTCAAATATAAGGTCAAGCTGGCTATCGCGTTCAGGCGTTTACAAGACAAGGTTACAAAAAAAAAGTCCGACGGAAAAACATGTCAGGTAGGCAAGTTCACTCGGCCGGCGGGTGCCAAAAAACCTTGGATGGAAGGTTTCAGCTGGTCGGGTAATATTATTACTAGAGGGCCGAATGCATGTGGGTTTGGCATCCCCCCCTAACAGCTTTGCCAAACTCACACAAACCTATAAACAACTTTTAAAACACCTATTGTATAAGGAAAGTAATCTCATTCACATGAACCACATGCTATTAATTAATCACAAGATTCTGCATTATTGCTAATTAATGTCCTGTGTTGACTAAACCAATTGTCGCTAACACCCACAGGAGCTTAATTTTTAAATCAAATGATGAGCCTTATTAAACTTTTAATTCAAGTCTAAATCTTATGTCATACATATATGAATTTAATTAAAATGTGAAACTGTCCTCCGAAATTTCAGGGTCACACAGGGTGTCAAGACTCCAACAGGCCCATGTGAAAGCAAACCACAAATATGACCTTGAACTAGAGTGACGTTGCCGCAGCTTGTTGCCGGCAAATTCGCTCATACGATATAGTTCTTTTTGCTATTCCTATCATGGTGTATTACTGTATTCAATAATGAAATAATGAAATAGTATGCGAGCACAAATTATTTAACATGTGTTATTGTAGTAGAGTGGTAAAATTATTTGGTGATGGTATCAACGATCTGAGTTTGAAAATGCAAGGATAAATTATTTTTGGACGAGCATATATTTTACCTTAGAAAATAAATTAACCGCACCAACCTGTGATTCAAGCGAAGAGATATACAAATTAAACTCAGATAACATGTTTTTGGACAGCTTCGACGGAATAAGTATCGACAAGAAAAAAATAATGGAGTTGGAAACTTTAGCCACACTATATAAAGAGTAGAAATTAGCATGGAAAACCAACCAAAAACACAAAACAAGAATAAAGATTAGAGAGACAGGAAAAAAATAACTAGCTAAGTTGTGAATAATGGCAAACAACGACCCTAAGCCAGAAGTGAAGCACGTTTTGGTGGTGAAATTCAAGCCTGAAACCACAGAGGGGAGGATCGAAGAACTCATCAAGGAGTTTGTTAAGCTCACTGATGTTTTCAAATCCATCAAGAACTTCATCTGGTAAGATTATTACATACTGTTTGTTATGCGTTTCACTGATAAAAGAAAAAATAATTCTAGCTGTTTTCATATTTATAGACTGACATGAATTGATGTTGAATTATACAGGGGAAAGGATGAGAGCACAGCAAACATGACTGGTGGTAATACCCATGTCTTCCAACTGACGTTCGACACCATGGAAGACGTCAACGCATATATTGCTCATCCTGCACATATGGGTTTTGCCAAACAACTATTGGAAGCAACTGACAGCATCATCCTCATGGATTACAAACCAGTTACTGTCCCTATTCCTCATGCGTGAATTTGACATCCATCTGTCTAGATCAGCATCTTTCGCTATTCTCAGTCCACGTATTTGCGATTTTAGTTGGTAGTAATGGGTTGTCTTTTTCGTGAATCCGTCGGTTTATCTTTCGTGTAACTTCGTTGCAGTTTGTGTGTTGATTTTTCATGACCAAGTTCTTATTTATAATAAGCTTCATAGGTTCACAAGATTGTGTATGATGCATCCTTACACAGAACTGTGCTGTGATCCAATTTCTTAATAAATCTTAAGCACTATTGTTCTTCCTTGTACTGTTGTTTGGGCGTTAAATCTTAGATCTAACAATTTGTGCACCATTAATCCACATAGTTTTAGCCAAGCGCAAATTTTTTTTCTTTTTTTTCTTTTTGGCATCGGAACTGGTATATTAATTAATATCGACAAAAATGGATCTTCAATTTAATAATAGCATCAGTTCCTGAATAGCCTGCTTGGATCTATATAATGGAAAGGAAAGGGGATGATGCTGAAGCTTTGAGAATAATTTGACTCTTGACGAAGGCGATGTTGAGAAACAGATTAATGCCTTGAAATTGTCTGTTAAGAATGAAAGCAAGACTCTGAATAAGAAAGGGCAGCAGCATAATAGTAGTACCAAATCCCGGTTCATGAAAGCATCGAGTAGTCCCGTAGTTCAAAGGCAACTTGCTTATGGCATTAGTCTTCAAATTGTCCCAACAATTTGTCAGTATCGACACACCAATGTACTGCTTCCCCTTCATAACTACAATGTGGGGTGTCAAAGGACTATAATTCCTACATATGTCGGCATCACATGCCGGAAGTTCACTCTCTGGAACGTTTATGGTATATACAATGTTTTGGCTGACATTTACAGTGTATGTTCCCAGAGAGCATGTGATGGGAAGGACCTTCCCAACTTTGCACTTACCTATATCTAGTTTATGGAGGCACCTACCAATAATATGAGTAACCGAGACAATAACCCATTTCTGGGACAATAAATACAAATTCAAGTTACAATCTGAAACCTTTTGCGGATTCAGGAGCAGTAGCATCATCATGGGACTACCATTTCCATCAAGAGCAGGATGTACCACCGGCCTGTGCAGGTTCATGGGATTGTTTAGCTTGTGTGGAAACTTTAACAGGGACTCTACCTTGATTTCGTGCAGATAAACGTGACATTAAGGTTCCCCAGACTCGCAAAATGATTCAAATAAAGTTTGTCCTGGAGATGTATAATGCAGACAAACGTGATATTATTGTAATGATGGAGATTCTCGTTATGAGAGTATGAATGTATAATACATGAACTAACAGTCAGCAAAATGCTCAAAAATGATAACCACAAGTCAACAATTTCTCACTCTACAAAATAATTGGGGAGCACCACAGCTGGTATTCAGATAAACACAAACCCAGCAGCTTTAACCTGATATTTGTATGAAAAGGAACCTTTCAATATCAAATTTTCCCAAAAACTTCTTGCATGGACAAGGGAGAATGCTGCAGACCCATTTATTTATTTTTAAATGGGTAATTAATAGAAGCCTCGACTTATTGTTGCCTCAAATTTATTGCTTTTGTAAATCACAGAATGAGCGAAACATCTAAAAGGAAAAAAAAAATCTAGGTACAGGGTGATTGAAGAGTGACCTCTTCTTCCTTGGTCTAAGATTGTACTTTTGCCACGTCGTATTCTATCTGTTCTATAAGGGAAGCTTCCTTATCATGAACTGTAGCTGAATTTTCCTGGCTCGCTGTAATTCAGCTCTAGCTGCTCAACTTTATTGATACAGAAGCCTCTAATCCTTATTCCCTCAGGAATTGAGGTGTCTTTGTGATCAACTTGCTCCAAAAGCCACCCTTTGTTATGCACAGGTCCGACAATTTTTACCTGCAATAGAAAGATGATTAACAACCACTGCAAAATGTCAGTCTTTCCCCCAATTTAACCAAAAGGAAGACTTTGTAGAGGACCAATTCTAGTATTTCTATTACTTTACCTCTGCATCTTCAACTGCATTTACTATGAGTGCTCCATCCAAAGAGAGATCCTCCACAAACACGTTACGACCCTTGATGGCCATAGTAGAGCTTTGTGAGATTGAACAGTTCCCACTCACTTTGCTTCTCACCTCAGCAAAAGTCATTGCCCATTTGGGCTTCCATGTGATGCGTGGCCACACTTCCACATCTTGACCATTGAAAGTTGCGGCTACTGGATCTGCTACCTTGACACCAGCCTGGTAACAAACAAACATGACTACTAAAAACCTTTCACGCCAACACTTTCATACATATATAATGAACCCCTCGAGCCTGAATACCTTTTTAAGAATTAGGCTATTGGCTCGATAGATAAACATTTCTCCAGAAGTTGCGCTATGGTATGGGTTCCCTTTTGGCACCTTCAACAAGATTCAAGCAAACCATTAGAATTAAAATAAACCAGGGAATTTCATTGCAAATTCGTAACCAAACGAGGCAAAAAAAAGGGGGTTTTTTCAAACAAGTTTTAAAAGAAGCTGTTAAACAGAATTGTGTACCTTTGCAGCATCTTCAGGGTTGTTCTTCACAGGTGCATAAGCCAACCATGCATCCATCACCTATAGTGGAGAACATGTCTCTAGGTTAACTTTCAGGCAATTTGTTAACATAATCCAACAAGGAATTCAGGCACTATATTCAAATAACCAAATCAATAAAACAATGTTTTCTCTGATATGTTTCTGTTCAATAAAGCAACAAAAATTTGGAATTCTATTGCAGCTGCTATATACAAATGAGATACTTCTGCTTGAAGAAACTAAAAATCACATCTTAAAAATATCTAAACACTCTTACTAAGGATCACTTACGGTGAATCCGACCCTTGCTGAAGGAGACAGTGATTTGGGATAATCTTGCATCATACACTCCAATCGAGTTGAAGACTTGAACGAAGTCTTAGTGGAATCCTTGTATCTAAAACAAAAGACAATATTTGATTTTAGATTCGGCTCAGTGTAAGAGACATGGACTTAGATGATGATGGATTGGTTTGATGGAACAACTGAACAAGAACAAAGGTAGCACACTTACTTAGGATTTACAAACTCCGGTATAGCCCCTTGTGTTCTCGTAAGCTCTTCAATATAAGGACCAAGATTCAAAATCAACTACATTTCGCGTTTAACCATGTGAGTTGACAGCAAGATGATTAGTTATGAAATGTTATTGGTAAACAGCAATGGAATGAACATTTGTTCGTAATGGATCTCAATCGCGTGCAAGAAAAAGAAAAAAAGCAATGTCTATGATTGCTGATAAAACACTACGGTCCTTACCTGGTTAATATTTCCAGGAAAAGGAGAATAGCCTGTCTCCGAGTTGACATCTCCCTCAGGATGACCAGTTGCTCGAAGTAGAGGATCAAGTTGATTATATTCAACATTAATCACCATTGTTCTCCCTGTAAGTCATTTCATTTGCAATAAAGAAATATTAAATATGGATTATGAATATTGCCTAGGCAATTGTTACATATTTTGAAGCTTCTTACAATTTGTTAAACAACAAAATCCATCTAAGATATATTTTATCATTTACAACAAGCATACTTTACTAAACAAAAGAAAAATATGTAAGAAATTACCATCAGCGTGAGTAAGTTTAGTAATGCCCCCAATAGCTTCTTTTGCTTTGCGAGGAACAGCAAGAGAATTAACATGGTACCCCTTGGTGGAACTAACCCCAAGTGCTGACGGTATTGCCTAAAGACAAATTATAAAGAGGAATAAAAATAAAAAGCTTATTAGCTTCATCCAATACATAATTCTACTTCCGAAGATAAATTAACGAAATATTCGACATTGATTAACTGTACCCTAAAGAGCAGGCCGTTGGTATCTTGGAAAAATAGAACCCATTTCATACCTGCATCATGCCTAGAAAGTAATGATATTATATTATGAGAAGATTGCAATTGTGATTAAGCAAACCGAAACTTAGAAGCTATGATATTTGAGCTATAGGCTGAATTTTAAAATTAGAAAACTAAATTTGAGAGCATAGATTGAGACAATGTGTACCATGTTTTCAAAAGGCCACTAGAATATAGAAGTGAATGAACATCCCCATGCCCATGAGGTTTTGTCTATGCAGACATTAAAAAATAAACAAAAAACATATCAAGCCTTAAGTAGAATAACAGATTCTAAATCAAGGAATCATGTTTGGAAGAGAGATGAAGAAAAAAAAAGAGAAGTACCTGAATTCGGTAGTTGTTGACAGGGTCCATTGCAAGCCTGGCATCATTATCATCTAAGCAAGCCACTTTTTCCTGAAATGAGCATGAAAGTTAAAGGAGACTAGAATATTGAGAATCATATGGTAATCTGATGGTGATTACTCCTGTACCTGCTTAAGCAGCTTCACTTGAGACGGCTTCATTCCAAAAAAAGCATTCGACTCTAAAAGATCCAATGTACGTGAATTTGTGTCATCTGATGTCATAATGACCATGGGGATCTGTATATCACACTGACCTACAAGTTCAATGGAAAATTTACAACAAAGTGAAGATGGGAATGAAAAAGTTGAGAAAGCAACAACCTGCGCCCAGAACAAGGAGGGGTACTCTTAAATCCATCAAGATTACTTAATGTGCATGAAAGAATATACTCCCTCCGTCCCACTAATAGGTGACCTATATCATTAAACAATGATATATTTCTAAAACTACCCTTTTAATTGATTATTGTTAGTATAAACATATGCATAACTTGATATGCATGTTTATATTCCTTAAGTAGGTGTTTTAAAATACTTTTCAATAGTATAAAGTTTATGAATATCCGTGGTATGGTTTCAGTGATATATCATTTCTAAATTTTATCAACTATTATCTATAAGGGTATGATTGGAAAAAATACTTAAAAATATTCCTCTCTCCTCCTTGCCTTAAGAATTGTGCAATCTTGAACTAGGTCATCTATTGGTGGGACGGAGGGAGTAATTCTTAAAGTAAAACATCCTAACAGATAAAACAACTCTTAAATTCATACACAAAAGGTTTAGGAACTTTAGTTTTTTTTTTTTTGACTTGAAAAGGGAATAATATTAATCAAAAAGAGAAAACAAGAGCTACAAAGAGAAAGAACCACTGCAGGTGCAACAAAAAAGGAAAAACACAAGTCACATCATGACCAGAACCAACAAAAAGAAAGGGCAAAGACCTACCCAGAACCAAAAGCAACAAACTAGACCAACACTAATGGCTCAAACTCTAGCCTATAGAAGCAAGAATACAGTGTAAAAATACTGGATTAATTAACAGTCCGAAATCTCAAATTGAAACCAACCTTGTGCCGATCTACAAGTTGCCTCTTGCAGAGCTAGAATAGACTCAATGTAGTGTTGTAGGAAGCATGTCCCAGTCGTGGTCTCTGAAGGAAGAGCTACCTGCAATATGTTTGTGGGCAGGGTTAAACGTGTGGTGACTTCTCAAATTCACCACGGATTTGATAGCATCGAATGTGGTCACAAAATGCTACACACTCAGACACACGAACAAATTAACCAACTAGCCTCACAAATTATCAAAATCTACCTTAATCCCATTGTAACCAAGACGCTCCCCAAGCCCACCTGCAACAAGGACAAATGCAGCATTGCGCACTTCTCTGACACCAGCCTCCTCAAAGTTTACAAAGCTTTCATCACCAAAGGTAAGAATTTCTCCCGATGGAACCTGAAAAACCATCATGTTTAACAATTCTACAACTTAACCAGTATGCGTTGTGACAATTTCCAGATATGGCACAACAACAATGAGCCTACTTCATGGGAAAAACTAAAAAGAGAAAAAGAAGAAAGTAAAAGTAAGAGAATTTGATAAGAAAGGTAAAGTTATCAAACTTACAGAAGGAGTAAATCCATCAAATGGATTCTTCCCTTCTTTTGAATCTGCGAGGAGTCTTCTAGCATTTTGAATATACGACGCCAATCCACCAGGGTAGCTGGTGTCAAGCTTATTCACCTGAAATGAGATAATAACTTGACATCAACATGGGCAATTAACAGTTGTGTTAATTGCCATCAGACCCGAAATCCATAAGATGGTACAATAACAAAACCCATTAGCCAGAAAACAACCTAGAAACTTAGCCATCATTCAGCACCTGTCTCGTACAGTCGTACTAACCATAGGTCATTTATCCGAGGATATCAAGGCATTAGTGAAGTGAATCAAGCTCCGTTTTACAATCAAAACTCATCAAAATGTGACTCAATGCATTTGTTTTAACCACCATAACTCTACCTGAACCAATAATATCATTATTTACCACTTAGTCTGAAATTTTCAATGAAACTTGTCATCGAGTTGCAATATATATGATCAATTGTGGATATAAGATTAATCTTGCTACTGTATGCATACATTTTTACAATCAAGGTGGTGTAACTAGCCTAAAAGTCAGACCAGGGTTAATGATTTTGACATGCTCTGATTTGAATCATGTAGAGAACTATTTCCAGAATGCTTTTTTTGCTATTTTCATGGACAAACCAAACCATGTCCTTAAACACAGCAAACCTCCCCTCAACCGACTTCTTAATTGGAAATTCATGACACCCATTGGGTCGAAAAATGAGTAGCCATTTTATATGAGCACGGATAAATTCCTCAAACTTTACAATTTCATTGGTGAACTCAGATCAATACCAAAAACTACACCATCAGTCCCGAGAGCAGGTTTCGAGCAGAATGGTTTGACCACAGTACTCCACAGTGATCTATGACTTATCATTGATCAAAGGATTAGCAGCAGTACTTGGCATTGCAGTATTTGCAGACTAACATCTTGTAGCAGGATCACGATACTTTAGAGCTGATCGAGCTCCGGGAAGAATCTAAGACACCATTAATATGTTTCACCTAACATAACAATCAGTGTTTCTACAAATTCTACTAGTACTTCCAGATACTGTTTTGATGAAACAAAAAAATAAATCATTTATTTAAAAGAATTCTTTTTCACCATTGGATGAGATCAGATTATATATCCTATAGCTAAAATAGATTTTATACCGAATGGTGAATCAACAGTTTGTGGTCGTTTGAAATTAATCTGACTACTGCCACTATGACGGTTTCAAAAACAAAGAGTTCCTAAAAGGATAGTACAAATAAGCTAAGAAAACTGTTCTTGTAAATATGGAAAGATTTTCACCTTCCCGTCTGTTATAAGCAAAATTCAAACCCAGATGTAATACTGTGATGTCAGGAATGCAACACATTCTACTTACCTCCCATTAATGGGGGAATAATACTGATAACAATAGAATTCCTAGGGAAGAAGAATAGCAGTAGTTGACTAAATACTACACAGTGGAAACAACACATAATCACACTGAAGAGAGAAAGAATATTATAGTATCGGATGATTGATTTGGCATGGGTATTGAATTAACAAAAATTTGAATTAAATTAACATCATCAATTAAAATTAAGAGTATAAGAATATTAGGAAGAAAACCTGATCAAAGAAAGATATCTTCTCTTGATCATCATCAGAACCAGGTTGAGACCAATGATGAAACAGATGAGTTTGTCCTATCTCCACCAACATTTTCCCCAGTTTAATCTGTTCATTAAAATTAAAATTCCACCGTAATAAATAGATAATTCTCTAATTTAACACATTACAAACCAAATTTTCAATCAGTTACTTTTGGGATTGTTACCTGATGAGGAGAAAGAATGCTGAGATTGTTTTGAAGATTAGGACAAGAAGAAGAGAGGAAATCAGCATTGATTCCCAATTCTGAGAGTTGTTTCTCAATTGATTCTGTCATTTTTGAGGGATTTTAATTGTAAAGGAATTTGGGGAAATTTCTAGGGCTTGTGGATTTGAGATTTGATTACAACATTGATCTGCTGAGAGAGAGATAATTGAATCAAAACAGTTAATAGGAAAGAGAGAGATGGAGAGTAAAGTAAGCAAAAAGAAGAACGGTTAGCTGGTGTTTACTAAAGAATTGAGAGATGAGATTACCTCGAAATAAACAAAACAAAACAATCGGTTTCAGTGGGTCATGGGGCCCATGACCGTTGGGTGCGGATGGATTTTGATGTTTGTTTGGCCATGCGTCATGCATCACAACAACAAAAGACGACGAGAGAATATCCGGTCGGATAGTATAAAGTAGACCACATTATACCATCAAGTAGGGGTCAGTATTGATGCTCCAATTTATCGGTCCGACCAAATCCATCCATAATTTTATGGACGGACAGGGCAATCTATTTATAAGTGGATTGGACCTGAATTCATTTTTAAAAATCCATATATTAGATAGCTATATAAGGATCATTTTTTAATTTTGACTATTTCTTTAAATTATATATGAAGGGGATCATCATAATTCATAAGTAGGGGCAAAACCAATGTAGTTAATCTTAGATCTCGGTTTCGTCACGGCTGGGACCTTGACACCTTGATAACGATAACTTGGAGAGATTATCGACGAAATTTCGGAATAACTTCCAAATCTTATATCTAAATTTTATATACATGTAAATGTTAGAGCTATTGCAAATTTGCAAATATAATACATAAACAGAAATTTTTAAAAAGGAAAATAGATAAACCGGAAAATAGCCTGTCGGTCTTATGGAACTGACAGGCTTCCTCAAGTTAATGGACGACCAATTCCTTTGAGTCATTTTAGAAAATACTTTGGGGGCACTCTGCTTGTCATTCTTGCATCATCTGGTTGGTGTTTCTAACAACCATTTCCCTGTCCATGCAGTACAAGTCTAAAGACATTCATATGCAATTCATTCAATAATTTCAAGCTAAACCTGTTCAAATTTCAGTCACAACCCATCACAAATCGAGACAACACCAATGCTTCTTGTTCATATTCATCTCGATCTGAATCT
>JAJJMC010020367.1:38667-57282 GCA_023531435.1 Papaver californicum
AGTTCGAGAATCGAATCTTTATTTACCACTTCTAAAATTACATCAATGAAACCAAAAAAAGTTTCATCATCTATTTGGTTCCACGTATTCAAGACGAAAAAAAATGATGAAACTAAAAGAAGTTTCACCGTTTAGTTGGTTCCACCTTATTCCAGATGGAAAAAAAAATGATGAAACCAAAAAAAGTTTCATCTTTTATTTGGTTCCACCTTATTCCAGATGAAAAAAAAAAATGATGAAACCAAAAAAAATTTCATCATTGTTTTGGTTCTACCTTATTCCAGATGAAAAAAAAATGATGAAACCATAAACAGTTTCATCATTGTTTTGGTTCTGACATTTCACCAACAAAAAATTGGTTTCAATTTTTGTGTTAGTGAAATTTGATGAAACCAAATTTGGCTTCATCATTTTTCTGAAGTTTCACCAACAAAAAACCATAATTTCGACAATGATGTTGTATCATTATATTTTGATGATGATTTTCGACGATGATGATCTGGAGGTGTTGGTGATGTTTGTAGAGGATAGAAGGAGGAAGAAGAGGTGTTGTTGGTGGTGGATATGGACATGTAGTGGTGGAGGAGAAAAAATAACGAGGAGGAAGCGATGGGGAAGGAGGAGGTGTTGTTGGTGGTGGATCTGGACATAGAAAGAGAAGGAGGTACTGGTGGTATTGGTGGAGGAGACGGAAGTGCTGTTAGTGGTAGATATGGGTGACAAAATTTATTATTGATGAACATAAAAGCAAAATAAAAAGAGAGATAGGTGTTGGTGAAGGAGATAAAGGTGTTGTTGTGGCGGAAGAGCTACTGTTGTTGTTGGTGATGGTGGCGGAGGAGATACTGTTGCTGCTGGTGATGGTGGTGGGGAGGAGGAGAAGAATTCAAAAAGTATTACCTACAGCTCTATCATTATGACAAAAAGAACTAGATTAAGGTAAAGAAGGATTCAAAAAGTACTTGAGTGAAATAAGGATCCATACTTAAAAATATCAAGCCTCATAAATGGCCCTCAAGTTTTTCAAATTTTTGAAAATATGTTGGCACTTGATAGCGGTTTAGATTTTCACTGTTACCCTCAACAATTGCAATGTCTCACAAAAACAGCATTAGATTTTTCAGTTCATCTGTTGAGAGAGTATATACCAACAACGAAACAACAGAATCACTTGGTACAAATTTTCTATCACGCATCTTACGAAGATAATGCAATGCTCTATTAGTTACCTTTCCTACAAGAAAACCCTTGATGATGGTATTATATGTTCTGGAATTCGGTAAACAACCTTTCTCTTCCATTTCTATGATTAATTTGCTAGCCTCCAAGAACATCCTGTTATTAAATAGGCTAACTATCATTGTGTTATATGTTACTACATATTCGGAACTAATCCTTTTTTTGGAATCTCATAAAACAGTTTTCTTGCATCTGCCAACCTGCCATCCATACAGAAACCATGAATATTCAATGTTATATGAGATACTTGTACCCATTATGGATTCAAACAATTCTATTGCTTCCTCTATTTTTCCATTCTTGCAGAGACCATCCAACATGGTAGCATATGTAACTTCATCCCGAGATTGTCCAAAAGTTTGCATCTCATTCAACAAAGTATTTGCAGTCTTTATTCTTCCATCTCGGTATAGTCGCCGTAATCCACGATTGATGTATTGGAAACGGATGTAAATCTAGCACCCGTTATATTAATGAATTGGATTTGGGTGACACAAAATCCACGAGTTCCACCCGTTTCTCACATGTTAGAATTGTGGCTCATCATGACTTCGACTTAGAAAAACTACCGGCATCTACGGATTTCACCTCACCCGATCCGTAATTTAGTGGGTGGACACCCGGTCCATCCATTGGTGAAATAGACATGTATGGACTTTTCAAATCCGCTATTTTAGTGGACAGAATGCGGGAAACACCATTTTTGTGGTAATGATATTAATGATGAAACTTTGAATTGTGAAATCTACAGCCAGGACCATTTTCCCCATTTTTTTTACCCACAAACCAAGGGACAGAAACTTCACTTGTACACCCATTTCATCGGTAAATATTTCACAAACCTATATTTTCCAAAATTCTGTTTTCGTTTGTATTCCGTCTTCATCTCTTTCTTTTATTTTCTTCTCTTTCTGTCGAAATCTACTGCTACAATTCGTCATGACTAGCAGCTGCAGCTTCTTCTCTCTGGAAAAGCATGGATCTGGTAAAGGTGTACGAGAGGATTTGAAATACAAGTGATAAAAGAAGTTTTGAGACCAATATGAACGAAAGGAGAAGAAATAAAAAAAGAAGGGGAGTTAATTGTTAAGCGAGAAGTAATGAAGAAGAAAAGTAATTCAAGCTTTGTTGTGGTACTGTGATGATTAAGTGAATAGATTTAAAAGATGGGTCATAGTCTGTCAAGAGATTAATGAAGACAAGACAGGAAAACAAGTAAGAACCTTAGCTATGCCGCTAGTTTCTTGGTATGGATAAGATGTTCCCATTATTGCATAATTAAGAAGTTTAGAAGGAAATAAAACTTGGGCACAAATTTGTTTTGATTTTGGGTGAAGATTGAAAGACTTTCGAAACCTAAAAACCAGTTGAAAAACTGATTTAGAACGCTTCTCGTGTCATTAAATTTATGAATGAATGGTAGTTGTTTATATGATTTGGTGTTTCTGTATGAGTACGGGTTGTGATTGTAGTGTTTGGAATAATTTGGTTTAGTTGCTTTAGCCGGAGAAGAGTGAACGACAAGGTTATAATGTGTTTGGTTAGAAAAATTAATAACAAAAATTTATTTGTTATAAAATCTATTATATTCAATCTATCTCTATTATTATTAAATTATTTGTATATAAAATGTTAGACCAGATATACAGTAAAATAGAAGATGACTATGTATCATAAAGTAATCGAAGTAATCGATGATAGTTAATGAATGAAATAATGGTGGTATATGTAAATGAATTATGATGAATTAATTTTTTACAGGGGAGGACACTCTATGGGCGAGAATATATAAGGCAAGGATAATTGATAAGTTTATATGTATGTCAAGTGTTTGATTAATTATCTGAAAGAAACTTGACCGTGAGTTGAATAATAATTAACATATGCATGACCTGGTATCATCTGAGAAATGGCTGCATATCTTATTATGCGTCAAGTTTTTTTGCTAGCAATAAAATGAACAAAAAAATGGGTGCATAACCTATTATGCAGCTACAAAATGGGATGCATAATTTGTTATGCAGTCGATAAAATGGATGCATAACTTGTTATACATCTGAGAAAATGGTTGCATAATGCATCATGAAGCAATTTTTTTTTCTTAAGAATCGAAATCAATCACAAATTCCTTCATAACCTGTTATACCAATGCAAAAATGTCTGCATACCATATTATGCGTCAATTTTTTTTGTTAGCGATGAAATAAAATAATGGATGCATAATTTATTATGCATGCGAGGAAACGAATGCATAACCTGCTATGCATCTGAGAAAATGGTTGCATAACGCATTATGCGTCATTTATTTTTTTTGCTAGCACTGAAATCAACCGACAAATGGCTGCATAACCTGTTATGCAGCTATAAAATTGGATGCATAACTTGTTATGCAGTCGAGAAAATGAGTACACAATTTTTTATGCATCATTTATGGTGGATACATCATTCGTTATGTATCATTTTTTTGTTGTTGAATGATATTTTTAAGCATATACATCGTGTTATTTGTTGCATAACCAAATTAGTGGATGCATAAACCGATATATGGTTGCATAATTTGTTTTGCATCCTTTGTGGTGGTTGCATGATGTTATGCATCACTTGTGGTGGCTACATAATTCGTTATGTATCCTTTTTTTGTTTTTGAATGATATTTTTAACTATATACATCATGTTAGTGGTTGCATAACCAAATTAATGGATGCATAAACCAATATATGGCTGCGTAATTTGTTATGCATCCTTTGTGGTGGTTGCATAGTGTTATGCATCTTTTGTGGTGGATAAATAATGACTATGTATCCAATTTTCAAAATTTGTGCCTAAAAGGACAAACTCCTCCGATTTTTTAGTAAAAAATCTAAATTTGATATTGTTGTTTGTACTCGTTGTGTAGATCTCTTTAAAAGTTTTTCAACGAGATAAAATTTGAAAATTCCAAGGCACGGATTTTTAGATATGTTATATTCTAGTTTTGGTTATCAGTTACACACCTGAAAAAATATGATGCATAACGAGTTGTGTAGATATTTTTCATAATTTCAAATAATTATGGGTGTCACAAAAACCGAATAATATTTTAGACGTGACAATAAAAATAATATTTGTTTAGGCTTGAGCCTAAAATCCCCATTTAAATTTCCTATAGCAAGAGGAAAAAATAGATAAATGAATAAATCCATAAGATAAAAAGTTTCTAAGCCAAATTTCTCGTATTGGTGTAAAAACCCATAAACACCACCTTTCATACACACTTCTAAACCAATGTCTGAAACAGTCCATCTAAAACTTTTACGCCCATTATGAATACCACCAACCATTACACTAAAGCTGTCAATTCATAACTCGACTTGTTTTGATCTTCACCAGCTCGACTTGTTGTCTAAATGGGCCGAGTTAGGGTTGGTATTTCTAATCCTATCTAAAAAAAATCGGGCTAGGATTAACACACGAGTTACCCGCCATCCTGCCATAAATATAATAAAAAACTATATGGTTAAAAATTTACCACCTGTCAATCTTATCTTAAAATCTAAAAAAACGAGAGATTTTAGTTGAGTTCACTAGTTCAGGGTTCTTTTTATACACATTTCTCATCTCTTTCCCTCTCTCGCATATTCTCTGCTCTCGTTATAGCCTGTAAATCACGTATTAATTAGTTATCTCCTAAATCAGTTAGCCTGTGAGGGTTACATAGATCAATTTGGGGGGTTTTTTTGGGAGATGTTTTTTTTCTTCAGTTTTCGGTACTATCTTTGATGTTTGTTTTGAGTTCAAGTCTAGAGATTTTCTTTATGCTACAGAAGGGGTTGCTAAAGAAGCTATATCTTTAGGTCTTTGAAATTTCTCTTTTTAAAACATGTAATGAAAAAGCTTCCTTTTTCCCACAGAACTAGGGTGTGTAACACTAATTAACATATGTTCCTTCTAAATGATAGTCTTTTTCATGATTTTTTTTTAGTTCCAATAGTTTCACAATGCACTATTTTTGCTTCAAGTATTCTCTTGTATTCCAAATTGTTCACAGCTCAAAACCACAAGAAAGAGGTTTGTTTCACAAATTGTTGCTATCCAAAAAAGGCTCAAAACCTGGAAGTCACATTAAAGATGTTGTTCATTAGGTCTCAGTTCTTGCTCATAGATAATCTTGTCATGATTTTATTACTGGTGGTGCATTGTGTATCCAAAGATCATGTGTAACTCATCAGTTGAAATTCAGTTCAAGAAATGTTGGATACATAATGATCATTTGATCTTTCTTGTCATAATATGGATGGAGTTTAGAAGTTTAGGATGTTTCTACTTTGACCTACTCATATGGCATAGCCACAGCATAAGTAATTCAGGTACCACTATGCTTTATTGCTTGGATTGCTACACAGGAATGAATGGGAAAATCTATATCACTTAAATTTTTATACTTGATTTTGGTGAGTAGATACTTGTTATCAAGGAACCTTAGCATATGAAATGGATGTGCATGTTTGTTCCTAGTTAGATGCAGGGACCCATATTATGCTTTAGCTATGGAGTCTTTTATATAAATGCTTTAGCATGTCTGTTCATGTTATTGATGGAACTGCAACTTAGTGGAAATGCGTTAACATGTCTATATTATCCTGTTTGTTTGAACTTTGAATGACAATTAATTCTTTTTGTTTTATACTTTTATGTGTATACCATATTGATAACCTTTTGATGTAGATTCATAAAATGCAGTTGAACTAGATCATAAGTGAAGAAGATATCACAGTAGTAGAGTCAATGGTTGTTGAATCGCAGGCTTCAAATAAAAGGAAAACAAATTTTACATCAACAGTATGGAAGGATTTTAAATTGGTAACAGAGGAAGATCGTAACCAAAAGGCAACATGCAAGCATTGTGATCAGAAATAAGTTTATCACAGTAAGAAAGGCGAAACATCAACGATGTCAAGGCATATAAAGAAGTGCCCTAGACCAGAGACGCAAGATGTGGCAACAAAGAATCAGTAAGTGTCTACTCGTGCTCGTAAGATAGATCAAACAAAGTTTCGGGAGTTTGTTGCAGCACTATTATTGGTAAAAATCTTCTTTTTAATTTTGTAGAATGGCCTGAATCTAGGAACTTATGTAGTTATCTAAATATTGATGTTGACACCATATCAAGGAATACTGCGAGATCTGATATTCTGAAAGTGTATAAGATACAAAAAGAAGTTATTCGCAAGATATTGGAATGTAATTCAGGTAAAATATGTCTAACTTCAGACATATGGACTTCCGTTAATACCACTGGATACATAATTCTAACATCACACTTTATTAATAAAGATTGGGGTTTGCAGAAGTTCCTTTAAAAAATTTCTCCACTGCTACCACCCCATACAAGGTCAAGCACTTTTTGATAAATTATTTGTTATGTTAAATGGTTGGGGAATTAAAGGAAAAGTAGGAAGCATCACTTTGGATAATGCTGCATCAAATACTTTATGTGCTAAAATAATAAAGCATCGACTTATTGCAAAGAAATTCCTGTTGGTTATTGGAAAAACAAACTTTCATATGCGGTGTTGTACTCACATAATTTTCACTATTGTAAAAGAGGGGTTGACATAGATTGATTCAGGAGTAATCAAAATAAGGAGGGTACTGGAGTACATTTTAGGATCCCAAATAAGAAAACAAAATTTCTTGAATACTGTCAGGGATTTAAGAATGTCAGTAAGGATGGGTGTTCGGTAAGATGTTAACACTAGGTGGAATTCTACTTATCTTATGTTGGAAAGTTGTATTTTATATGAAGATGTTTTTACTCATTTGAGGCTGATAGACCCTGACTATGCAGAGTCTCCTAAGCTACTTGACAATTTAAAACATACTTTCCATGAGGAGGAATGGGCGCAAATTAAAGTGGTTACGAAGTTTTTCAAGGTCTTTTAGGATCTCACAACTCTATTCTATTATAGTCTTATTAGAGCAAGAGATAACTAATGAAATTGAGTTCATTAAAAACATGGCAAGAAAAATGCAAGAAAAATTTGACAAGTATTGGAAGAAATTGAGTCCGATATTCGCTATGGCAGTAGTTTTAGACCCTCGACTAAGTTTGCATTTGTAGAGTTTACTTTTCGAAAGTTATATCCTATTGAGCTTGAACCGAAGAAACAAGTTGATATTATCTATAAAAAGATGCTCGTACACATCTTCTCTTTGTTTCCCGGGCCTCTAGTGAGTTACAGACAGAGTTTGCGACACTCTATAAAGAGTACCATACGACATCAACTTCAAGAGGTTTTAGGACCAATGAAACTCAGAATTCGGGGCTTCTAAAAGGTGGGAATTCTAGACACAAAGGAACTATGTTTATGCAAGTGATATTTCTAGAACAATTTTGATGGCTTGAAGTGTTTTAGTTCTTTCATATCTTAATGTATGTGGTGTATTCTATTTTACTTGATTTTAAGTGAATGAATGTATGTGAATAATTTTAATATGTTGATTTAGAACCTGTTAACCATCTAGTATGTTACTGTATGTATGCTGCTTCATTTGGTGGTTACCTTTTCTACTGTCCATGTTCTAGTGGCTAGTGGTAGTTGATCGTTCATTTTTTATGCAGGAATTTGCTGTGGCATAAGGAAATGGGGGTCAACAGTCTGAAAAGTCAGAATTGGACCAATATCTAAGTGACTCAACAGTCCTTATATCTCAACAATTTGACATACTGAAGTATTGGAAAAGCCAAGAACTATGATACCCAAATCTTAGAAGAATGACAACATATATTTTAGCAATTCACGTATTATTTGTTGCTCCAGAATCTGCATTTAGCCTTGGAGAAAGGGTATTTGACCGATATCACAGCTCCTTATCGCCTGAAAATGTCGAGGCATTGATAACAACTCGTGATTAGGTATATGGAATGAGTAAGTGGCACAAGTCTTTTAGTAATCTTAAATTAGATGCAAATCTGGTTAACAGTATATTTATAAGATTGATATTTTATTATTGTCAATTCTTTGTAGGAATTGAATCCACTGATCTTGTGGAAGTGAAACATAATGAGATTAGTGAGGGTATATTGGGATTTGAGTCAACAAACAACAATGAGGCAGTAAGTTCTTATGCATCTAATTAGTATGCATACTTCTACGATATAAAGCGGATAATTATGCAAATTCTATGTATTAAATACATCTTTTTGTTTGATTTACTTTTTGCTTGAAATTACAGATGATATTGTAGCGACTTAAAGTGACACTTCTAAAACACAAAAAAATACATGGAAAAAAGAATATTTTTTGGATAGGATTTTGGACTTATCGTATATATCATTGTCTCATATATTTATAAAAATATGAGCGGAGATATAACATGTATATATAGTATAAATATATTATATATGTGTGCAGTACATATGGAATTATAGATGTTTTAGGTTGTGATCCAAGACTTCAAGTCAGTTTAAGTAGTTTCAGCTTGTCCACTTTTGGGTATAAATATCAAAGGACAATGAAAACAACTTATCTGATATGATAAGAGTTAGACTTCGTCTTGGTCACTTGGAGGATTACTTCCTTATGAATCACAACTTAATGTCCTTATTAACAAACATGATACATTTTGTGTAAAAAACGGTATTAATAGTATGGTCTCCACTTCACTACTGATGGAGCCTGATCGACTGACATGAGTGTTCTATTAGAGGCCGCTTGGATTGCTGTAAAAGTAGAACTTTGTAATTTTATTTAGTTTTATATATGTATACATGTATATATGTATTCTCTAACTTTAATTTAGTGCATTTTAATCGTGTTAGCATTGGCATATTATATTTCATATACAGTTTTTAATATTTAGTCTTGAATTTTTCTTTTTAATGCAAAAATAGTAAAATGCAAATTTAATAGGCCAACCCATCTAGGGTTAGGGTTGGGTTTTAGGCTTGTTCTCAAATAGTACTAGGGATAGAGTTAACCCTAACCCGACCACGGGTAGTCAAGCTAGGCCGGACTGACCTAACCCGGCCTGTTTGACAGCTCTACATTATACCACATGGCTTATTTTGTAACGTTTAGGTTTTAGGTTTCCAACGAAAATAGACGTTGCAAAGCTTAAAGCAACGGATGTATATACGTTGCTTTAAATAAGAATTATGTCAAAATAGTTGAGCAATGTATTTGCAACTGTTTTATATGTTTCAAATCATGGCATTGTTATAAAATATATCGATTGCTATAAATAAGAATTATGCCAAAATAGTTGAGCAAAGTATTTGCAACGTTTTTACATGTTTCAAATCATGACATTGTTGTAAAATATCATGTTTTTAAGGGTTATTTAGTATGAATTATTTGTATATTCTTTATCTGATTTTAGCTTTAATTCGAAAATTGGGAAATTGATCTCCCCCGAAATCTCCCTTTATTTTTTCACCTACCAATCCATTTGCCTCCCAAACCTTGAATCTAATTTTCATTTTCCCCCAAAATTACTTCTTTTATTTCTTTTATTATCAAAAACTTTGTTAATTTGTTTTCAATAGAAAGAAAATATATTAAAAATGTCTCTATTTTAACTATTTATAATTCAGACAAGTTTAAATATCCCTAAAAAATAAAAATGTGTTTTCCATTCTCCCCTTTTCAGACCTCCCTTTTTCCTTGACGAAAAAAACTTTTTGATTTGCTATTTTTTCAGCTAAAACCCCAGAAATCAAATCTAATAAAAAGACTGATCCTAATCTCCATCTCAAAACCAAAACCCATGTGTCATATCCAGAAGCAAACCCCTCTTTTTTAACCCTAGATCTACTTGATTTGCTCCTGAAACCAAAAACAACCCTAATCTCATATGTGATAAAGTTGATTAGCAATAGCCCTAATTTAGTCTCAACTCAATCTCCGCCCTAACGTGTAAACAATGTAAATAACCGATGTTAACTATTTTAACAGATTGGTTAGTTGACCTAGTTGACTAACGGATCAACGGCCCAAATACAAAATTGGACAAACTTATGACCAAAATTCTCTAACATACCAAAATCTACGACCCAAATACTAATTTACTCCTAAAGAAACTAACCACATTCATAGATACAAGTATGTTATCAACTTGTCCTATTAAAGTTTATGTACTACATGGTAATCAATAATAGCCTGGATCCAATATCATGTCTTAGAATAATTATATTGACATGAATAAATGCTAACACTGGACACTACAAAGCCCTTGGTGATTTGGGACGAATAGAAACAAACGACATCAAGATGAGGAAATATAAGAGCACAAAAAAGAAGTATTATTGATAACCTATAAAATAAGGTTCATCCAATGAATAAAAACTCCAAAAGTTTGCTAATTAAGGGCGTTAGTGCATCCAAATTGTTGTAGAGGATCTGGTATCCCTTTTCTTTGCCCGGAAAATTCCTTCCCAGCATAAACTTTTTTTTCGGTTAGAGCATCTTCAATGGTGTTTGGATATGTATCCTAGTTGGAAAAAAAATTAAAACAAATTTTATTCACATGACCCACAAAAACTAAAGTTATAAGTAAAACATCTCCAGTTGTATTTTGATAGTTGTGTTAGTTGAATATAAAATAAGTCAGATTTTGTTAATATGACCCACAAATAATGCTTTACAAGATATTTAAAAATTACAAATTGATGACGTGGGTTTGGACGAGAATCTCTAAAAATAGATACTCTCATCCATACTCACGTTGCCAACTAACTTAATGTTTAGTTATCCAACTACAGTTGGAAAAAGTTATTTTAATTAGAGTATCTAAAATCCTATGTGTCATCACTATTTTTAAAAATCCAAATTTCATTGGAAACACTCTTATACTTATTAATTAGTGTTATTTCTCTATTTTGATTTCAGAATGAAAAACAACTGAAAGTGGTTACTCATTGGCAGGTCTTTTGTTGCATTGTTATTTTTTGGATACATTTTTACTAAATCAGAGATGGGCCTATGTGGGGCTAAGTGTGGGTTTAGCCCGTCTTTTAATTTGGTAAGATTATTTTTAAAAAGCCTAATTTAGAGGTTTATAAAAACAATAGAGGGGTTTGTCTATGATACTAAATGTCTAGGTTGATGGTCATGGAGTGTCTAGCTAGGGGCATACAAAATGTTTTAGTTACCTTCCGATAATATTAATCATAAATTCCTAATACCTACTTAATCATCACCCTATTTTTTATTTTTAATCAAAAAACCTAAAATTAATTAATATTTTTCCTCCCTAACGACTCTCCTCCTCCTTTTTCTCCTCTGTTTTTTCCTAAACTCGTCAATAATCGCTGATTTAAATTTTTTTATCACCGATTAATTTCTTTTACAAAGATATTTAACTAAAGTAAATGCTGAACATTTACAAAGGCACATGTATGCCCAATTATAAAGCTTCATACCACCGCTTCTCGAATTTGCAAAGATAAGATTCTATGTTTAGATCAAAACTTTCTACTTCTGCTTTCTAGATTTGGAAGTGTACATACAAAGATAATAGGTTGGTTTTTCACACGCTGTTCCATGGGATGGTCGCAAAGAATGACGAAAGTGATGCAATGGCTGGACCCGAGAGCGTGAAGCAGGAAAGACGCACCAGAATGTATATATACAACCTATTTTGACCTCGTCAAGGTGATACTTTGGGGTTGAAATTGGTTTGACACTCCACATAACATGTTATTTTTGAAGTAGAGATATCTCATTCAATCAGACCCAGAAATGCCCAGATTGTATAGCTACGGACTCAAGATGGATATTTTTTTAGATATTTTAATAATATAGGGTCCAGGTTTAAATTTCTTTTAATTAGAATCCTGGTAATATACTTGAGGGCATGTACGTCATTTTATAATTCAAAGCCTAGATTTAAATTTCTTCTTTCAATTAAGGGTTCATGAATACGAATAATCTATCAGTGGGGCCTTAGCCTAATTTTCTCTTTTATAAATGGCAGGAACAAAAGTGTCAGTCAGATTGCCTCTACAAAAACGAAAAAAGTTCATATGCGAAAGTCATTACAATATTTTAAAAATGCTGTCAAAATATGGTCCATTGTTATTAGCAAATATGCACCAAGTTGTTAACGTACTTTTCTTTTCCTTATACACCAAATTCATAACAATTTCAAACAACTTCACCATTTTTTTCATCAGATCCAACAACAATCCAAATACCAATTCAAATCTTAATGATATTAGGAATAACAAACATAAAGGTGTAGAAAGAAACAAAACAAAATTGGCGAGAAAATTATCCCAAAAAGGAGAATCTGAAAGATTTAACATGACTGAGTTTTTGGATCATCAACAGATTACCGAGAAACAAATGATGAATCAACGGTGTAAATCTTCATCAGAGCACGCACAATCAGTATTTAAATAATCGTGCATCAGCTTCAGGTGGTACTCATCCCTTAACTGATACATATATTTTCTTGTGAATACTTGTTTTGGCTCGGAAATTCTAGGTATATACCCTGAATGTACCAGCATCATAGTGTTGGTCAGTTCTCTATCTTCATCTGACTCATCATCCAGTAGTTGCAACATCTGAACATACCAGTTTTTTATGTATATTAAAGGAAGTAACCATCTCTTATCTTGATCGGGCAAATACCACTAATTCAACCCAGCTTTAATTTCTTTTGATAATTCTTTGATTTCTTTCAAAGTTTCTTGTTGTTGTTTTACATTTAATAGTTTTTTCTTTCATGTTTTACCGATTATGTATTAGAACTATCGTCATTTCCTCTTTCTGTTTAGTTTTAATTTATATTTTATCCCTCTTGATTTTCTACTTTTTTACTTCATGTCTAACTAATTATCCTCTTCTTCCCTATGTGTTTACAGTTAAAGTTAATCCAAATAGTGTTTACCATGTTTGAAGTTGTGGTTACTGTGTTTGCTATTGTTTTTCTAAAGTTTGTTGAACCAAATGTTTTCTCATATTTTTCCATGGAAGTTTGGAGTGTATTCCTTCAATACCGATTTGCACTGGTTGAGTTACTGAACGAGTTAGCCCTCCTTCAACCTTATTTCAAATTCAGAAAATCTAGTTATAAAAAACCGTTTTCTTTTCAACTTTCCTGTTATATTCTACAAATTGCTTATCTGTCTCTAAAATTTTCCATATCATACTAGCCGGAAAAGCCTCTCAGTTCCATAGTTTTGGTACTGAATATATTATTTTTCCATATCCTCTAAAAGATTTCCTCGACCAACCTATATGAACCCTGAATTTTTTTTTTGACTGAACCCTACCTTTTGGATAACTAAAAATATAATGGAGGCTGGAAACAATAGTCAAGTAATGGATCTTGTAATAAAATTCAAGAATGCAACTTTTGAATTAGGAGAAATTAATGAAGTTGTTATCAACCAAATTGAAGAAGAAGATTCTGGAAAAAATTCAGAAAAATGGGAAGTTGTGTTAGTTGGAAGAGTGACTTTTGAATGGAAAATAAGTGAGACAATTGTGGAAAAGCATTTAGGATCCACTTGGTCGTTTATTGCAGCTGAAGATGTATCTGTTTTTGAAATTGATACAAACATCATGATCTTCAAATTTAGAGACCGAGGTATTCTGGATACAGTATGGGAAAATAGACCATGGTGTATTAATGGGTATCTGGTAATTCTGTATGATTATAACACAAAGATGATTTACCAGGACTTAAACTGGACTAATCAATATTTTTGGATTCAACTCAAAAAGCTGCTCCCAGAACACATGAATGTTGCAGCAGTGACAAAAATTGGGAGAGTAATGGGTGAAGTTCTAGTTGTTCATCCTGAAGATGCAATTGCAAGAGTAGGAAAACCAGTCAAGGTATGTGTCAACATTGATATTAGTAATCCACTCAGAAGAGGTGTTATGTCAATCATTAATTCAAGATGTACTAGGTGGGTTCGATTTTTCTATGAGAAACAGCCTCATACAATTTGTCCTACTTGTTATTTTCTGATTCATTCTAAACATGTCTGTCAAGCAGCCTCTGAATTTTTGGAAAAATCTCATAGCAAACCTCATTTCTTTGGAATTATAGGAGATGGTGGTAAGAAAAGATCACTGAAGGCAGAAATGTCACCATTGTGCCAAAGGTAGCTGGAAAAAAGAGCACCAAAAATGTTTCTTTTATCTCTCCAAAAAGATGGTCTTATAGTTTCATTGGTCAGTGGTATGGAAAATGAAGAAGATGTTAACAATGGGGCTAGGATGGGGAAGAGACAGAGGAACACAAAAAACCTACCATTATTACTTCTAATATCAGTAACCCTCTATACATTCATGGAAATTCATCTGGAACACAAGCAACTATCAAAGATACAACAAAGGACAACTTGGATGTGAACACATATGGGAAGACTAAGGTAATTTCTAGACGGATTTTTTTTTAATCTATTTCTCTTTATTACCACTTAACTACAATGAAATTTCTCTCTTGGAACAATAAAGGGTTTGCTAATGATTTCACAAAACATCAACTGCAAAATTTAGTCAAAACTCATTCTCCTGACTTTATTTTCTTTGTGAAACAAAAGTGGATATTCCTAGAATGAGCTCCGTTGCTCAATCAATGCATTACCATAACTATTATTTTATTAAAAGAGTTGGTTATGCAGGTGGACTTACTCTCATGTGGAAAGATGGCATTTCTTGTGATATAGTTAGTAATACTGACAATATCATTCATGCTCTGATTAAATTAGATCCTAGTAAGATTGAATCTTTAGTCTCTTTTATGCATGGATCAACCTACAATGATCCTAAGAAAAAACATTGGAACTTTATTCATAGTCT
This sequence comes from Papaver californicum, assembly GCA_023531435.1. NCBI lineage: Eukaryota > Viridiplantae > Streptophyta > Magnoliopsida > Ranunculales > Papaveraceae > Papaver > Papaver californicum. The sequence goes on from JAJJMC010020367.1 coordinate 53,709, forward strand.
TAGTGAATAGATTGCTCATCCCTGGATGATTATCGGAGATCTTAATTTTTATTTAGCTAAGAATAATAACACCTCTGACACTTGGGTTCAAGACATTGTGAGAGATTCTGGTCTCATGGATTTGGTCATGAAGGAAAATATTTTACCTGGACTAGCAATAGTTATTGTACTGGCATTAAGAAAGTCAGACTTGACAGAGCTTTAGGCAATAATGAGTGGTTCTTGCATTTTCCAAATACTAAATTTTTCATTTGAATCACGTTGCCTCTGATCATTGTCATATCTTGTTGTTAACTGATCCTCTCCCCGTGAAACTTTGGAGGCCCTTTAATTTTTTTGGCACTTGTATTCAACATGTTTCTTTTAGTTAACAAATGGAATATGCTTGGAATGTTAATAGTCATGGTAGCCCTGCTTTTAGATTTAATTGCAAATTGCAGACTATAAGAATATCATTGACTTAGTGGAATATATTATAATTAGGGGATAACCAACATGATATTAAATCTCTTCAAAACCAATTGGATATTGCTCAAAAAGATACTAGTTCTAGTAATCAATTTATGAGAATTAAAGCCATTACTAAAGACCTTGAGAACTGGTATAAGATTGAAACTAGTTTTTATAAAGAGAAATCCAGAGACAAATATTTGCATGATATGGATAGTAACACTAGGTATTCTCATTCCTTAGTGGACAAGAGAAACCACAGAAACAACATTAATACTCTAAGTGGTGCTAATGGGATTTGGTATGGAGACATGGATGGTATACCTAACCTTCTCACTACTCATTTCAGCTTAATTGGTTGCTCTAATAAACCTACTTTATCTGATTCTGACTTTGACATTATTCCCAATATTATTTCTTAAGCTGATGACACTGCTTTACTTGTGATTCCATCTGCTGAAGAAATTATCAATTTTGTTAAATCCATGCCAGCTTAGAGCTCCCCTGGTCCAGATGGCTTTCAGGCTGTTTTTTTTCAGTCTCAATGGCATATTGTAGGTAAAGATGTTATTAATGTTGTTCAAATTTTTTTTCTCACTAGTCATTTGCCTAGATGTTTGAACAAGACCTATATTTTCCTTATCCCAGAGATTAAGGATCCTAAGAAACCTGCAGACTATAGGCCCATAGGGCTATGTAATATTTTTTATAAGATTTTCCGAAATTCTTGTTAATAGAATTAGGCCTTTCCTTAAGAAACTTATATCCCCCTATCAAGCAACCTTTGTGCCTGGTAGAGAAATTCATGATAATATCATAGTGACCTATGAATTAATCCATTCCATGAAGCAAAAAGAAGGTTTTAGAGGTAATATGTCCTTGAAATTATATTTTTCCAAATCTTTTGATCAACTTGCATGGCCTTTCTTGTTGAAAATCCTCTTTCACTTTGGTTTTAATAAATTATGTTAGTTTAATACATCAGTACATTTTCACTTATAACATTAGTGCTTTCCTTAATGGCTTTCTTTGTCAAGAATTTATGCCGTCTAGGGGAATTAGGCAAGGAGATCCATTGTCTCCTTACTTATTTACTATGACTATGGAATATTTTTCTAGAAGCTTAAGGCATGCTGAAAATAACAAAGAAATTGCAGGTGTTAAAGTTGTCAGAAGAGCATCCCCCATTACCCATCTCCTCTTTGCAGATGACATCCTTATATTTGCTAAAGCTGACATGCAGAACACTGAGCATATTTTGAATATATTACACAATTTTGGTAGTATTTCTAGGAAAACTTTGAACTTTAATAAATTTTGTGTGCATTTCAGTAATAATCTTAGTCCAGGTGCTTATGAAGACTTAGCTAAGAAACTCAATATGGCCATTGTTGGGGATTCTGAAACTTACCTGGGTGCTCCTCTTCTTATTGGTCACTCTAAGGTAAGATCTCTTGATCCCACAGTTCAATCTTTTGAAGCTAGACTGAAGAATTGGGTGAGTGTTTCTTTAAATCAAGCTGGTAGAACTACAATGGTGAGGTCTGTCTTGAATTCTCTCCCTTCTTATCAAATGGGGTGTTTCAAGATTCCAAAAACCATTATTGATAATCTAGACTCTCTTCAAAGGAATTTCTGGTGGGGTCATAAAGAACTTAGAGGTTTTTAATGATGCTCTTATAATAAAACTTACTTGGAAAATTAGTTCTGGAGAGGATGAATTATGGACCAATACTATGAAATCCAAATATTTTAGGAATGCCAATTTCTTTCATTTAGAAAAACTGAATAACAATAGCTCTTGGATTTGGAAGGGTATCTACAGTTGTATTCAAACTATAAAGGAAAATAGTTTTTGGGTTGTCAAATGTGGAACCAAAGTGAAAATTTGGTTAGATAAATAGGTTGTTGGTCTTGATCAACCACCAGAGCCTTCTAATAATACAAATTTTGTTACTATAAAGGTTTATGTGCAGGAGCTGTACTTAGAGGCACTAGAACTTTGAATGTTCAGCTTATCAATGATATTTTCTCTAATGAATATCTTGCTAAGATTTTCGCTATGCAGGTTCCCATATATGATGATGATACTTTGATTTGGTTACCTGACAGGAAAGGCACATTCTCTGTTAAGGGTGCCTATAAAGTTCTTAGTAATCATTCTGCTAATAATGATGTGAATCAGGTTATTTCACAAAATGTTTAGAAATCTCTTTGGAAGTGCAAAACTCCTCATAAAGTCAAGATTTTGGTCTGGAAATGTCTTAGGAATATTGTCCCTACTAGAGATAAAATCTCCAGATATAAACAAGATATTGATATTCATTGTAGGAGTTGTAATGCCTCTGTTGAAACTATAGAACAATCGGGGAATCTGGATTGTCCATTTGCTAGGATTGTTTGGCTGGGAGTTGGTGTAAATGTGCATAATTTATTATCTCTTCATGGTAGCTTGATGAACTTGATTGTTACTTGGTTTTATACAAGTATAAGGAAAAATAATATGACTGCTAATGATAATGAGCATAAAACTTAATACTTTTATGGTCACTTTGTGGACTATCTGGAAGGACATATGTGTTGTTATCTTTAGAAATGTTAAGCATAACAAAATGCTCTCTATTAACAACATTTTTACTTTGGTTAATACCTGTAATCCTCATAACTCAAATGACTTGGTAATTAACACTGAATGACAAGTGCAGGTACAAAGATGGGATCCTGCAGATAGTGACTATGTCAAAATTAACATTGATGCTTCTTTTGATAAATTTTCAAACAAGGAAGGAACTGGATTGATAGTGTGTGATTTTTGTAGGTCAGTGTCTTGGAGCAAAAGGAAAGTACTTCGATGGACGACTGATAGTTGATCAAGAGGTGAAACAGCTGGAATGTGTAGCTTGCAAGGCTAGATTGGAGTTTGCAATATCGAGAGGCTATACCAAAGTCATTTAGAAACTGATAGTGAAGTCTTAGTTAAATCAATAATTGAAACATCTTTTTATGTTCATTGGATAAATCAAGATATTATCCTTGACATCAAATTTTTATTACAGAGTCAAGAAACTTGTGTATGCTGATGTGATTTTATATAGTGGTAAAAAGAGGTTCGTTACTCGAACTT
>JAJJMC010020367.1:67282-91072 GCA_023531435.1 Papaver californicum
AACAAAACCAATTTTGGCAATTATTTGGGCTTCAATTAATTTAAAAAAAATTATCTGATTAATCACATAGGTTGTTAGAATTACCTGATTCCTGATTCCTGGTATTTTTAAAATTATTCAAAAATCATAATTAGGTTATTTAGTCTTTTTCTTACTCCTGGAATTTTCTAGAGTTAGTTTAAATCATTATTTTCTAAAATCATCACCTTCACAAGTTCGAGAATCGAACCTCTTTTTACCACTATACAAAATCACATCATTCATATCAGTATAAAAGTAGCTACCAACAGTACCAAAAAGCTAGAATAACAAAAGCAAAAATATTTCCCAAGGAACAAGTAATCAATACTAAAACAACCCACTCCTCAAATTCCTTGAGTATGGAACCAAAGATACTTATGCACAACAAAAGGTGAAAGCATCAAAAAATTATAAAATCACTGAAGAAAATGATGATTTACAGAAGGTTGTTGAGAACGGTCGTAATAATATTGATAATAAAATGTCTGTTCAAGAAGAATGTGGGAATGGGGTGCAACATAAAGATGGTGAAAGTAAAAGAAATGGATCAGTATTAATGCTAGATCCATTGGTGGAGGAGATGATGAATAGTAGAAGTTCAAAAGGACCTTTTGATTTTCATTCCCAACTTGGAAATACTACTGTTTGTCCCATTGTCACTACTGATGCTGCTAGTCCTGCTGCTCAAAGTGTCAGCTCATCTGGTAGTTATAAGTTTTTTGTTTTAATTTGCAAGATTTAAATGCTGCATGTACTGTGTCTTTTCATGCTTAATTAATTTCCTCATCTGCTAACGGAATCTGTGTTTTGATAATCTATGGAATTTGGTAGGGAGTGGTAGTGGCAGGGATTTGAACTACTATCTACCATTGTACAAAGATGCACTTAAAGGTGATTGGGGAAATGCTGAAGAATTTCTGAAAGCTCATCCTTATGCACTAAACGCAGTAATTACATGTAACCAAAGGACAGCATTGCACGTTGCAGCTAGCGCAGGGCACTTGCGTTTCACATTGAAGTTAGTGGCACTAATGGATGTAGATGCACTTGAATTGCAAGATTCTTACAACGGTGATACGGCCTTTCATTTTGCTGCTGTAGCAGCAATTACTGAAGCAGCAAAGGCGATGATAGCTAAGAATAACAACTTAACCCAGATACAGAATAGAAATGGTTGGACGGCGCTCCTCCTATGTGCTGCATTTGTTGCTAAGGAACAAAAAGACATGATACAGTATCTATGCACTGAAACTAGAAATGAAGAACCAAGTATGCCATTTTCTGGTAATTTTGGGGCTCAGCTCTTGTGCAACATAACAGCTGCTGGTTTACATGGTGAGTGGCCAACTACAAGTTAATGCTAACTAATTGTCCACTACACCTGATAAAATTTGAACGGCAAGATCACCGTAAATATATGATCCTAAATTTTGAGTTTTGTGATATGTTGTTTCCAGATGTAGCATTGTACCTAGTGCAAAAATATCCCAATTTAGCAACTGCACGAGATCAAACTGGTTGCAGTGTGCTAAGTGTTTTGGCACAAAAAGCGTCTTCATTTCCGAGCGGAAGCCAGTTGGGATTTTGGGAAAGCTCCATATACTCAAGTTGGTGTCTTTCTATCTTGCTGATTTTATATCCTCGATTTGTTATATTAATCTTTTGGATCTGTTCCGTGTTTTTAACCGAACCAATTTTTCCCTTGAAGTGATTCCATTACAAGTTGACGACAATCGTGTTAATTGCTCTAATGGAATAAACATGTACCGGAATTATCAAGTGGGATCTGGAGACATCTCCAACAGAGGAGCTTTGATCAACTTTCTCTCATGGACTAACTTGATTAAAGGTTTGGATCTTCATTTAAGTATTTTAGTTTTAGTCGACCCTTTTGTCCATTAGTGTTGATAAGATTTTCTTTTGCAGTCCCTGGAATCAAACAAGTCTACCTCAAAAAACTGGCACATATACAAGGCATAGAACTATTAAAGTGCATTTGTGCCAAAATCTCACTCATGAGTAACAAAGATATATTTCAGTTCTTCTTGAACTCAAATATCTTGAGTATCGGTGCCAAGTTTGGAATAGTTGAACTCGTAGTAGAATGTATTCAAACATTTCCCGACCAAATTTGGTTCATATTTGATGGAAGAAGCATATTTCACGCAGCAGTTGAACATCGAAAAGAAAAGATTTTTAATCTCATGTACGGGATGAGTGCACAAAAGAAGATTTTGGCTTCTTGGAGAGATGAATCTAACAATAATATTTTACACTTGGCTGGCAAGTTAGCACCTTCTTCGCAACGACATACCGTCTGCGGTGCTGCCTTACAAATGCAGCGAGATCTTCAATGGTTTAAGGTATTATTTTGGTAACATCGTTACGTGTAAGTACGATTTTTTCAGCAATTTTTAGTCGATTATTACTCACTACCTACTACTTTTGCTGGTTTTATAGGAAGTGGAGAAGATTGTACAACCTACATACAAGGAGTTGGAAAATCAAGATAGGCGTACTCCTAGAGATGTTTTTACCAGTGAGCACAAGGACTTAATGGAAAAGGGTGAAAAGTGGATGAAGGATACGGCTCAATCGTGCATGGTGGTTGCTACTCTTATTGCCACAGTGGTGTTTGCCGGAGCTTTTACAGTTCCTGGTGGTAATATAAGTGATGGAGATAATAAAAGTAATGGCAGCCCAATCTTGTTACATAAAAACGCATTCATGTTGTTTGTCGTATCAGATGCATTGGGCCTATTTTCATCCACAACATCGGTTCTTATGTTCTTGTCAATCTTAACATCGCGCTGTGCAGAAGAAGACTTCTTAAGATCATTGCCAAAGAGATTGATAATAGGTCTTGGGACTCTCTTCATTTCTATAGCCGCTATGATGGTAGCTTTTGTTGCAGCACTTTCTCTCGTACTTGCGCTTAAAATGCAATGGGCTATAATACCAATAGCTCTAATTGCTTGTCTTCCTGTCACACTTTTCGCATTATTGCACTTTCCTCTTTTTGTTGAAATATACTTGTCTACTTATGGAGTTGGCATCTTCCATGCTGATAGTAAATAAAAGCTCGATTATCTCGAGTAGTTCGAATCGATATAATTGTATTAAACATGAAGCTCAGTTAGATCATAACCTTCTATTTTTGTTTTTATTTTTCCTTTCTCTGCTTCTTCCTTCAGGAAATTATTGTTTTATGAACTGGTTGGACCAATTTCTGAAACACCAGTGTAAGAAAGGTTCCCTCTCAATTCCACTTTATTAGAGGAAGGCAGACCAAAGGTGGGAGCCCAAATGCGAAGCACCGACCTAAGCTCAGGATTAGGGAAGGTGAACTCTTTTATGAAATGGTGGATTCCTTTCTAGATGCCATGAACTACAAGATTCATTAGTCTGCATATGGTACTCTATTCTGGTCCGCACTTAGTGTTTTTGCGATTAATATTGTCGAACTTTTGCATTGTAGTTGTAGTTTCCTATTAAAATGACTTTGTTTGAAAGTGCTGGCCACGAAATTAAGCCAGTTGGAATTAAGAGACATGGTAACTTTGGACATGAATTACAAACTAGACCAAAGGTTTATATATTGATTAAGCAAAACAAAACGATCTTAATTTATGGATGCATTGTGAGAGATTAATATCACAGAATTCACATGAAAGAGAATGAACTAGGGTTCTGATTTATAAGAAGTTTCTAATTAACCCTAGAGAAGCAGGAGTCGCTTCATATATATAGGGTACATATTAGTTATTATTACACCTGGTTAACACTCTAATACTTTCCCTCAAACAGATACTATACTACTAGAATGCATCAGTTTGATATTTAGGGAAGAGAAACGAGACACAGTGAGACCTTTCGTTAGGATGTCTGCAAGTTGTGCTTCAGAGGGAAGGAATACAACCACTATATCTCCATATGCAAGAAGTTCCCGTACCGAGTGGTAATGAACTTCAATGTGCTTGGTACGTGCATGAAAACTTGCATTCGATACAAGGAACTTGGCTCCTAGGTTGTCACAGTACAAGGTGGATGGCTTTTGTAGTGTGATACGCAGTTCCGTGAGAAGTTGGGATAGCCATATTATTTCAGAAGACAGAAGACTGACTTCCTTGTACTCCGCTTCAGTTGAAGATTTTGCCACAATTGGCTCTTTTTAGATGACCAGATGATTACAAAATTTCCGAGAAAAACACAGTAACCGGTTGTTGACCTTCTGGTGTCCGGGCAACCAGCCTAATCGGAGTCTGAGTAACTACTTATGTTATTCATGTCACCTGCAGATATAACAATGCTTGAACCAATTGAGCCCTTTAAGTAGCGGAGAATCCTTTTTACAAGCTGCAAGTGTAAGTCAGAAGGAGCCTGCATGAATTAGGAAACATAGTTGACAGAAAAATTGATGTCAGGTCTTGTTAGATTTAGGTATTGGAGAGCACCAACCAAGCTTCGAAAGTGGAGTGGATCAGTCAATGGATTCCCAGCTGCGCCGAAGACCCTCTTATCAGTCGTGACTGGTGTCTAACAGGGCTTGCAGTCAAGAAGATTTGCACGATTGAGTAGGTCAATTGTGTACTTTTTTTGAGTTAGAAGAATGGACCCCATCTTAGAGTATAAATCAGCTTCCATACCTAGGAAGTAGTGCAAAGGACCCAAATCTTTCATCGCAAAAACTGAATTTAGTTGAGACAACAATAGTGTAATGAAGTTTTCTGAATTTCCTGCAAGTATGATATCATCCACATACAAGAGAATAACAACAATAGAAACAGAAGATGCATGAATGAACAAGGAGTGATCTGTGGCAGCTTTCACAAAACCAAGAGAAGATAGAAATCCACTGAATTTATCATACCAAGCACGTGGTGCTTGCTTAAGGCCATATAAAGATTTCTTGAGTAAACAAACATCAGTTGGGTTAGCATGATTAACATAACCCTGTGGCTATTCCATGCAGACTGTTTCCTGTAGATCTCCATGAAGAAACGCATTCGAAACATCCAGCTGCTTGATGATCCAGTTATTTGTCAGAGCTATGGCTAATACTGTCCTGATTGTTGTTGGCTTGACAACAGGGATGAAAATTTCATTATAATCAAGGCCATCTTGCTACAAGTATCCCTTTGCGACTAATCATGTTTTGTATTTATCGACACTGCCATCAGCTTTTAGTTTTAGGCGATACACCATTTACAGCCAAGCACATGCATGTGAGGCTCATAAGGAACCTGAACCCAAGTTCCATTTTGTTGTAGAGCCTTATACTCATCATCCATGGCAATAACCCACTTTTCATCTATAATTGCGGTTTTGTATGTCTTTGGTTCAGGTGGAATGGTGGTGTATAAAGTAGTATGTATTGCATGTGGAATTGAGTAATGTGTCACAAAATCAGGCAGATATTTTGAATTGGTAATACCAGTTTTGGATCTGGTAAGCATTTGATGTTGTAAATTGGGTTCTAGCAATGGTGTAATAGGGACAGGTTGTTCATTGATTTCAGCAGGATCTAGTTGGTTGGCAGACAGAGGATCAGGTTGAGGTATTATCACCTCAACAGATTGTGTAGTGGTAGACACAGGTTTGGGATAGTTACAAAAAGGAAAAAGCATTTCATCAAATACAACATGCCTAGAGATATAAATTTTATGGGTGATGTTATCATAACATTTGTTGCTAAGTTTGTCTTTTCTATAGGCCCCTAAGTAAGGATAACATGCACACCCATAAATCTTGAGAAGAGAGTAATCAGGAGGGCCTAGAAAATAAGACTTCAAAAGGAAATATGAAGTGAAGAGAATTAGCTGGTGTCTTGTTGATTAGATATGTCGTTATGAGAAAAGAATCAAACCAAAATTTCTTCGGGAGGCAAGCATTTGCTGAAATGGTGCGATGTGTCGATGTTTCATTTCTGCTGCACCATTCTGCTGTGGAGTGTGTGGACAGGAAGCAGTGAAGGTTATGCCAGAAGCGTCCAGGAATTCCTTGAATCCGCCTTTTTCCAACTCAAGAGCACCATCAGATTGAAACACTTTGATCTTCGAAGAGAGAAAATTCTCATTCATTGTTTAAAAAGATGAAAGCATGTGACACTCTCGGTTCTATCCTTCATTGGATAAATCCAGTGAAATATGCTGAAATCATCAATAAAAATGATATAATAACGATAACTCATAATGGATAGTTGAGGAGCAGGACCCCATATGTCACAATGAATTAGAAATAGCGGAGCATCAGCGGTAATGGAAGACAGGGAGAAAGGCAGTCTTCTACTTTTGCCAAGTTGAGAGGGTGGATAGAAAAAAACCGATTTAGTAGAGGACAGAGAGATTTGGTTGTTTTGGTCCAGTTTGTGAACGATCTTCTCTGAAGGATGACCCAATCTGTTATGCCAAACAGAGAAAGGGGCTGCAACAGAAACGAAAACAACATGGGTATTGGTGGAGGATGCTGAAATTGGATATAGGTCTTTCGTCTTCAAACATTCATCCAGAGTTTGACCGGTAAGAAGATCCTGTATTTCATAACCCTATGGAGAAAATGAAAAGGCACAGTTGTGTTCCTCTGTGAACTGAACAACATAAATTAAATTTTGCTGAATATTGGGAACATAACATACATTAGACAACAGAAGAGATGCTGTGGATGTATGTAAAACTGAATCACCAATAAGATTAATCGGAAGAAAATGACCATTACCCACCATCACCTGAGAAGATCCCTGATATTTGGATGTGTTGGTAAGGAGAGATTGATAATTGGTGATGTGATGAGATGCACCCGAGTCTGGTAACCAGTTAGCAGCAGCAGGAAAGCAAGGCATCTCAGTAAAGGAGGCTGAATAAACCTGAACACAGTGGTTCGCTTGTGGATGGGGTTGAGCAGGATCCTTGTGAGAAGACTAACCATAACGAGATGGCGTATAGCGAAACTTGCACTTGATGGCAGAGTGACCGACTTGCTTATATATCTGACAGTTCATGGAGGAATAATCAACAAAGTTATTTTGATGTTTATCTCGAAAAGCAGATCTATACTGTGGTGGTGCTCGTTTAGTGTAAAACGCTGAGGGGTTTGACTGATCTATGGTAGCAGTAGTTTCTATTTTTTGAATCTTCAACCACTTTTCATGATTGATTAGACGATATTTAAGATCACCAAACGACAGATTTGTATCCCTAGTTTAAACCGCAACTATGAAATCATTATAGGCAGATCCTAAACCATTTAGGATGTTCATATTGAGATCAATAGCTGATACTGGTTCATTAATAGCTTCTAAGGAATCAGTAATGGACTTAATATCATGGAGAAAATCAGAGGTAGACTTGGACCCTCTTTTCATACTAAATAAGGTATTTCTAAACATGGATTTTCAAGCCGAAAAATTGGTTTTGAAAACTTGTAGACAAATAAGACCAAACAGCAGCAGCAGTAGCACAACCTAGAACATCTGTAGAGATGGTGTTTGTGAAAGTTGCATTCAAACAACTGTTCACAAATCTATCCCACTTCAACTATTTCAGAGAGGAGGGATTCGATTGAACAACACCATCAATAGAGATTGTAGAAGGTGGAGCAACAACAGATCCATCCAGATAACCGAATAGATCTGTGCTGATTAGAATAGAAGAGATCTGTGATTTCCAGACCAACTAGTTAGTTTCATCAAGTTTTATCGAAATAAAGCGAGTTATATTTGTGAAAGGTAAGGTTGTAGTTGATTCGTCATGAGGTTGAGGATCAGTTGATGGATCCATGGAGTGATTATTTGGTGGAGAAATTTTTTGGTAGAGAAAAGACTCAGAGAAGGTAGCGGCGGAAGCTAGAGAAAAAGAATGAGGTTTCTACTGAAGAGAAAGATGAAGAAAAACCTAATAACAGAAACCCTAAACATCACTCGGCGGCTGATACCATGAAAGAGATCGAACTAGGGTTCTGATTTATAAGAAGTTCCTAATTAACCCTAGAGAAGCAGGAGTCGCTTCATATATATAGGGTATATATTAGTTATTATTACACCTAGTTAACACTCTAATATCACACCCCATAAACGAGATGTACTGTCTCTGCAGTTCACGCATACTGCAAATACCTTGTCACTTCCTTTCAAATTCCAAAACCATGAGCACAAGTTTGAGTAGTCAGTTAATAACTGGTGGCCTCGGACAAAGCCATTAGACTCAATTTTAGCATTCTATTCAGTGTACCTAAAATCAGAAAAGGAAACAATTGCAATTTAAATTGGTGATGGCGATGGCGATAGCAACATAATGAGTAAAAAAAATGGCTCAAATGTCAAAATGAGGATATTTAGAATAATTTTCTTAAGGAAAGATATGCTAAAATTATATTCTTAAGTAAAGCTTAAATATAGTTTCTCCAGCAAAAGGCATAACCTCATTGATCAAGTTAACCCTAAACTTGTGGAAACAATATGGAAGTTCATCACCTATCATCCATGCTCTTATTGATTTTAGTTCTGTTTATTGCAGCAGTTTCCGTCTCTGCTGTCGACGTCGAGTTGATTGACAAAATCTGCATGCGAACACAAAAAAGACTCTGAGTTTTGCTCTCAGTCTCTGATTGGAGATCCAGGAACTGCAGCAGCAGATATGGATGGGCTTATGGTTATAACTATTTCATTAACGCTTCAAAAAGTTCAAGAGACTGCCGATAACATTACCGCATTACTAAATACCGACACCGACTCTGTAGTGAAAGAGCGGTTAACTTGTTGTCAAGAGAACTATGTTAATGCACATTTCTGGATTCAAAAAGCTTATGATTCTGGGGTTGCAAAGTCGTATTATGATCTTTTCAATCTGTTAAGACAAGGATGGTTTGAGGCTAGTGTTTGCGAGAATGGGTTTAAATTTGAACCTGTTCGTACATCTCAGCTAACCGCGAGATATGATCTGTTGCTTAAACAGGTCGAGCTTAATTATACTGTCGTCCAAAATATCATCGGCCCAAGCAGCAAGTTACAAGATATAGGTCTATTCAAACAGTTACCGGCAGAGCTCAACTGATCACCGTAGTGGTAGTTTCATCAGAATGATTTTCTTGTCTTCTAAGTACAGAGAGTACTGTTATTTTGTTAACATTATATTTACCTAGTTAGAGTCTTTTTTCTAATTCTATATGCATTTTTTGGTGAATCACTTGAATAATATGTATCATTTCACGCTTTACAGTCTAAGCCATGCAGCTGATAACATTTTAATTTTTGTTCAACATCGATATATTGATACACCTTTGACATATCCAATACCACAGAACAAGAACGAGTAACTATGGCCATTACAAAAAAATTAGACCTGATTAAGGTTCATCCATTCCCCAAGCAGAGAAACACGATGTAACTTTCTGGAGAGATCAACTGTTGGCCTCCGACCAAGCAGAATTGGTAGGTTAGGTGACTTGAAACCTGGCTAGATTAATTCACATCATCACAGACTGCAGTTTTATCTACCTTGCATCTGTTGTTGTAGCTTTTAAACATGTGCAAACTTTTCTCAAATGTGTCTTGATGACATTATACTAAGACCAAGATCACATTTATGTATGCACAATTAATCGATACTGCAAATATCATGTGAATGAGATTTTCCGTATCCTTAATTGAAAAATACGACTGGGGATTATATAGTGGCTGATCAAGATAAGATTGCTCATATTCTGGTAAATTATTATAAACAGAAGTTTGAATTTCATGAGATTCCAGTTGAGGATACTCTGCTAGAAGTTATCCTTCAAGTTATAACTGAAGCGGATCAGCAGATATTGGATGCAGTGTCAGGGGAGTATGAGATTGAAGCAGCTGTCTTTGAATCGGATGCAGAAAATGCCCTAGGTCCAGTAGATTTTCTTGTATGTCCATGTTTTATAAGTCTTGCTGGGAGGTGATAAAATGTGATTTGATTGCTGCAATCAGGTTTTGCTGGATTAGGAAATTCATTCCATCTAAAAATTTTTTGGTGCTATTACCAAAAGTTGTGGGTGCTAAGAAAGCTTCTCAATTCAGGATTGAGTAATTTCTGTTTTAAGATATTCTCAAAGATTATTACAACTAGGATGAGTGGTTTGATGAGTAAGTTGATTTCTCCTCAACAAGTTGCTTTCATAAAAGGTAGGAGTATTCATGAGCAAGGTTTGTTGGCTTCTGAATGGAAAAATAAAATGAAAGTGAAGAGGAAGGGTGATAATGTAGGCTTGAAGTTGGATATTTCACAGGCATATGATTTAGTTGGTCGGGAATTTTTTTTTATGGGGATGAGAAAGTTTGGTTTTTCTGCAGAGTGGTGTGATTGGTTGAAAGTGATGTTTATATCTGCTAGGATGCCAGTCATGGTGAATATAGGCCCTAGGAGTTTTTTCGCTGTTGGGAGGGATTTGAGACTATTAGTGATTAGCTTGTTTACTTACACTTTGTTTTCACTCATTCCTTTCTGTTAAGTCTGTAAAACAGTTTGTTAACTGTTGGATTACATGTGTCCTATTGCTAGTGGTCAGCTAGATCATGTGTCTGAGAGTGAGAGTTAGTATATAACTACTCTTCAGGTCTGCATTTCTAAATCTGAACCAAGTTCTATCCTGGTATCAGAGCATTATGTCACGGGGTCGGTCCTTCGCCTCGACTTTACTCCGTGCGGCATTTGTCTAGAAGTCCGTTACTAGACAAGTCAGCATCCCAAACAAAGTTTAACCAACTTTGTATAACTACTCAAGATCAAAACTCACAAGAAACTCAAGAACGCTCAAGAACACTCAAGAACAAGAGAGAATGATTGAATGAGAGAATTAAGTTTGTATTACTCTCTTACTTGAATTGTTGGATAGTTGGGTGATTACAAATGAGAATGGTATCCCTATTTGTACTAGTTGGGAGCCAGGAATGTTCTAGAAACTTATCTAAGATTTATACAAATGTATGGCTAGGATCTACTTCTAGATTATTCCAATCTTATCCACAAATATCTACACTATTATAGAATGTTCTAAGAAAATGACAAATGGTAGAAGATTCTAGAATGAGAGGCTAGCCATTTATCCAAAGGAGCTAGCCAAGGTGGTGCACAAGGGTGAATTAGCCATGTGTTGAGCCATTTGGTGCACCCTTGTGACAAAGTTGTACTTGTCGATGAGATCTTTGTGTTGCCAAATTAAATCTTCATGTTCCCAACTGGCTTCACTGTCTGGTTGATCCTTCCATCGGACAAGATATTCCTTATAAATTCGCCCTCCTCTTGAGACACGTCTGTGTGACTCTATGCTTGAAGCTTGTTTGTCTAGAGAGGTAATCATATTGAACGGGGCTCTCTTGGTAACTCCTCTAGACTCGTCATCTTGATCCGCATAATATGGCTTCAAGCAGCTAACATGAAAGACGGGATGGATCTTCATGTGGCTAGGTAGCTCCAATCTATAGGACGCCTTCCCGACTTTCTTGACGATGCGAAATGGTCCCTCGTACCGTCGAATGAGTCCCTTGTGTACCTTTCGAAAAGCTTTGAACTGTTGCGGGTTCAACTTCAGCATGACTAAGTCATCTTCTTCGAAAGATACGGGTCTCCTTTTCTCGTCCGCCTATTTCTTCATTCGCTGAGAGGCTTTCTCCAAGTAGGCTTTGGCCAAGTCGTGCTTCTCATGCAACTCCTTAGTGAATTGAAAAACAGCAGGGCTTTTTCCTCTATATCCTCCAGCGAGTGTGTATGGCATCAAAGGTTGTTGGCCTGTGGCCAACTCGAATGGACTATGGCCAGATGATTCACTCTTCTGCAAATTGTAGCAAAACTGATCCACGTCCAATAATTCCACCCAATTCCTTTGGTTAGCGTTCGCGAAGTGTCTCAAGTACTCCTCCAACAAGGGGTCGGTCCTCGCCTCGACTTTACTCCGTGCGGCACTTGTCTAGAAGTCCGTTACTAGACAAGTCAGCCTCCCAAACAAAGTTTAACCAACTTTGTATAACTACTCAAGATCAAAACTCACAAGAAACTCAAGAACGCTCAAGAACACTCAAGAACAAGAGAGAATGATTGAATGAGAGAATTAAGTTTGTATTACTCTCTTACTTGAATTGTTGGATAGTTGGGTGATTACAAATGAGAGTGGCATCCCTATTTATACTAGTTGGGAGCCAGGAATGTTCTAGAAACTTATCTAAGATCTATACAAATGTATGGCTAGGATCTACTTCTAGATTATTCCAATCCTATCCAAAAATATCTACACTATTCTAGAATGTTCTAAGAAAATGACAAATGGTAGAAGATTCTAGAATGAGAGGCTAGCCATTTTGCCAAAGGATCTAGCCAAGGTGGTGCACAAGGGTGAATTATCCATGTGTTGATCCATTTGGTGCACCCTTGTGACAATTAGCTCTCGATCCTAGCCTATTTTTCTTTAATGGAATCCTCATCTATCTCATATATCTAATTTTTGTATCTTCTTTCCTTCCATAATTAGCTTAAAATTTTTATTTTCATTCTTTAAGTTTTTCATTCGAGATGTTACTCTCTGAGATCTATTTTAATTTTTCTTATCAATCATGGCTACTCAACGATCATTCTCTCAAATTCCTTTTAATCAACTTCTCAATATTATTCCCTTTAGACTGAAAGAAGATAACTACCTTACCTGGAAATATCTTATCCTTGCTAATAGGCACAATCGAAACAATAATATTGTTAATCCAGCGCACAGAACTTGGCATGATCAAGATTCCACCATTATTCTGCTCATCAACTCAACAATTTCTGATTCAGTGATTCCTTATGTTGTTGGGGCTACATCAGCTTTTTAATTATGGTCCAACATTAAATCTCGATTCTCTCAAGCTTCCGCTACTCATTCCATTCAATTGAGAACTAAACTTCAATTGCAGAAACTTGGTAACAACTCTATCATTACTTATCTGAATGACATTAAGAAATTAGTTGATGCTCTTGCTACTGCTGGTTCCATTGTCAGTGATTCTGAATGTGTTGTTTTCATATTGTCTGGTTTGTCTCCCGCTTATGATTCATTTGATACATCTTTTCACATTAGAAATCCACCTGTTACTTGTGCTGAACTACACAATTTGTTGTTGAGTGAAGAAATTGTGATTAATGCTAGATCTAGTTTTCTTATATCTGAATATGAGAACAAAGCCTTTTTCACTCAATATAGAACTCCACTTTGTGCTCATAATTATAGATATCCTGCTCCTATCATGAGAGGAGGTCACAGTCCAAACTATAGGGGTAAAAGGCCATTTTATCTATCATTTATGGGAGGTTATTCTTCTGTTATGCAAAGACTAGTTCAACTCATACTTCTGTTCCTCCACCATCATTTCTTGCATTTGAAAAAGCTCCTTGTCAAATATGCAACAAACATGGCCATCTTGTTTCAGATTGTGCTAATATAGACTTAATTTTTCCTATTAAGGCAGGAATCCACTATAAAATCTACAAGCTATGCTTGCTGCAACTAGAATTTTTGGTGAAAGTCCTTGGTATGCAGATAGTGGAGCCAATAAACATATCTCTCCAGATGCTCATCCTTTAGAAGATTACACTACTTATGATGGCTATGAGTTTATTCAAACTGCTAATGGAGAAGGTATGTACATATCTTGTGTAGGTAATTATTCAGCATACACCTGCAAAACTGTTTACTCTTGATCATGTCTTAAATGTTCTAAGGCTTCAACCAAACTTTTATTTGTTCACAAGTTCACTTCACTATAACTTTTATTTGTGGGACGATTCTTCTGCAGGGACCACATGAAAATAACCTCTATCCAATTCATTTCACCACACAATTCAAAGATCTCCATTCTGTTAGCATCTCACCTGTCATCTGGCATAATAGGGTTGCTCACCCCTCATTTCAAGTTTTCAAAAAGTGTGTAATTCTATTGCAGAGAAAAACGTAACAAGTACACCTATATTTTGTGAATAGTGTCAATTAGGGAAGTCACACAAACTCCCTTTCAGTTTGTCTTCTAGCTTTTCTTCTAGGCCTTTACAAATTTTGTATTTGGATCTTTGGGGTCCATCTCCAGTTTCATCCAATAGTGGATATCTCTATTATGTTAATATCATTGATGATTACACTAAGTTTTTTTGGCTATTTCCATTATATGCAAAATATGATTTTAAAAATGTGTTGTTCAACTTTAAGGCTCCAATTGAGAATGAGTTATGCTTTAAAATTGCCACTATAAGAACTGATGGGGGTGGAGAATTCATTAACTCTAAGACTGCTAGTTTACTTTCACTCATGGTATTAAACATGAAGTTACTTATCCTCAAACTAGTGAACATACTAGAGTTGCATGCTGAGGCCAAACATCTGCACTTGTTGGATATTGAAAGAACTTTTCTTATTCAATCAAAACTTCCTGAATAATTACGGGTTGATGCCTTTCAAACTGACAATTTCATTGTTAATAGATTTCCTACTAGGTCAATTCAGTTTGCTTCCCCATTTGAAATGTTGTTTCATAAAAAACCAGACTATCATAGTCTTAGAAGTATTGGTTACTCCTGCTTTCCATGGCTCGGGCCTTACGAACCTAACAAACTAGCTCCTAGAAGCTTACACTATGTTTTTCTTCGCTATAATGCTAAACAAAAGGGCTACATGTGCTTAGATCTGGCAAAGTTTATATCTCAAGGCATGTTGTGTTTAATGAGCATTTTTATCCTTACTCTACTCTTGTCAGTCAACCATCTTCTACTTATACTTCACTTACTCATGAGTCCTTTTTTTCTGAGCATTCTACTTCTGCTGTTAGTCCACCAAATTCTGCTAGTTATGCTCATGTTGCTAATGTTCCAATTGTGCCTACTACTGCACCTCTTCTCAATGTTGTGGATTCATCTGTTGCCTCTAATATTGTTACCAATGATCATCTTATGACAACTATGGGTAAGTCTGGTATTTTCAAACAAAATTCTTACTTTGCTTCTAAGTATCTTTTTCCAACAACTTTTGTTTATAATGCTCTTCCTATTTCACCTAGTTGTTTCTCTGAGGCTGTTAAGGATCCTAAATGGAAGGTGGCATTTGAAAATAAATACAATGCTTTGATATCTAATGATACTTGGACTAAGGTGCCTCCTACTGGTTCCCAAAATATTGTTAGGTGTAAATGGATCTTTAGGATCAAACAAAATGTTGATGGTTATGCGGATTGACATAAATCTAGACTGGTTTCCAAGGGTTTTCGTCAGCAACCTGGATTGGATTTCATTGAGACTGTTAGCTTGTTGCAAAATCTGCTACCATTAGGCGTATTCTTGTTATATATTTCAGTACAGTTCAACTGGAAAGTGACTCAATTAGATGTCAGTAATGCATTTTTACATGGTGATCTTGTTGAAGAGATGTACATGACTCAGCCACTTGGTTTTGTAGATCTATATCATCCTGAGTATGTTTACAAATTTAACAAGTCATTGTATGGGATCAAGAAATTACCCAGGGATTGGTATGCTGAACTTCACTTTGCTCTTTTGTCCTTGGATTTTCATCCTTCTGCTGCTGATACTTCATTGTTTCTTCACACATCTGGTAAGACTATCACTATTATTCTAGTCTATGTGGATGATATCTTGTTAACAGGGAACTCTGCTGCATATTATATATCAGTTTTTGCTACTCTTAGTGGTCAGTTCCCTATCAAAGATCTTAGAGATCTTCATTTCTTTTTGGGTCTTGACGTAAAAAGGAATGCATCTGGACTGTTTATGTGTCAAACAAAATATCCCTTAGACCTTCTGGATAAGCACAACATGATTGGTGTTAAGCCTTGTTCATCTCCTGCTTCTGCTTCTACTAAACTCAGTGCTTCAAATGGTGGGCCTATTGAGAATCCAACAGAGTATAGGTCTCTTGTTGGTGCCTTATAGTATCTAACCTAGACTAGACCTGAAATTTTATTTTTAGTTATTCAAGTTTGTCAATTTATGCACAAACCTACCAATGTTCATCAGGTGGCAGCAAAGAGGATATTAAGGTACATTAAAGGCTCTTTGGACAACAACTTGTATTTCTTAGAAGGCTTGCAGGTTATTCAAGGATTTGGTAATGCAGATTGGGCTAGTTCTCCTGATGATAAAATATCATACACAGGTTACTGCATTTTCTTTGGGAATAATCCAATATCATGGACTTCAAAGAAACAAGTCATTGTTGCAAGGTCTTCAACTGAAACTGAATATAGAGCTCTGGCTCAACCAACTCCTGAAATTGTTTGGTTATGTCATCTATTAAAGGACTTGAAAAAATTTCTTCCCACTCCTCCTGGCCTATCTGGTGACAACATGGGATCATTTTCAGTTGCTTCAAATCCAATTTTTCATAGCAAGATGAAACATATGGCTTTGGATTTTCATTTTATTAGGGTGCTTGTTCAGGCAAGGAGTCTAAGAGTTTCTTACATCTCCACACTAGATCAAATTGCTGATATCTTCACCAAGGGATTGCATGGTCCAAGGTTCAGTCTCTTACAAGGCAAGATGTGTGTTATTAGTCTGCAATCATTTTTTCATCAACACAGCTTGAGGGGGAGTATTAGTGATTAACTTGTTTACTTACACTTTGTTTATACTCTTTCCGTTTATGTTAAGTCTGTAAATAGTTTGTTAACTGTTAGGTTACATGTGCCCTATTGCTAGTGGTCAGTCTAGATCATGTGCCTGGGAGTTAGTATATAAGTACTATTTAGGTTTGCGTCCTCAGTAAGAAATCTTATCATTTTCATTTCTAAATCTGAACAAGTTCTATCTAAGACAAGATGATCCCTTGCCTCCAATTAATAAAAATTAAAACACCGTGAGAAATGGTGACTTTTACAGCAACCTTATTGATTCGAGGTGTTTGTCTCCATGGATATCCAAAATTAGTTACCATACTTGAACGACTTTAATCGTATACACACCTCTCTAAAGAGTATATGTTGGCATATTCATTTAATTAGCAGATTACTTAATCGAAATCCTTATTATTCTTCATGTTTAGAATATCAATTCTCATTATATTGATAAAGATTAAATTATTATACACTCAATCGGACTGGACTGTTATAGTTACTAGGTTACTATTATCAGACGTCCGGACTCAAATGAGGCTCTTCCAGAGAGTAAAAATCAAACACGAGGTTATATTATAATAATACACACATTTATCCAAAGAGAGACTAAATCTACTCATTCAAAGCAACAGAATGTTCTTATTGAACACATAACTTTCAAGGGCTCGAAGTTTTATGAGGTACTCTATTCTCTCACACGCATTACAAAATATCAACAACGTTGGCAATGGTCGACGACAAAGCTTTTTGTACATTTTCACCTCAATTTAATTATTTATTCACATATTCTTGATTCGCTCCTACAATGGCTGGAAAATTCGCCTTCACCTGCAGAATACAAATCAAAATGTAAATTAGTTGTAAATATATAATCGTAAAACTCTAATTAACTAATATAATTTTTATTTTAAAAAAAATTATTATCATTTTTTAATTTAATCTATTTTTAAACGGAACTAAAAAATAATAGTAATTGTAATTTAATTTATATTTAAACGGAACTAAAAAATAATAGTAACTGAAAAAATGTAACCGGAGAAATCAATTTTTTCTTATTTTTTATTAGTCAGTCGATATTACATAAACGTTGACTTGATTTGAAAAATCCAGGTGATGAAAAAAAGGAAAAAAAAGAAACTTACTTGTTGAGCTTCAATTATCAATATGGTCCTTATTTTTAGCTTAAAGGTTCCTTTTTTCTTCTAAACCTGTTCATGCTCAACACGATGTTGTTCTTTTAAGAGAGGTGTTTTAATAGTTATAGAAGAAGACTGGTCGTTGTCGCCATAACTACTCTTACTACTACTGCTACTGCTTCCATTTTGGTATTGTGAGATTTGATTTTCTTCTACTTCTTTAACTTGACCCCACATTGAACAATAATATCCCATGGCAGCTATACATGATCCTATCACACTGCACCAATAAAATTGGATAAGATTAGCATAATAAATATAGATCAATTACATGTTAAAATGTCTTTAATTGAGTGGAAACATCAACAAGAAACAATTCTTTGTGAAGGTTTTTTAGAAAAAGCTGCATACTTATGGGCCTTATGGCAGAATATTTTGCAATTCAAAAAAAAAAAGGTATGGATGAGATGATTATAGTAAAGTGCAAACCTTCCGAAATGAAAAGTATGGCCAAAGAACATGAAACCAAAACTGACAGCGATAAAAACCGTGAAAGGTTTGAACATAGCTATAAAAAGAGGTCCTTTTGAACGCATACACCATCCTTGAACAGTACTACGAACAATACTCCCGAAAAACGCCTGTTTTTATAAATTCAAACACAAAACTTACTTATAGTAGGAAAAAATACTACTGCACTACATGATAAATTTGTTTGAAATCTTCTTACCGATAGTAGAATGTTGCTTAGCTCCATTTTATCTGTAATGAGCCAAGCAGATGGATCTCTTTCCGCAATAACAGATATAATTACACACTGAATAGTTCCAAAGAGACTGTAAAGGGTTACAATAGTCGTCGGCTCTGGGAATTCTTTCACCGTTTTAACCTGTTTTTAGAAGAAAGACAATATGTTATGTATAAATCTTCATAGTGGCTAATAAATTAAGACACACTCCTTTAATGAATTGATCATATGTAGATGAACATACAGTACCTGGATTATGTTCCAGATTGAAGCACATAAAGTAGCAATGGCAAGTAAAACACATCCAGGAACCCAACTTTCTGGTGTGGAGCCAAAGAGAAATAATGGCCGTGGTGATGAGGATAGAAACAGCTGATATGTCGAAGGTTTCCAGAGTGTTGGGCCTTTGTACATAGCAACAAATAATGCTCCAAATATTGATACCACCGTTCCTATTGATTTTGCTTGGGTACTTGACCTTCTAAATTCTACATGGCCACACCTACAATCCCCATTTTCATAAGAATGACAAAAGAGTGATCACAGAAAATAAGTCGATAACATACGTTGCATAAGAGCAAGTCTTTACTGATGGGCTTGAATTCTGAAAAGTATATACCTCAGAACCATGGAAAGGAGGAAAGAGAAACCGGGGAGCTGATTCGCCATTGTTGCTACAACTATGGGAGAGCTGAAGCTTAACCCCATAAATGCAAAATTCTGAGCTAGAGTAACCCTGCAGCCATGGGTATATAGTCCCAACGTATCCAACAAGTTACATTTAGAAATGAAGTCATATAATGCAATAAAAACTCGCAAGTAAGTTCCTAAGGCTGTAGCACACTAGTCAAGCCAGCCTATCATGTTTTTTCCAATAAATGTCAGGCCTGGCCTGTTTATACAATCATGTGTTACCTTTTCTTGTCATGATAATCACTTTATTATCAACACAATAATTGATACTATCACAAAAACACAAAACTATGATCGAGGATTTCTAATTAAGGACAATGAGTTTTCTTTTTAATTAAGATTAGTTACATACCCTATTAATCCGAGGAAGAAGAATTTACTGAGAAGAGAGAAGTTGAAGAAAGATTTCTGTGGCCTGTAAAGAAAAAGAAGAATAATAATGTAAGAACAGACTAATACATAAGTATTTTCATGAAAATTTAACTAGCTTCAAGTTTAGCCATGGGATAATCGAATATTAAGATCTGGAGAGAGATGATAAAGTCGTTGTCCATGATGTACATTTACTTTTACAAACCAAGGAATTAATATGCAGTATTACCTGTGAAAGAAGAAGAAAGAAGGCAAAAGGAAGAGAGTTGAGAGAATGTTTGTATAGGCAATAAAAACAAAGGGACTCATTCCTCTTGCCATGACAGTTTTAGTCATTATCGTCAATCCAACTGTTATTCCCTCCATTAACACCATTGCCAAACCTGGTATCACATACCATACAGTATTATTCACTAATAATTCCATCCCCATTTCTACAATATGATCTTTTAATCTTCTCTGTCTGTCTGCCGGCCCTAAACCCAATAAAGCTAATTACTGTCTCTCTCTATGTCTATCTCTCTGTACCATCTATATATATAGATAGATAGGAGTAGAGATGGATATATTTGAAATATCTATCTATATAAGATGTGAGCACTGCAAGTAATAATCCCAACAAAAATATGATGATAAAATTAGGGAGAGATGGAGTCTGGAGAGAAAGAGAGATGGAGATTCTTTTTTTTTTATTATTATCAGAATTGATGATTCTTTCAATTTGTGTCCTTGATTTGTCATTGAAGGTAATGTAACCTTTCAAATATTTTTAAGCTACATTATGACGTGAAGTAGCTACTCGTGCAAACTCTTGAAATGAGGACTAAGTGGTGAAAATAGCTGACAAGAAGCTCCTATTCAATACGTTGATCTCCTTATAATCTCACTCTGAGACCAACCAATGACGTACGGACACGTAATCATGTTTTGTGTTTATTTATAAATCTTATTATTTCTGTAATACGTGTAGTTACGTCATTGGTTGGTCACATCATCTTTCTTATAAAAAAAACAATCCAAATCTTTATACTAAACTACAGAGAGCTGATTCATTTTGCAGATTGAGATTGAGAAAAGCAAAATTGATGATTTTTGTCCTTAGATTTAAATCGTAGATATTTTGCTGATGTGTAATTTCTTAGGAGTTTGTGGTGGACAACTAAAGTTGAGGTCTTTAATTATTTGATGTTCGGAGGCATTTAATTTCATTATATAAGACCCAAAGATTCCACTGTGGATTTCCAAAATTCCATAAAACCTAACCACTAAGACTCAAAAATACAGCAGTAGTGATGTAAAAATTGTTACTTAAGCAAACTTAATGACACAGCTTAAATATTCATGGTAAGAATTTTCATAGCTACTATAACTTGTTTTCTATCATTTTCCAAACACCGATCATCTTCTATTGCTTCATCCGGCAAAGGATTGTTGGACACTTTTGTTCAGAGAGTCACTTTCCTTATGACATAGACCAAGTAATTTTCAAGGAAAGCCACTTGAAGAATAAATGAAAATATGTATACATAATGTAGAGACTCCACAGTTACAGGATCCACTAAACCACTTTGAAAAACTCATAGTTGATGGTATTTTCAGACTTTTATGGATATAAAATACCGCTAAAAATTTTACTAAGAAACTCTAAGTAAGAATTTTTATGGATTGAAAAATTTTACTGTTAAAATGCCGATTTACTATAGTATAACAGTAAATTTTTTACCAATTAAATTTTTTTTTATCACTTATAATATATATATATATATATATATATATAAAAGATGGATATATATAAAAAAACAGTTTGTATCAAATAAACGCCAATTTTATTAATTTATTCTGCTCTTTTTAGCTATGAATACGTCACTCCAAGTCTAGATATTATTGTTATAAGATTAAGCTTATCACTTTTTGTACAGTTGTTTATTTATAAACCAAGTCTGATAAATGATGTAATCCTAATTAATAATACATGGTCTTGGCTCTTGAGTTGAAACCCAATTGGGAAAGAGGCCGGATATATACTGGACATAGTCGCCAATGTTATCATACATTTTTGATAATAATGAATAAGGTCACCTCCCCGTATGCTTGACATAGTCGCCAATGTGTTTGACGGTGGCACGGTGCAAACATTGTAGAATCATTCGTGTCAACTATTATCATATCAATTGATTAACTTGTTCTTTTTCTCCACATAGACATAGTTATTATCATTTTTCAAAACTTATAATTTAGTTGAAAATATTAAAGGAAAAAAAAGATAGAGGTGTCTCTAGTATAATTTATAATTTAGTTGGAAGAGTTATTATTTCGATCAAATTATGACTTTCACAGAAGGAGATATCTCTAGTATTATTTTGATTATCTAGAATGCTTAGACTCTTTCTGGTCAATTGGCATCATGTTTTCGTTTTTCGCTACAATATTCAGGCATGGCATTATAGAGCACGCGACTATGCATTTGTTTTTAGTTTATTTTTTTTTTGATAAATAAAAAAAGTAAAGGTTGAAATGAAATATCAAAGAAGTATTTAAAAGAGCAGTGGAATCTAATAGCGTGGACAGTTTCTTCCAAGTATGTATTTGTTTGAGTTTGTTGTAAATATTTAATGTATATCATGTCCTATAATGTAGGAACAAATACTTGATGTATATCCTTCCCTACAAGGTAGGAACAACTTATAAAGTTGGCTTTATAATGCCGTGAATACCTAATACGAAAATAGACTTTCACAACAATATATCTCTGTTTCTTATTTCTTTGTTATGGTATCAGAGCAAATCTCAATCTAATCAATTTTTTCTCCATCATCTTATCTACTGTGTCAATGGCTATCAGTGAAATCTCCGGCGCTAGTTCTGTTGTCCCTGCCGCCTCAAACCCTGCATCTCCCTATTATCTCCACCCGTCGTCAAGCCCTGGTTCGACATTAACTCACATTAAGTTAAAGGGTGATAATTTCTCTTCCTGGGAACAAGCTATTACTTTAGCATTGAAATCTCAGAACAAACTTGGGTTTATTGATGGTTCGATAGCGAAGCCGAACACAGATGATGCGTTATTCTCTTCTTGGGAGATTGTTAACTCAATGTTGTGCTCATGGATCGCCAATTCCTTGGATGATTCAATTCGAGCCACTGTCTCTCGTCTCAATACGTCAAAGATTTTGTGGGATTGTCTCAAAAAAAGGTACTCTATCAAAAATGGTCCGAAGGTATATAAACTTTGGTCTGATCTTGCTGTTACTAAACAATCCGGAGTTTCGGTAATGGCATATTACACTTTGTTTCTTGGTATGTGGGAGGACCTTGCTACTTTGTCGCCCATTGAATCTTGCAAGTGTTCTAATGATTCTTCCATTTTTACATGGTTTACTAACCTGAAAACTTATCAATTTCTGATGGGTTTGGATGATTCATATAATCAATTGCGTACTCAGATTATCAACATGGATCCGCTTCCTGATTTGGATCGCGTGTATGCGATGGTAAGCAAGAAAAGAGTCATCGAACTGTCCAACATCGTGACTCGATTGTCGTTGGCTTTGCAGTTCAATCCTCTGTTTTGGCAGCACAAAATCAGGAGCGACCACTATGCAGCTACTGTAATCGACGCGGACATGTCTATGACACTTGCTGGACGCGACTCGGGATCGTTCCGGTGGCCAGCAAAGGACGCGGCAGAGGGAGTGGGAGGCTACAGCCTGGGCGTGGCACAGGCCAAGCATCCAGGTCTGCATCCCAGGCAGGACTGGACGTTGCTGTCCAGCAGTTTACTGCCGCTGCTTCGTTCGCTGCTGCTGTCTAGGCAGGACAGGACGCTGTTATCCAGCAGTTTACTGCCGCTGCTCCGCTTGCTGCTGCTGCCGCTACTCCATTCGCTGCTGTTGCACAAAGTGACGCTGATACAGGCCATCCGTCATCTCCAGCTGTAATTCCTGGACTCACAAGTGAACAAATGCAGCGTTTGATTGCCTTATTAGAACCATAAACTGCTAAAATGTCCGGTAAGCATTCTTCTAATATGTCGTGGCTTATTGATAGCGGTGCATCGCATCATATGACAGGGGATTTAACTCGATTACGCAATATATGTGAGATTCTTTCATCTCCCGTTGGCTTACCGGATGGTGAACAAGCTTCGGCTTCTAAAGAAGGAACTTATGTTTTACCGTGTGGTTTGGTTTTGCGGCATGTTTTGTTTGTTCCAA
>JAJJMC010020367.1:116072-138974 GCA_023531435.1 Papaver californicum
CCCTAATCCTACCTCCTGCTCCTGTCTCAGCATATATGGAGAGGGAAATGGAATAAAAATGATATTTATACATACACCACATCCGTGGCAAGGATAATAAACTGGTCTTTACACCAAATCCGTGGCAAGGATAATAAACTGGTCTTTACTGGTTATACTTCTTTATGTGACTTCAGGAACTAAAATAACACCGAAGTCTTTAACGCAGAAATATCCCAAGGCTCTTGACATTGCTAACCCTGGTGTTTCTTCAGCTGGTAACCATACTCTATGTACCCATGGTTCATCGTCTAAGCAAAACACCCTTCCGTTGCAATGCATTATCCGTTCTGCCTCCTGAGGTAAGTTTGGCTTGAAGTCCATTGTGAGCTGAACTGGTACCAACGTGCCATCATCAGAAGCTGTTCTAACACCGCACGAGAATTTCCAACATTTGATATGAAGATATCGTCACCCTGTCTGACAATTGTCACAGCAGTGGTACCATTGTTCAAGGCATCTATGCTACGATGATGCTGAGCTCTTGATCAACAGCAGCACAAGTTTTCAAGTAGGCTTGTTTCATATGTTGAATTTCCGAACACTTTTATCTGATGTTAACTCAAACTTCGGATCATCTGAAGCTACAACAAGGGTCTCCTGCCAATTTCTTAACAATGATGATGGCGTAGAATCCCTTACATGTTTCGCTACATAGTGACCCCATGTACCATGCCCATAAAACACTCCACAAAACATCATATCTTCTTGGCATGAATTGCTCATATATACCCTTTTCTGCTTCATAAATACCTCTGTGAACCAAAACGTCTGTTCCCTACGAGAGTCAGATATCAATAGATTCTCGGTTATTGTTCATCCACGACCATCATGGGTTCTACCTTAGGTGTCAACAAAATAAAACCATACTGAAAAGGAGCCACCAATACTGTGTAAACAACTAGCAGAAGGAAAAAGTTCTGCCAGATTTTATACTGTTGGAATCATGCACATTCCAATATCATCTGTACTCTGCTTGAGTCACCAACAGCAACAAGATCAAACACTAATTTTCTCGTTAGTAGCTTTGTCTAGGAACTGCTGTCATGAGTCTGTAAACGAGACTTAATTCACCGACATCTTGAGGTCTTGTCCTGTTCCCATGGTTACAAACACCCCAAAGGTAAATCCGTAGAAACACCTGTGAACTGTTTCTTAACCTCTGTTCAATGGGAAAGTCTAAACTGATCCCAGCTACACAGTTGTTACCCACGGTTTCATCACCCACTGCCCAAATTACAATGAAAGATATTGTCCCATGTATCGGGCAAACCAGGTAGGCGCCAATGCATACAGTCTTGATCCCAGACTGTCACTGCATCTTTCTTCCATAACCAAATCGCTTGATGGGCGTCTTCCCTGAACTAACTCAAGTGAGTCAGAGGTAGCAACTGGATATCTGTGCCTTGCAACGCATCCTCGTATTCCAGTCCACAGGCTTCTTATTGCGTGGAAGATATGTCCACTATTTAAGCAACCTTTGTAGGAACGTTTCTCAGTTTTGTAAAATACCTAAAAAATACTTTTACAACTCCAAAAATTCTGAAATTTGGTGTGGGTAACTATCAGGATGTCTACTATATTTTATTAAAAGGATTTGTCGAAATTCCTTCTAAGTTAAGAGATATACTCGAAACTCTACAGCTGACCAAAAATGCTCATTTTTTTTTTCACTTCACAATTAACCCTTTGTTTTCCAATATAATATCAACGTCAATGATTCAGAAATAACCAAAAGTTATTGATACTTAGCTCTTATGTATTGGAAGTGATCGATTTGACGAAACGGATAAGTTCCTCAGATCTCCGCAACAGCAACATCGCCAAACTTTAGAAAAACAACATCTTGGATTGCCATCTCTTGAAATCCTTTCCGTTGAACTTCCGTGGTTTTTCAACATCGCTTTTTCCCATTGTTACGAGATAAAAGCTAATGTGTTAAGATTGTTGGAATCTTACAACAATGAACAACAACGTTAGATGTATCAGAATAATATATATATATAAAGAACAGAATTGAAAAACAACTCTACCACCGACAACTACGAGGGCAGAATCACAGGTTCAACAAGTTGTCCTTAACACATTAGTTCGCGGGTATACTCGAGAAGAGCAATGTTAAACCCCAACGTGCGAAGATGTGTCTAGGATAAGACTGCCCGATATAGCTTTTATTAGCACAATATAGACTACCCACTCTTGAACTTAGCAACAGGGAAGGAATGGAAATAAACAAATAAAAGCGCAAAACAAAGCGAGAAGATGGTGAAAAGAAGACAGGATAGTAGCCGCTTCTGGGATAGATTTTAACTCTGAAAACGTTTTGTATTTATAGGAGAAAAGAAACCTTTAGGGTTTTGGAAACCGTTAGGGTTTTGGAAACCGTTAAGGTTTAGGATTTCTTGTAAAATAATAGATCATGGATTATGTCTTTCAAATTCGTAGGCCCAATACATAGGTTAGCCCATTAATAAGTTAGCTCATGTATTGTTTGCCCATCCCATTCCACCATATAGTGGACATCCTTTTCTAGAATACCAAATATGAAAGTAAACTAAAGAGTTACATTCACTCAAGGAAATAAGTGGGCAGATTTCAACCGAATCTTTTTTTGGTTGCACAATAGCAGTTGGAAGAGTTGCTCTTGCTTGTGTTAGTATGTTTATGGTCTTGGTACCATTCGTGTTGAAGGACTGATTACTGGTAAATTTGACGTAACCCCATTTAGAGTGTGTTGCAATGAAATCCTTAATACTAACGAAAAATGCTTTGCCGATCATTGTCCGAAATATGGTGATAGATTGTACAATGATTGTCGTGAGGCATACCCACCACTATATGGCCAGTAAGTATATCGAATTACTGTATCTTTCTTTGGTATTAAGTTTTTCTAATGTGTTTGTCTAAGGGAACCAATAAATTCGTCATTTTAGACCACTAATTCTTATGCTAGTTATTCCGGTACCTCTAGCTCTAATCAAATGTTATGATATGCTTGGTTAAGAAAAATTAATAAGAAAAAGTTAATTGTTATAAAATCTATTCTATTCTATCTATCTCTACACGTTTTTTTTTTAAAGTGTATCTCTGTTGCCCCTCCCAACGTCGTTGCTACCGCTGTCAACGTCTCCATTTGATCCAGAGGTAAGCTTACTATCTTCGTCACTTTCTTTTTCATCTCTACCTCTCATCTCCTTCTGCTTTTTTCGCTTCTCTTGAAGTCGTTTTTTTTTGCAAAATCTTGTCATCTTTATCCCGTTTTATACTGCACACATCCGAGAGTGTTGTTAGGTTTATCAAAAGAATATCAGTTAGTTTTGGAGTGTATAAGAAATTGGTACTGATGGACAAAAGCAAGAAGTCTGATTACTGTGGAGAAACCAAAAACTGATGCCTTATTGTTCTAAGACAATTGGAATGCCATCGGCCTATACCTCAATATGTGACAATTTTAATTTTCGATTGTAAAATAAAACCCTGAGCCTGTTTACTTAATTAGCAAAAAAAAAATTGTTTAGACATGTTTTGGAGCAATGCTCCAATCTGGCTACTGAAAACCTATTGCGGCGGATTGATCTATACTGTATTATTGTGCTACTTAAAGTATTGGCATCATCTGAGGTCAAAATGGATTGCCCAACACCATGCTCAAAACGGTTTCCATTTCCCACATGCCACACATAACCAAGCAATAACAAACGATCACAACAGATAGTGAAGTTTGCAGCACGACCAGTTACTAAAAGAAGGTTTTTTTGTCTCTTTCTTCCTCTCTAAAAGAAACCTTGTCCGCATTAACTATTAGACGCTGACCAAATAGCTTAATCAAGCAAGTAACTGATACCTACCTCTGTCAAGTTCGATGGAGCCATTGTGTCTCTTACACATAATTGCAAGAGGAGGAAGTAAATCGCCTTCATCAAAATTAAGCTTTGTCCCAAACGGCCCGTGAGGATCTATTTTAAGCTTCTTCGGAACCCTGGCTACCGAGCTACATGATGCAAGAATTACCAACAAATTAGAATATTCAACAAAACCTTGAGGCGCAAAACAAATAAAATCACTAAAGTATGAACATAATAAGATTGTGCACCCCAGTGAATTTCAGTTATTAAATGATCCAAGTTACTCGATCTTTACAGTATAACACTAGATACTGTTTAGTACAGCAAAAAATAATGCTTGAAAATTTGAAATGGGTATTGAGATGAATGTGTACGGATGGACCAAGTTTAAACCTAACAGGAGCTAACTGGATAGGAAAATCCTATTGTGATGCCGAAAGAAAGATAAGTAGTTGTTGATAAAGTGTCACACAACATACACATTATTCTCGTTTGTAGCTTCATTTCCGCCATCCATTTTCCTGATCATTTTCAGCTTCACCATCAGACTGGCTATTATTGACCTTTTTCAGTTTGAGCAACGACGTTGATACATCATCACTTGTGGCATTTTCTTCTTGAGGAGCCACAACTCCTAGCAATGGTTTTGATATAGTTTTCTTATTCAAAAAACGGAGTTTGGGGTCATAGGAAGACCTAATGATGCAGAGAACTCCTCAAAATGGGGACTTTTGCAACGTCGAACACTTCTTTATCTCCCTGTTTATGTATAGATTTCACATATGTGATGAAAGCCCTTTGGGCAAGAAGCAGCATATTTGGATACTTAACTAGTAATGCAGCCACTAACTCAGAAACTGACCGCAACTTTTCCATGTTTGCATGCACAAATATACTATGAATAAATATCGCAACGAAAGCAGGGCACTAAGTTGTTATACTGGATTATACTCCCACGGCATAACTACATCAAAACCTAACAATTGAAGAATGGAGGAAAAAGAAAGAGGAAACTTGCCTCAATCAGCTTTATTGGTACTTTTTTTGAACGCAACTTTTTGAGCATTTCTTCTTCAGAAGGATCGAGAAATAACACAGATCTCCCTACGGCACAATTACGAGGAGTACGACCAACTCGGTGAATGTAAGATTTTTCGTCATCTGGACAGTCCACCTAAACAAACTTCTCTATTAGCTATAAGAACCCTTGAGACAAAAATTACCTCTACCCAAAAATGTCAACTGCAGAAATGAAAAAAAAAAGTTGGAAAAGCTAACATGTACAACCCAGTCAACTGGCTCCTTCTTGAAATCAAGGCCCCTTGAAGAAACATCAGTTGAGAAAAGGAATGAGCACGTTCCGGACTCATAAAACTGGGAATAAATGATCATTCTTCTCTCGAGCTTCATCCACCCATGTAGACACTTTAAAGGGAATTCCTGAATGCAGCTTCTTAAACACTTCAAAGATGAATTGTACCTGTAGGAGGGTGTGTTCAGAAAAAACCATTTTGATACAAAAGGTGAGACATGGTACTCTATAGAGATACAAAATTCATAAATCAAGAATGAAGTTTATGCCACACTTGATGCATGAAGCAACATTAGACCTAAAGATTGTGACAGATCCAACCAAAATACGTCCCCGGTCATGAATCACTAGAACTGCAAGTTGCCAAGGTAAGAAAGCCAAACGATTCCAACAGTCTGTATCCTGACATCCACAACGTTACCTGCTTGCATGTTGATAGAAATATAAGAATCTTTGATTTCAGATTCGCCTTTATAAAGCTGCATAACATATCTAACTTCTGATGAAGAGGAACAATAATTGCTGTTTGCTGCAAACTAGAAGGGGTGGCATCCTTGTCCTCCTCATGCAAGCTGATATACTCTGGATCTTTCAAACTCAATCTGCCAAGATCCTTAACAGACTTTGTTTGATTAGCCGAGAAAAGTAAGGTTGCCGCTGCTTTGGAAGCTGTGATATGATATTATTCACTTCTTCTTTAAATCCAACATCAAGAATCCTGTCTGCCTGTTTCCTGGCTAGCAACATAGCCAAATCAAAAAAACAAATAATAGATATCCAAACTAAAGAGTAGAGAGTAAAATTAAACTATCTCTCGACCTGAAGTTGTGAACAATCAAAGTTTGGAGTCTCATTCATATCCTGAAGAAGGCGTCCAGGAGTACAAACCAAGATGTTCAACTCATTAACACGCTCCTTCTAAGCTCCAAAGTCTTTGCGTCCACCAATTAGAAGTCCACCACTGAAACCATGGTGCTTCCCTACCTCAGTCAGTACCTCAAAAATTTGATCAGCTAATTCCCATGTGGGAGTAATTATAATGCTTCCAACTCCATCCTCAGGACTCCATCTCAATCTATACAACTTCTCTAGTATCTGAGTAAAAACCATACTATCCTACCTGTTAATATAACTTTCGCAAACTACGTAATCTAGTTCTTCTACAGGATAAATTAAGCAATAAGCATTAATCATTCTGATAAAACATGCAAAAATCAATCACTAACATATAAAAGGTAAAATCTTACCGGAAGGATAAAAGCAAGAGTTTTTCCAGAGCAAGTTTTGGCAGCACCCAAAATATATCTACACATAATGAATGTGGCAATGAAGCACGTTGAATATGAGTCATTTCTTTATCACCAGCAGCATAGAAGGTATTTTTATCACCTGTTTTACCAACTGGAGATTTTGATGGTAATGGTTTCATTGCTGATGATGGATTTGAACCTGAAACTGGTTTTCCAGAATTTATCCATGACTCAAGTAATTCGATTTCGTCTACCTCTGATAGCCGTTTAGATTTTGGTTTCTTCATGGTGAGTTTCAGCTAGGTTAGATAAAATTCTGACAACTTTTTCACCGGGAATTATCAATCAGGGTTTTGAGAAAGGAGAGAAACAATATGAGGAAGAAAGGTCGGTGCAGCGGGAGATGATGATACCGAAGGGTTAGTCTTATAACCTTGTAAGCCAGTTTTCAAGATTAGTTAGGTCTACAAACTATATTGGTGGTAAACAAGTTGCGAGTTAGGCCCATGGACATCGATGGTGGCAGCCAAGTTGCTCGTTCTCAATCATTTTTCTATATAAAATTTGAATAATCGTGTTCTCCATCGTTTTCCAATATAAAATCTGAAGAAGAATCTAGAAGAAGAAGAAGAAGAAGATCTAGAAAAAGATCTGCTGTTTCCTTCATTTTTCAAGTAAACTTGTCCACTAAATTTGGTGGACTACAGAACAGAAAAGCTTTAGTTTGTTAAATGAGTTCTTTCCTCTCTACAACTTCAACAACATACATAACACACATAGTTTACATATACTTATATATACCAGCCTGCAACTGAGGAGGCTTCTGAGTTGTGGTAGCAGCAACAGCAGCTATGGAAGAGGATAAGGGAATACTAGCACAGAAATTAATAGATGTAGCAAATGAGATATCAGCAACAAAAGATTTAGAATCAGGGAAAGTATGAGTTGCAGAGATAGGTGGAACCAAACATGATGGCATGGCAGAGTCAAGCTATAACCATTATTACAAAAAGGATTATTAAACAATTAAACTAGCAGTTTGCATATTTGCTTTATACAAGGGGATTGAGTTACTATAAAAGAAAATTCAGCCAGTGTGATGAAGAGTTAAGCGACTCAAGTTGGAAAACTTATAGTTTTTAAAGTCCAGTAAGCAGAATTGAATTCCATTTCAGAAGAGCTTCTACTTCTACATTTACTTGCACTTGCTTTATATGAGTTGAGGTAAATGAAGATTCAGAGATAAAAGTAATGAGTAGAAGAAAAAACAAACAACAACACAAGTACATTATCAATGCCAACTTGTGCTCTTTGCACCATTTTAACAAGTTCAAAATGTTAAATTTTAATTTCTTTTTTACTTTTATCAAATAATAAAGAAGGTACTTATTTGTCTGTATTGCAGAAGAAAGATTATGTGAAGGTAGAAAGTAGAAACCCAAGTTTTCAAGATGACTATGAAAATAATGTATGTGATACAGAGCAGAGTCGAGACAATTGGTACTGAGCTTCTGTAATTCACCGCTAACCAAGAGTTACCAAGTACCAACTAGCTCAGGTGAATTTACCAATAACCATTTATCTATCTACATAACCCTAACTTAACCATCAAAGTCAATTACTAACGATTAGAAACACTTCAAAATTCATCTTTATAAAAAATTGAACAATAAACCTAGGTCCAGAATTGGGAAGAGACAATTATGAATTAAGCTCAAGAGTCTGGTCAGGATTGATCAAACTCTCGCCCAAACCATTGTTTTTATGGCATTCAGATTCAACAATTAAGAGCACACATCATTAGTATGTAGGCAAGCATGCAGTAATAATATATTGTCATGCATTTTGTTTAATTCCAAGGACAAAACATTTCGAAAGTACATATATAACTCAAAGTTAAGACATTAGACATCTAACAGTAGTAATCATATATTTCAAAACGAAACTCAACGAAAGATTACCTGACCAATTTTTATAAGTAAGTATGCAGGGATCTCATCCTCCTACAGCAGCTTGAAAGGCTGATCATGGCTTTATGTCCTCTACTTCAACCCACTCCAATGTCTTCGTTTCTTCTTCCCCTAATTCTTTCAGCGAAACTAAAGTGTTCTTCTGAGGAGATAACTTCCCCAATCCGTTTCTTAAAATCCACAAGCCTTTTCAAGGTTGAAGCTCTTGTGTTATAAATGTTGAGATAGTTATCAACGTAAGTTAAAACTTTGTTTCTCTTCGTGATGGCTAATAGTGTGCTATCTTCAACCCTAAACTCTTTATGCCAACCCAATGACTGATGTTCCTCTCCCTCTTGCTTGTCATGATTATCATTCCATTTCTTTAATAGCCATATGTCATGACGATTGGCTCCCCCAACAACCAGACCAATACCAAGAAAACAAAAACCCATCCAAAACCCCTATTTTACAATGATTCAAATTGGTATCTGGTGGTAAATGAGGTGGTGAAAGATGTTCACGAAACTTTTCCTCGGCCAAGTCGAAGGTAACGATCATTTGTAATTCATATTCCAGCCAATAAAGAACTCCATTGGCATAGAAACCCACATGTTCCAAATACAGACTGGATCCAAAATTGAACTTTCCATTCATTGACACTGCCTAGAGTATATGATGGAGGAAAATTTATCAAAAATAAATCTATTATTTTATTATTATTATTTATATATTATAATATTATTTTTATTAGAAAAATAATTAATTTATACCTTGGAAAACAAATTTATAAGTTTTTTATAAGTTTAAGGTTTGTTTAGTAGAAGTTATTTATATAAGGAGCTCCAAAAACGAAAATTAGGGAAATTTTGATTAATTAAAATTATTTTTATTTTCATTAAACTTGTTAAGTTTATTGATTTTGATTTTTATTCACATTTTGGCTTACCCGAAGTATGAAGTATGAATACTAATTTCGTAGTGAATTAACGAACTCTAGATAACCCCGTAGATTTTAGGATATTTCTTTGAAAATCAACTAATTTCTATCGATTTCTCCGGAGTGATTATTATCATCTTTACACACTTCTGATTATTTTTTAATAATTTTATTCCGCTGTGATTATGATCTACATCAGTGTAGATGTGGACTTCTACAAATTTGAGTTTTGACACAAATATTTCTACAACTTTGTACTCATTGGTTGAATAAACGTAACCAAATCCACTCACCCCATAAACATACCGATCAATATTATCACAAAAATCTTTCTTGATTTCTGGAAGCATGTTATATTGTTTCATGAGTTACAAACACAAGCAGTTACGTAGCAAGACATAGTAAACCATTACAGGAACCACGATTGATAAAATTAAACGGAGGGTGAAATGCATCCTTATAATTCTTCGAATCGGTGTTGATGACTCAAGATTCTCATCATATTCAAAATAGTGACATTTTGGAATTCTATCTGCATTATTCCCAATCTCAAAAGCAATAAAACCAAACTTACCAGAATTATCATCAGTAGGATGATTAAGATGATGTGAGGGCGTCATGGAGAATGATGGATGACGAGTAACACTTTTCCAAGTGGTGCACTCACGCTTGCAATCACGAACTGATTCAGTTAGTAGACGAGTTAATATGTCTAATGTTATCTCCACGGGGAGAAACTTGAAATAATCTATAAATGGTGAAGCCCTTTGTAGTTGAAGAAACAAGAACTTACAGATGAGGATGGTTGATTTTAGGAAATCTAGGGTTTCAGAGATTGGGATTTTGGGGTTTAGAAAAGTAAAGAGGTCAAATGAAATTACTCTTTTTTTCTTTTGGAAAACATATAAATGTGCCCTCAAATTATGACCCGTTTTTCTGTTTTACCCTCTCTTTTTTTTCCAGAAATTAAGATTTTTTGAGAAAAAAACGAGAAATTTAAAATATCCTAATATCGCCAGAAAAATGAAGATAAATTGTGGGCATAAAAATACTTGAATGAAACGACCTAAATTATCATTTAAACAATCAAAGATGCAAATTTTAGGATCCGGAATAACTTCATAATATAGAGCTCTAGGTGTAAATTAGGTTGTAGTAGCCCAGTCCAGCATATCGTGGATAAATAACATGACACATCACAGTATAGCGTGGATAATCAACCCAGTAGCACAGCATAGCGTGGATAAACAACATGATACAACACATCACACTAAAAAAAATATCATAATATATAAAATATTATATAATATGGTATAATACGCTATATAAAAAGAGTTAACTCAGTTTTTGGGATTTTTAGATTTTTTATCTCCTATTTTTCTCTGTTTTGTAAATTATCATCGTTTCCTTGATATAATCTTCTGTTTTTTTGTATTGATAATAAGTAATAAGTACTCAATGGGCATATAAAAATAAGTATTGTTTGGCTTACAAAATTGCCTATTCGACTTAACCTAATCCATTTTGGATTTGTTGAACTTTACATTAACACATTATTTTAAACTTTGTATTGATAAGCTATACGTGTTCTTGTAGTAATCCAGGCCAGCTGCCGATTTTTTCTCTTTGATATTCCTGGCAAAATTGGAGTTTTGCGTTAGATTTTTGTTTTTTACGTACAAATTGTGATAATATTTTGTTTTTTGTATAATTTTGTTCTTGATTAATCAGGCTGTTGTTTTGAGGATGTCACCTGTTAATGTCTTGTCGTTTTTTTGGTCGCCCCCAACCGTGCACGGTCAGATTCACACTGTGTGTATAATATGTTCGTAGATTTTTCCCGGTTTCACCGCAGCCTCCTGCAATAAATGTGAAGAACAAGCTTCAAAAAACAAAATGCGCTTAAAATCATGATCACGCACTTTAGCTTAATACACATATACAGCCATGCCCCTATCTAAAAGATAGCAAGCTACTTATGCAATTGGAAGATAAATCGTCAAGGCAAATCTTGGTTCCGCATCTAACCTAACAATTTTGCTGGCTATATTTGTATCCGTGAATTATATGATCTCTTGCATTAAGATGATTTTATGTATGCAAGGGTGAGTTATATATATTTTGAATGAGTGTCTATGTAATTTGTAAGGACCAGTCTGAAACTCCTCCAACCTTCATTGAAATGCATCTAGAGGAGAATATCTAAACTGCACGAGGTTAATTCAATTAAATGCATTTACTCCTATAAAAAAACATAAAACGCATTCATTTAATGACCTAATTTACTTTGGTAATTAAGTTATTACCTATAAATATCACACTCTTTCTTCCTTCCATATTCATAAGTTTAAAGCTATTTCTTATACTTCTTGTCAAGGTAAATTCTGAAAAGGAACTACTTTCTTGTAGAGATGGAGAAGGGTTCAAACATTAGTTCATGGAGAGCAAATGCAGTTTTATCAAAATCATTATTGATTGTGGTATTAGTGAGTATGTTGGCACCGATTATCTCTGCAACAACAACAACAACTATTATTAGCCAAATGCAAAAACCAAACGCCTTAGATGAAAACGGTTTGGCCATCTATGGTGCTGTTGGTATGGGTACTAATGGGCAGATTTCAACCGAATCGTTTTGGGGTTGCACAATAGCAATTGGAAGAATAGCTTTTGTTTGTCCTGCTATGTTTGTGGCTCTGTTACCATTAGGTGCTGAAACACTGATTACTGGTAAACTTGACTTAAGCCCATTTAGAGTGTGTTGCAATGAAATCCTCAACACTGATGAAAAATGCTTTGCCGATCATTATCCGAAATATGGTGACGCATTGTACAATGGTTGTCGTGACCCCTAGTAAATTTAACGAAGGAATTAAGCCTGGTCAGCCACTATTATAAATTGGGCTGTTATGTTCTGTCATGCACATTTGTCCAAGGGCTAGCTACCAATAAATCTGTCATTTTTACCACCAATTATACATTATATATGCTAGTCGTTCCACTACTACCTATAGTCAAATGTTATAACGCGCATGTGGCATGGTTATAAAATTAATAATAATAATTTTTTTATACTTTACTTAATAATCATGCATGGCCACGAATTCATGATCTTACGTATTACTTGATGTGATTTTAATATAGTGATAAAAAGGTTCAATATTCATATTTGTGAAGATTTGATTTTTAGATCTAATTTTTAATAAATAAAAATAAAGAAGATTAAAACAAACTTGATTTCAAATTGATGGGAAGAACTAGGGTTAAGGATTCCACTTTTAACCAATAACTCAAGTGATAAAATCGTGCAATTCTTATATTCAGTTTAATCAATTCATTGCCAAAGTTAGGTTTTTGAAAGAATACTTGTAAATCGAAAGCATGAGACATCAAGAGTTTAAAACCAAGCATGAACCATCAAAAGAAAACACAATTATTTGAAAAAAAATCATTTTTTCAATTAAATCCAAGGCAAATAATAATAAAAGAATTGTAAAATAAATAGATAAAATAGAAGTTACCACTTAATTATTGGAGAAAAAGCTTCCTTCGTCACCCTAGTGATGGTGATTAGCTCAGTGTATTGGAAACACACTCAAAATAGATTTTCATTGCTCAAAAAGTGCTTACAATGATGAAAAAGAAGTAACACAGGAGTTAAGCCTGGTCAGCCACTATTATAAATTGAGCTGTTATGTTCTGTCATGCATATTTGTCTAAGGGCTAGCTACCAATAAATCTGTCATTTTGACCACCAATTATACGTTATACTAATACCACCAATCTGTCATTTTGATCCTTTAACAATTATGATGGGTGCCTTTATCAATTTCTTTGGGTGCCTTTAACACTTTTTAGCTAACTTTTTCCACACTTTCTCCAAAAATACCTAAAAACATAACAAAATCATAATATAAGTACACAAATAATTTCTAACAATATACAAATTGAGATCAAATAAGATACGAAAACGTGTCTATCAGTACAATAGTAAATGTATAAAAATTTAGATTATAAATTTATTTAAAATTATACTTAACTGAGTCAATATAAGTTAACCGGGTCAATATAAGTCAACGTCCAGTCCAGGTACCAAGCCCTAACGTTGGACAAATGTTAGACCAAAGACTAAAATTGGACAAAACCCAAGTACCAAATATCAATTAACCCTTATATATATTGTCGTAGCAATAAGTCAACATAATAAATATAAAATGTCAAATATGGGCTAGAATAAAGATTTTTTTATGAAATATACATAAAATGCGATGTATTTACCGTTTTGTGCAGTGTTTTATTCATGTTATGACGTGCTTTCTTAACATGACGTGTTGTGCTTATCCATGCCGCGTGTTGTGCTGTGTCAATGTGCCTATTAGTCGGTACAACACAACACATTAAGCTAACATGATATATTGTGACGTGCTGTACTCAAATTTTAACGTATTGTATTGTACTGCAAACATGCTGGCACGTCCCAATTTACACCACTAGATCCTCAGTTAGTAGGGAGGAATTTGATACCAATGGATTCTTAATTAGAAAATTTCGTTCTGCAAGAGGTAGGAACTTGCAAGATCTTGGTTGCAGAATATGGATCCTGATTCCTAATCAATATTGTCTAGTGGGTGTCATTTGAAGTTGAAAAAAGGTATCCATGATTCAACTGTGATATTTACATCTGTCAAACAAACCTACAAGTAATAGTCCTTTTCTCACTAGGTGAGATGGTAGGCCGGGTAGCTAAGATGGTACACAGGTTCCGAATATGGGTCTCACAAGCTGCACAATTTCGACACTTGTAATTATAAATGCAACAGATGCATGCGTATTAAATTCCACTCATTTCTATTGATACAATATAATAGAAGATCCATGAACTCAACTTAATGCCCGCCGCCTAAATAAGTTTGAGTTCATCTTAAACTCTAACTTTTTTTTTCTTTTTTTTTAAACCAAACTAAAAGTAAGAACACGTTGAAACATCAAACCAAGTTGGTCCTGAATTACAAGACTATTAAGAAATTGAGGGTGCATGTCTATCAAGATGTGTTTGTTACAGAGTATCCGGGAGCTTAAATTTTATCGGCATCAAAGTTTGCTAAGTCATCCGTTAGTTGATTTGCTTCTCTGTAAACATGGAATATTTCCCAATGTGGTATTTGTTGTTGTAACTCTTTGATTTTGTGAATGATCGTTTGAATGTTCCATGGGGGAGGTGCTAGTGGTGAGGTAGTACACGAGAGATAGTGAATCTGATTCGCTGATAAGTGAATTAATATTCATTAAAAACAGTCTGGTGAAGCCCGACTAACATTCCTCTTGTCTCTGTCATTATTTTTGAAGTATAACCAAGAGGTTCTGATATAGAAAAGAGAACCCTTCCTTCTTCATTGCACAAAATGGCTCCTACTCCAGTTATGCTTGGGTTATTTTTAGACACGCCATCACTGTTCAGTTTAGGTATGCCAGGTGGTGAATGAGTCCACCCCACAGAAGCAGTATAGTGAGTGGTATGTTGGTTGTTGTTGCAAGTTGTTGGCCTGGAGCTAATGGTGGCTGATGTAGTTGTGTCTAGTGGTAGTTTAT
Organism: Papaver californicum; assembly: GCA_023531435.1. Classification (NCBI taxonomy): domain Eukaryota; kingdom Viridiplantae; phylum Streptophyta; class Magnoliopsida; order Ranunculales; family Papaveraceae; genus Papaver; species Papaver californicum. Next base: position 130,997 of record JAJJMC010020367.1, read on the forward strand.
GGCTTTTTTTGTAATTAGTAATTTGATAACAGCGGGAAAATCATTGGTATGTTGAAAGTATGATTTATTTATGTGGATCCATATGTGCCCAAAGAGTATAACAAAAGTGAGTTATGAAATCAACATGTGGTTTTGGAAGTGGGGAAAGAGGGTGGAGAAGGCTCTAGACATTGGTGATAAGAGTGATGAGAAGTGGTATAGTTGGGTATTGAAGCTGTAATATTATCCTCATTTGGGTCCATATTAATTGAGCTTGAGGGAATGAGAAAAGCATGTGAGAAATGATTTCTGGTAAGTCATTGTACATTGGGCATATGGGGGAATTTATGATTTGTCTATGGTGGAGTAGCTCTCTTGTAGGTAGACCATTATTAAGAGTTTTCTATATGAGAATTTAAATTTTTGGAGGGCAAGGAAGAGACCAAATGAAATGTTTAAGGGAAATTGACCGGTTTGGATTGGTGTGCTGGTGAAATAATCTATAAGCTGATTTTACTGAGTAAGTATCTGTTTTGGTGGGGTACCATATTAGCTTGTCTGTGGGAGGATTTGAAGGAAGTGGGATGGCAATGATTTTTAAGGTGGTTACTGAATCGGTGATGGTTTGTATTAGATAAGTGTTGGGACCATACGGAAGTTTTCTCTTACTTGGTGGAACAAACCCAAGTTGAACAAAAGAATCAATTTATTAATATCCTGACAAAGAGGACTAGGATTTAAGTTAGAGAAAGACACATGACTAAGCAACAAAGAATTAAAAGATACTTACATGTAGAGATGGAAGCCCATATTGAATCTGGATGCTCATGGATGATCCAAAATCTTTTTAGAATCAAAGCCTTGTTCATTGTTTCACTTGATCTCACACCTATACCTCCTTTTGACTTATTTTTACATACCGTTTCCTATTTTATAGGGTGCAATTTTCTTGTATTTCCTTCGTGACCCGAGAAAAAGTTTCGCTTCAATCGATCTATCTTGTGATGAATATGTTGAGGAAGGAGAACAGTTTACATAATATAATTTACGGTGTGAGAAAGTGAAGTATTGATTAAAATTAAATGACCTACTTGGTTTAACATCTTTGTTTTTCATCTTTGTAATTTGTAATTTGTTAGTCAACCTATCTAATAAAAAATCATATCTTTTCTTTAAATTATGACCATGAGGGATCGGAGTACCAAGGTAACTTAACCGACCTACCCAACAAAATGTAATATAAAAATTATTATATTATTACTAATGTAGTTAGTTATAAAAAATTTAAAATAACAAGAACTATTGCCATGAAAATGGGGTTTTTAAGGAGCTGTAATAAAGCAAGTCGGACACAAACTGATAGACCATAAGAAATGGTGATCTTGTCTGCATACCCAAAAGGGAGGAGAATCAGAGTGGATGGTGGAAATGTAATGGGAGGTCTTGCTGAAAAAGGTACAGAACAAATTAACATAATATACAGTCACAATTATCACTGATATCTGATTGATACTTCGTTAAACGGAAATTTTAACGGGTAACTGTTAATAAATAAAAGTTGGATCCTAAAAAATAGATGAAGAAAATTCGAACAAATATGTAAAATACTTAATAAATTAGGTAAAAAATGAATTACAAAAAAAATAAAAAATATTAATTAGATCAACCGGAAGTTTTGGTAGTTAACAGTTCGTCCGGATACTAACCTTCATTTCCAAAGAAATTGACGTCATAACAAAGCTCTTGTTAAAACTTGAATATCAAAGTACAAATCAATGAAGTTTTTATATATTCTGTTTGAATTTTTTTTAAATTTTTAATTGGAGAATACCCCTATAAATTTGGAGTATGTTTAAAATACTTATGGAAATATCTCAATTAAATATTTTTTTGTTTTTTATGTTATATTTTATTTTTTATTTTTTATTTTTTTGTAAAAAGCAACTATGCACGTGGCAACATGGGGATCTATCACGCGGTGAAACTCTATCCTCACACATAAAGGGCGAGATCTTTTCGAGTTTCTTGTCAAGAAATAAGACTCTTGCTGCCTTAATAAGTAAGTTGTTTATTAACTGTGAGAATCTTGATACTCAATTTAAGTAAAAACGTCTTCATTTAATCAACATGATCATTAATATGGTATTTTCCTCTATGGCTCATTTTACATTGGTAAGTTACTTAATAAATATCACACCCTTTCTTACTTGGATGAATGAGATTCTTAAGCCATTTCTTGTTCTTCTTCTTCTTCTTCTTCTCATCAAGGTACATTTTGAAAAGCAACTAAATCTTATTATAGAGATGATGAAGGGTTCAAACAATATTAATTCAGCGAGATCAAACAATATTAGTTCAATCTTATTAATTGTTCTGGTATGTGTAGTTTTGGTGAGTATGTCGGCGCCGATTATTTCTGCGACAACAACTGCTGATAGCCAACTACAAAAACCAATAAAAGCCTTAGAAGCAAATAGTTTAGCCATATATGGTGCTGCTGGTATGCGTAATGATGGGCAGATTTCAACCGAATCGTTTTTTAGTTGAGCAACAGCAGTCCCAAAAATTACTCTTGCATGTGTTACTTGCTTTGCCAGCATATTCTTCGATAACGCATGGACTTTTTGGACCTTAAAGCCGTTTAAATGGTGTTGCAACGAAATCCTCAATGCTGGTGAAGAATGCTTTAACGCTCATTTCCAGAAATATGGTGATGAAGTGTACAATGGCTGTCGTAAGTTATTTGGAAATGGTAGTGATTAAGCCCGGCCACAGCAATTAACTGGGTTACTATTATTTCTTGCATACGAATTAAGCTTTTGTAATTTTTGTCTAAGGGTTCCAATAAGTTCGTCATACTGACCACTAATATTTTACACTAGTTATTCCACTATCTATAATCAAATGTTATATTGTGCTTGATTATAAGAAAAATGTTATTATTATTATAATGGATCTGGTTTGAATCTTAAAATGGTTCTTAAACAATGGAATAGAGATGTTTTCAGAGATATTAATGTGAACGATAATAGTTTTATATTGTTAATATTTTCATAACGAACTTAAAATATAATATGGAAAGGTCATTCCATTTATTGTCAATTAGTTTTGAGTTAGATATTCGTAAACTTTAACATGGTATCAGAGCTAGACTCGTATGAGAATAAACTCAAGGGCTACCCGTACATACAATGGTCCACGTATTAGAGGCCCACAGAGAGTGCCCTACACATAAGGGGTCGTGTGAAGGATAATAGTCCCACATTATTAATATTCCCATAATTAATTTAAAATATAATATAGAAGGATCACTCCATTCATTGTCAATTTGTTTTGAGTTAGATACCCGCAGACTTCAAGCGGTTTTGGAACCGGTATCATAAAGCAAAGAATTTCGCTCGAGGGCTTTAGTGATAACTTACACCTACAGGAGATTGATGCTTTTAATAAAGTGATCTCTGCTTTGAATATCAGGAAGACGTTTTGGAGGGACAAGTCTAGAATTCAGTGGGTAGCTGATGGTGACGCCAATGCGAATTTCTTTCATAAAAGCGCTAAGATCAGAACTTCAACGAACAAACTCACTCATTTTGAAAGTTGGAGATGACTTGTTATTCGACCATGATCAGATTTCTAATCACATAATTGATTACGTTTCTAAGTTGTACACTGGAGAGTCTGTTTGCACTGATAACGGCTTTATTGTCCAACATGTGGAGGCTTGTGTTTCTGCTGTTGAGAATCCTTCTCTCACTTTGATTCCTAATCTTCAAGAGGTAAGGGACGCAGTGTTTAGTATGAATTTGAATGGGGCACCAGGTCCCGATGGGTTTGGTGGTATTTTATTCTCTTCCTTCTGGGATGTAGTAGCTCAAGATGTGTTTAACTCAGTTCGCTTCTTCTTTGAACTCGGTTGGCTTGTCCCAAATGCCAACCCTAGTCACATTGTTCTCATTCCCAAGGAACCTGGAGCAGATGTCGTGGAGAAATTCAGGCCTGTTGCCTTAGGAAACTTTCACTTCAAAATAATTGGAAAGATTCTGGCTAATAGGTTAAGTCCGGTGGCGTCGACGGGCTTTTCTCAAGGATAGAAGTATATTTGAGTTATTTCTTTGACTTTTGAAGTTATTAACGTTCTTGATAATAAAGCTTTGGGTGGAAATTTGGCGTTCAAACTCGTCCGTAAAGCTTTCGACATGATGGATTGGAAATTCATTATCAACACTCTCCGTGCGTTTGGCTTCTGCGATCAATTCGTTCACTGGGTTAGTACTGTTCTCAGCTCTGGCAAGCTATCCATCCTTGTTAATGGTCAGGCTATGGGATATTTTAGTTGCTGTATCGATAATGGGGTTTGGATTGTTCCTGTATCAATCGCCAACCAAAATATTCGTGACATGATTAGTGGGGTGCCTACTTGTAATTCTATAAAAGATGACATTGTTAGTAGAATATTATCAATTCATTTATTTGGAAAACTTGACTGTACATTATGATACATTTTTATACACATTTGATAACAGATGAGGAATTGCTAACATAAGCTATAACTAATGCTAACCTACACTAGACAGCTGTCTTGATGACAATTGTGTGCCAACTTGTGCCAGATGTACATTCCAGATGGTGTAACAAGAGTGTAACTGTAACCAGGCCATTATCCCCCCTCAAACTGTGTGTGCTGTATGGAACAGACACCCAGTTTCTGTCGCAGCTGTGTGAACCTAGGACCTGTGAAACCTTTGGTGAATATGTCCGCAGTTTGATCAATCGTAGAAGTATAGGTAACCTTGAGATTATTGTCTTGAATTAATTCCCGAACGAAATTATAATCAATGGCAATATGCTTCATCCTTGTATGCAAGACCGGATTTGATGAATAGGAGATGGTGCTTATGTTATCACACAGCAATGATGGTGGCTTATGAAATAAAACAATCATTTCTGTTAGTAGTTTACATACCCACATAACCTCTGCTGCTGTGTCTGCTAGACTCCGGAACTCTGCCTCAGTGGATGAACGAGCCACAGTCCTTTGCTTTCTGTTGGACCATGAAACTGGATTAGCACCCAAAAATAAGATATAGCCTCCTGTGCTTCTTCTTGTGTCTATGTCCCCAGCCCAGTCTGCATCACTGTACCCCTGAACTGTGTTTAACCCCTTTTTAAATAGCAGACTACAATCAACAGACCCCTTTAGATATCTGAGAATTCTCTTGGCAGCAGTATAGTGATTTGTTGTAGGTGCCTGCATAAACTGTGACACCTGATTAACAGCATAAGTGATCTCAGGTCTTGTCCAAGTTAAATACTGTAGACCACCAACTAAGAACATGTATGGTGTTGGATCTGACAGTTGTGTGCCTGCAGTCTGCTGGATTTTGAATGTTGCAGCAATGGGAGAACAGCATGGTTTTGCACCAGTCATGCTATGCTTCTCAAGAAGATCAAAAATGTATTTAGTTTGACTTAGAAATAAGCAGTTGGACGATCTTTTTACCTCTAATCCCAGAAAATAATGCAAGTTACCCATGTCTCTGACAGGAAAGTGCAGTTGCAGCTGTTTGATGAAGAATGCATAGTAAGAGGCAGAACTGCCTGTGAGTAAGACATCATCTACATATACTAGAATGTAGGTGATTTTTGAAGTATCTTTTTGTATAAACATGGAGTTATCTGCTGTACACATCACAAAATTGTAAGAAAGCAGTACCTTGGTTAACTTGGCATACCAAGCACGTGGTGCTTGCTTGAGACCATAAAGGGATTTGTTTAACTTGCAGACATGTGTTGGATAATCCTTATCTACCAAACCTGGAGGTTGTGTCATGTATATATCTTCTTCAAGATCCCCATGAAGAAAGGCATTACTGATGTCTAGTTGTGTAATATCCCAGTTATTGTTGACAGCTGTTGTTAATAAAATCCTGATTGTTGTTGCCTTGGCTACAGGGCTAAACGTTTCATAATAGTCCAGCCTTCCTGCTGGTGAAAACCTTTGGCAACAAGCCGTGCCTTGTATCTGGATATTGTTCCATTAGGATTATATTTAAGCCTAAAAACCCACTTACACCCAATTAAGTTCATAGAAGGATCAAAAGGAACTTTGAACCATGTATTTGCGCTTTCTAAAGCATTTTATTCCTCTACTAAGGCTTGCCTCCAGTGAGGGCTTTTATTTGCCTGGGAAAATGTTGTAGGAGTTTCTGGAGGTATCTGATTAATGATGGTGGCAGACAGAATATGTTTAGTTGTGTATGTTTTTGGTTTATGTATCCCTGACTTTCCTCTGGTTTGCATGTTATGATTGTTTTGAACTATGGGTAATGGTATAACAGATGCAGATGATGTAACAGGATAATCTTGTTGTTCAGTAGATAAAGATGGAGAGATACCTGGTAATTGCACAGACTTAGAAGTTGCTTCAGAGATAAAAGGATCAATCAGCATTGTTGGGACATTGGAGACAGCATTCGAAGTACTCTTTAATGGAAACACTGATTCATTGAAAATAACATGCCTAAAAATGTATATTCTACCTGTCTCTGTATCTAAACAGTTATATCCTTTTTGAGATGAACAGTAACCAATAAAGACACAAGGTAAGCTTCTGGCTTCCAATTTATGATTGGTATAAGGTTTTAACCATGGGAAGCACAAAGAACCAAAAGTTCTCAGATGATGATAGTCTGGAGGCTTGTGGTATAACTTCTCAAATGGTGATTGAAAACCTAAAGATTTCTTTGGTAGCCTGTTAACTGTATAATTTGCTGTTTCAAAAGCTTCTACCCAGTAAGTATTATCCAATCCTGACTGTGTTAGTAGTGTTCTGCTAACATCCACAATATGCCTATGTTTGGATTCAGCCACTCCATTTTTCTCTGGAGTGTATGGACAGGTAAACTCACGTTTTATTCCATGAAAAGCAAGATAAGATAACAGATGATGATGTATAAATTCACCTCCACCATCTGTCCTAATGGTTTTAATACTGTAGCCAAGATGTTTTTCAATAAATGTCTTAAAATAGTAGAAACATTCTGAAATTGAGCTTTATCAAAGAGAGGGAAGAACCAACATAATTTGGTGAAGTCATCTATGATTGCTACATAGTATTTATAACCTTTTCTAGATATAACAGGACTGGGTCCCCAGAGATCAAGATGTAATAATTCTAGAGGTTTTGTACTAACACTAGTAGAAGATGGGAAAGGTAGTTTATGTGCTTTTCCAAGAGCACATGAAGTACAAGTTATTGGTTTACCTATGACTGAAGGAAGAGCCAGAACTTTAGAGATACACTGCATAGTCTTGAATGAAGTATGCGCCAGCCTGTTGTGCCATATTTCAGAAGTGTTTGAGGTGGTAGTATTTGAGTAAGCCCTGTGTGACATTTGTGGAAAGAACTGAATAGGATAGAGTCCATCACTTTGGGGTCCTTCTAAAAGAATCCTCCCAGTTGTCAAGTCCTTTAAAGAAAAACCATCAGATGTAAAAGTTATAGAACATTTATTTTCTTTAGTAAACTGGTGAACTGAGAGAAGGTTCTGTGTTGCTGTAGGAACAAGAAGAATATTTGATAGACACATTTTTATGTCCGATTTAGCCTCAATTTTATATGTTGTTGGTATTTAATTTTTGTACTCACTATGGTTTTTATTGCTTTTTAGGTATTTTTGGAGAAATGTTAAAGGCACCCTCAACTTGGATTAAGGCACCCATTTTTTGGATCCGGGCAGCCACACCCAGGATTTTGAATCGCATTTTGGCGGGAAGAAAATTCTTCTTCACCCAAACAGCGTAAATAGGAAACCATCAGCTTTTGGAAATCATGTTTTTTTGGAAATTTTCTCTTGGTTTGGAAAGCAGAATTAAATTGGGTAATAAGAAGGAAGAAGAGAAAGATTTAAACAACATTCTCTTGATAGAATCAAACCAACAGAGAAAGGGAAGAAAATTCTATTTTTAGAATTTGTTTCGGTGATTTCTAAAAAGAATT
>JAJJMC010020367.1:143974-165831 GCA_023531435.1 Papaver californicum
CTGACTACCAATTAAATGCTCTGAAGAAGAAAATTCATTGAATGCTCCTTCAATCAAGGAAGTGTCACGCGTTTTCTGAGTACAAGTTACTAATATCTCTTTTCTTGGTGTTGATTGTTTTCAAGAACAGTAAAAATGAATAGTATCGACTGTTGTGTAACGTTTGATTTCTTTCTTTAATTCTGACAATTGCTATTTAATCTGACAGATGTAGTTCAAAGAAATACCAGAGAGAAATGGGAAACAAAGAAATGAATGCTTTGATTTGTTGACTGACAAGAATTTTAAAGTCTGAATGCATCGACTGATGAGATTGAATCGTCTGCTACTGCACTGTCGTCCATGCTTTTACTTTTAATATCTGTTTCCAAGAAATTACGAGAAGCTCAAGAAAGAAGATGACTAGATCACGTCTGTTTTCTGATGCAATTGATTCTTCCAAGAATCATATTAAAGAACCAATGCCATTAATTGATGAAGTAACAAGTAGATCAAGAGATGAGAAAAAAAAAATTATCAGAGAAATTTTAGATTTTACCCAGATAAATGCTCTGATACCATAGTAGAATATTATCAATTCATTTATTTGGAAAATTTGACTGTACATTATGATACATTTTTATACACATCTGATAACAGATGAGGAATTGCTAACATAAGCTATAACTAATGCTAACCTACACTAGACAGCTGTCTTGATGACAGTTGTGTGCCAGCTTGTGCCAGATGTACATTCCAGATGGTGTAACAAGAGTGTAACTGTAACCAGGCTATTAATTGTATGGAGTAAAGGAAGCAATGGAAGTGTTAGTTCTGAAAGAGGCTTATGAGTTCTGTAAGCATCGCGACAATGAAGACGAAGACTTCACGGATCTGTGGAAAGTAAAGGTGCCTCCTAGACGAGCATGGGTGGTGTGGAAACTCAAGCATGATAAGGTCGCAACTGATGATAATGCTAGGATTACCACTGTATCTTGTTGCTCGTAGTGTGCTTCCCCTAGTTGTTACGAGACTCAAGTCCATCTATTTTTTGAATGTGCTTACGCTACAGCTCTTTGGCGTTTGCTGGATAGTATTTTTTGAGTAGAGCTTAATTATAATTCAGTAGAAGCTATGTTTCACTCTATTCGCAACTACACTGGAACATCTCAGGTTAGAAACTTACTTTGGATTTCCGTAGTAACCTGCTTTTGGATCATTTGGTGGATTCGTAATGAACTTCGATATAAATCAATGTTATGACACCTCTATAAGAAGCTGCTGTAAGGCTAAAAAAAATTGCGGCAGAGTCTGGCAAGCTTGCAAAAGGATACATTGTTGGATAATTTCCTATAACAGAGAACAAACCAAATAAAAGCTTGAAAATAGTTAAGGGTTAGAAGAAACAGCAGCAGACTTCAGACAAACACAAACACAAGAAGATGGAGTCGCCTGTTCAACAGACTTCCCTTAACTCGATATTTGTCGGGTACACCTCTAGAAAGAGTGTTGCTATACCCCTGTGTGGACAAATCGAATCCAGGATAAAACCACCTGATACCAACCCAGCTAGCAAAAACTCGTTGCCCCGTTGCGAACTTAACAGCAGAATAAGAATTATTTAAAAGTAAAACTACGTGCGTAATCAAAGCGAGAAGAGGGGAAAAGTAATCAGGATAGTAGCTGTGACTGGGATAAGTTGAAAATGAAATTTTTCTTTTTCTTTTATAGGCAATTTTGAGAGAAGAGAATTAAATTGTATTTATGAAAAATCTTTTTATTTAATTCCCATAAATTCCCGTAAACAATAAAACGGTTTTTAATATTTATTATTGAATTTAAAATAAAAAAATCATTAAGTCTTGATATGCACACGATGCGCACACGTCGAGCTCACGCTCCGCACTCGTCGGGCACATGCCATCTCACGTAAAAACACACGCACGCATACGCAAGCTCCGCAAGTCAGCGGCCCCTGTGCTCACATGTGTGAGTTTGCCCACTAGCCCATTCCCTTAGTCCATATCCAATACACAAGTTCTTTCCCTTAGGTGCAACCTTTGTGGTAATATGGATAGACTTCATCCTTGGTTTGTCCAATGTGGGACAAACAAAAGGTTTGTCATTCACATAGAAGTGAAAAGTTGATTTGTTATTTCCACCCCCAATATAGGCTAGTGACCCTTTGGTCCCATCAAGATAAATTAGGTAACGAAACAATTTTTTTGGTAATAAATCACTTTTTAATTCTAACAATCCGCCACATGAATGAAGAAAACGATAAATCAGAAAACCGGAAAACGAGAAATACCTCTTAAGCAATAGGTGTCCATATGGAATTGAACCTTTGCTTAGTGAGAAGTACCGGAACTACTTGATGGACAGTGAACGGGATGTCTTGAACTGCCATCGTTTGGTGTAATTCATCAATATCTCCTTACGCGAGATATCTCTCAAGAGTGCTGTTAAGTTCACGTCGTTGTGTCCGTTTTCGCCCTGGACATATCCCGTTTCTCAGAATGCTCTAGAGAATCAGCTCAGTTCTCATAGGAAGCGACCCACTTCCTCATTCAGATAGGTGAGTTCTATCAAGAGTGTTAACTGATACACCCCATTTCAATCTTAAATTGAAACTATAGAACTCATTAAGACTTTACTATAAGTCATCCTCACCTGCAGTCACACTATCACGTCTACACCATTGGGAAGGGACAAAGAAAATAATTCTCTGATAGTGTTTAATTTTTACCCGCCACAAATTAATTGTCTCATTCAAAACCTTGATCTTGGGATCTTCATTCAGCAAGGTTGAGTATCCTTCATGGCAAGTTTTAATTTATGAGCTTAAGTCCCATCCCCCTCGATGCATTACTAACTATCTCCTTGGACAAGCCTTTCGTCAAAGGGTCCGCGAATTCTCCTTAGACCTCACAAAGTCAACAGAAATAACGCCAGTTGAGATTAGTTGTTTTAGAGAATTGTGTCTTCTCCTAATATGAATAGATTTTCCGTTATAGTTGTTGTTTTTAGCATTAGCTATTGCAGCTTGACTATCACAGTGTATAGATATAGCTGGCACAGGCCTATGCCAGAGAGGAATGTCTTCTAAAAAACATCTTAGCCAAGCGGCTTCCTCTCCTGCTTTATCTAATGCAATAAACTCGGATTCCATAGTGGACCGAGCGATACAGGTCTGGTTGGAACTCTTCCAAGACACTGATCCACGGCTTAGAGTTAAAACGTATCCACTCGTAGATTTAGACTCCTATGAGTCTGCTATCCAGTTTTCATCACAATATCCTTCAAGGACAGCAGGGTATCTCTCATAACTTAAATAAAAGTTTAAAGTGTATTTCAGATACCTTAACACTTTGATAATTGCATCTCAATGATCTTGTCCCGGATCATATGTATAACTACTTAACCTACTCACATCATTGGAATTTTCTGGTCTCGTACCGTTCATTAAATGCATCAGACTTCCTATGTCATGTGAATACTCAAGTTACGAAACTCCATTACCCTTGTTCTTCTTGATTCTACAACAAGGATCATACGGGGTACTCGCAGGTTTACTATCAAACTTGTTAAATTTTCTAAGAATTGATTCAATGTAATGAGATTGACTGAGACTATAATCATTAGATTCCTTTCTAATTTTCATTCCTAAGATTACATCTGTAGAACCTAAGTCTTTCATGTCAAAGTTCTCATTTAGCATGTTCTTAGTGGAATTAATTACATCTATGGTTGTACCTAATATATGCATATCATCAACATACAAGCATACAATCACATAGGCATCATTGACAGTTTTAGTGTAAACACACTTGTCAGATTCATCTATTTTAAAATCCACTAAAAAATATTACATGATCAAAATTTTCATGCTCTATAAGATTTCTCTATTCTACATCTTTTGCCTCTTCTAGGCTCAACTTCATCTTCCTCTAGAAGTTGTGTCTGACAAGTATAAAGGATATCTAGGGGATCAACACATATTATGCGAGATTCAGATTTTAAAGGAAAACAATTTTTTCCAAAGAACATAACATCCCTAGATTCCATATTGGTATTCAGACCAATTTCTGAAATATCAGAACTCACAACCCTAACCCTATAATCTGTAGTGTGTTCAAGATATCCTATGAAGACACAATCAACAGGTTTGGGTTATATCTATGTCCTCTTAGGTGGAGGGATAGAAACCTTAGCCAAGCACCCCCCATATTTATGAAGTATGCATAAAGGGGTTGTCTACCTTTCTATAATTCATTTTGAGATTTGTCTGATCCTTTATAAGTAATTTGTTCAGGACATAGCAAGCTGAGAGGACGGCCTCCCCCCACAAGTTCGCAGGTAGTCCTCAACTAATTCATGGCTTCATCATCTCCTTAAGGGATTATATTTTCACCTCTAGTTTGAACTGAGTTCAAGTCAACTAGGTCTGAGTTAATTAATTCTAAGAGTTTAGAATTTTTTGACTTCAGACACTGTACCAGAACACTTGTTCTTTTGATTTTTCATAATAATTTAGCATTATTTTATTTTATTTCTCTATAAATAAAATCCTTACGATTTCTATAAAATATTGCTTAATTATATTATGAATATGATTTATTTATATCAACACCCACGTATGCTTTATGTAAAATCATTTCAGAGCATGATAACAACGTTCTATTATGTGTCTTGATTCTAGTGCATTAAATTTAGTGTATAAGTTTTCGTGCATCTCAACGTTTCATCAAACGTTTCCTACGGTTGTTAAATTTAGTGTTTTAACCGTTTTAATAATTCAAGACAACATGCATACGATTCACATATAAAAATATATTATGATTATAATTAATAAAGCATACTTGTATATTTTGATTATCGTTGCAGTCGCTACCACCATTTGAGCAATAATAGTTGCCCTTTTATCCATGGACTCTCCATCAAATCCCTGCCGAAGAATGCAATTGACGCAAAACCATATCATCAGCTAGAATGCACCCAAGACCACCTTTCTAGGACTTTAAATCCGAGCGCAACACAAATTAAGTGCCCAAGTCCATTTAATCATCCCTTATAATTTTGTTGAGCACAATTAATAGAGACGAAAGAAATTTTAGACAAGCATGTGAGTCACATGTGTGTCATTTGAAGGAGGGGCAAAAAGGTCTTCTGGATGATTCTTTTAATCCTAGCGCATCATCTTTATCTCCGCTTGTTCCTTCTCTTTCATTCACATCGGAAATTTCTGCATCATCCGAGAATTTCCTTGCGTTGCGCCTTTTTATCCACCAGATAAACAAAGCAAAACCAAGCCCACATTCTAAAACATCCAGGATAACACCAAGACCAAACGCCAAGCGAGTTTTATTACCTTTCCCTTTACCATCAGTTCGTCATTCACCAGTTTTCTTATCGATTAGTTCTAAAGTGAAATTGAATCACCAGGAAAGGACTCGATGATTTTCATTGTATCTGCCGGTGGCAGCTGAAAACCCAACAGTAATCCGCTCCGGTAGAACCTCGCTTAGATCGACAATATGAGACAAATTAGGACTCCGTTGAAGACTGGATTATCACCATAACTCAGAAAAACATTTAAACTTTATGAAGTAGAATTATAAGTTATCAAGGAATTAGCTTTTCTTCCATCCCTTATACTACCCTTTGCTAACGACTCGGTAGCCACAGATACTAAGGAACTAACGTTGATACCAACATGATATGAACTTGGATCGAATTCGTTTTCAAAACTGTCAAACTCAACCGCAACAATTTATTTGCACATGAAAACACCTCATCATCATCCATATTACGCAAAAGTCTAATATCACCCATTACATACCTCACATGTCTAACAGCTTCAACAACATTACCAGTTCCAGCTTCACCTTTTGTTCGAATCATGGCTGCACCTTCTCGAATCCTCCTTAGCGCTTCCCCAAGATTACGACATCCACAGACAAATAGAATTCTGAAATTATGTTTATATATATGATGTTCTTCATCAGCAAGGGTCAAAACCTCACTCTCATTGATATAATCAACACCAATAGTTTCAAGAATCTGAGCTTCAACAAAATGACCAATTCTAGCTTTAGCCATAACAGGAATAGTAACAGCTTGTTTGATTTATTTAATCATCTGTGGATCACTCATACGAGCAACACCTCCTTGAGCACGAATATCTGCTGGTACACGCTCTAATGCCATAACAGCACAAGCACCTGCTTCTTCAGCGGTTCTTGCTTGTTCTGCACTAACAACATCCATGATTACTCCTCATCTTAGCATCTGTGCTAATCCTACTTTTTCAGAGAATGGAGATGTTTTTGCCTCTGTTATTGCTCCATTTCCATATACTGTTACCACACCAATATCTTATCTCCCAAACTCATTCTCTCTTCTTTCTTTCATGAAAACCATATTAAAATTCATTAGGTCTTATCAATGTCTTTAACAATCCTGATTGAAATTAAAGAGAAGACCAAAAAAGAAATAACAAACTGAACATAATATCGTCTTCTTTTTTTCTGTTGATTCTGATTTGGAAGAACCAATAACCCATACTTCCATTGTTACAGGAAAATCAAATATCGAGTTAAGGATGTTGGATAATTTCCTGTAACAGAGAACAAACCAAACAGAAGCTTGAAAATAGTTAAGGGTTAGAAGAAACAGCAGCAGACTTCAGACAAACACAAACACAAGAAGATGGAGTCGCCTGTTCAACAGACTGCCCTTAACTCGATATTTATCGGGTACACCTCTAGAAAGAGTGTTGCTATACCCCTGTGTGGACAAATCGAATCCAGGATAAAACCACCTGATACCAACCCAGCTAGCAAAAACTCGTTAGCCTGTTGAGAACTTAACAACAGAATAAGAATTATTTAAAAGTAAAACTACGTGCGCAATCAAAGCGAGAAGAGGGAAAAAGTCATTAGGATAGTAGCTGTGACTGGGGTAAGTTGAAAATGAAATTTTTCTTTTTCTTTTATAGGCAAATTTGAGAGAAGAGAATTAAATTGTATTTATGAAAAATCTTTTTATTTAATTCCCATAAATTCCCATAAATAATAAAACGGTTTTTAATATTTATTATAGAATTTAAAATAAAAAAACCATTAAGTCTTGATAGGCACACGCTGGCACACGCTGCGCACTCATCGGGCACATGCCAGCTTACGCAAAAACACACGCACGCATACGCAAGCTCCGCAAGTCAGCGGCCCCTGTGCTCACATGTGTGAGTTTGCCCACTAGCCCATTCCCTTAGTCCATATCCAATACACAAGTTCTTTCCCTTAGGTGCAACCTTTGTGATAATATGGATGGACTTCATCCTTGGTTTGTCCAATGTGGGACAAACCAAAGGTTTCTCATTCACATAGAAGTGAAAAGTTGATTTGTTATTTCCATCCCCAATATAGGCTAGTAACCTTTGATCCCATCAAGATAAATTAGATAACAAAACAATTTTTGGTAATAAATTACTTTTTAATTCTAACAATCATGAATAATGATTTTAATGAGCTTCTTATCCTTCGCTACTTTGGAGTTGCTGGTAAAGCGCGGAAGGCTCTTATCATTAAATAGGTAAAGTGGCAACCTCCGCTCTATGGATGGACTAAATTAAATATGGATGGATGCTCTCTTGATAATCCAGGTACTTCAGGATGCGGAGTTGTGGCTAGAGACAATAATGGCTTGGTAAATTGGCGTTTTTCTGCTTTTCTTCATATTACTACTTCGGTTATGGCGGAATTTTGGGATGCTATTCACTCGTTTAGTTTAGCTCAAACAAGAGGCTAAGAAAGGATTGGTTCGAGTGCGATTCCATTCTTATTATTCAGGCTATTTCAAACATAAAGCTTGTCCCTTGGAGGCTTCGGGTTCGTTGGGAAAACTGCATCAGCTAGAAGACAATTGATTTTCGATACTCTCACGTTTATAGAGAAGGCAATTCTTTAGCTGATCTATTAGCAAAACGGGGTGCGATTTCTGGTGAAGATTATTTTTGGAGTGACCCTCCAATGTTTATTAGATCTGTGATGGGTAACGATAGAAGCCCTTTGCCTATCGATTTCGTTGAAATGTTATTTCTTTTTCTTTCGTTTTTTCTCTTCCTAGTGGTCAGGCCCTTATCCCCTCTTGATCTTGTTTCTTGCCTTTCTTTTTTTTAATAAAGCCTCTTCTAAGAGTTCAAAAAAACAAAAATAATAATAATAATGGAATAGGTTATAAAATGTAACAGTAAGATGGATTAATTTTTTATCAATGTTGCTCAAACCTATATGTATAGTAACCAAACAATTTGAATCAAAAAAAATATAAAATAGTAAACAAACAACGATCTAAACTCATAGGCATACGATCAATTGCTATTGAAACAGGTTATGATTATGATGTTTAGTGCAAATTAATTATTTACGAAGAATTTCATCTTAACGAAGAAAAACCGTTTATCGAATTACATCGTTCATCTCTTTTTGTAGAGAAAGTGGGCAGTCCCAGATTAGTTATAGCACACCAGAAACCTTTTTCTAATGGTTGGAAGAGAAAACCTTTTTTCAAGTGACAATATCCATATATCGCATTGTTTGTAAGAGGCACACCCCATAAAGATCAGATTCACACTCTGATATGGCCAATGCAATAAAAGTGACGAGCAAGCTTCAAAAACCAAATTGCGCTTAAAACCATGATCAAGCAATTTATTAGTTTAACACACGTATACTCATGCACCTATCAAAAATCAGACAGAGGCCATGGAAATCGCATGAGAGAAAGATTGAAAAAAAGCCATTACCAAGCAAAACTTGGTACGTGTCAAACGGGTAGTTCAAACTCACTGAATTAGTAGTGTAGTGTGTCCGGGAATTATACGATCTCGTCCATTATAAGATGATTTTACAAATTAGGTGACTTAGGTAACTTGAATGTGTGGCTATGTTTTTATGAATTATAAGATGATTCCGTTACAAAGTGAATATTGGCCTGGAATTAAACTTGATTTCAATTGTTTAGCTAAATGTTGGTTTTAAAGATGAAATATATAAAAAAAATAATATTAGAACTCGGTCAAATTTTTTTTCTAGCAAAAGAAAAATTACTTAGTATTGATTTTTGAGTTACTGATATCAGTTACATGTCCAAATTGGATATTATCTTGAGGATCATACCTAATGTTTACATTGTTGGTATTCAGAGAATTCAAATCACCGGACACTAGGCTCATACTTCCTTTCTCAAAGATTGAATTGCTAAAGAATCCCCTTTTCACGCCATCATTTGTGATATTTCAGGCTTTCCTTCCCAATCCTTCCCAATCTAGCAGATCATAAACATTTTTTCTGTCTTCTCTGTCGACATTATCGATATGTATTTGATCCATTCCCCCATGCAGACCTCATTGCTGAGCATATCCCCAATATCACCGGCTTCCACTACCTTATTTTGTTGATCTTCATCTTGTCTTAAGAAACCCAATGTAAAACTTGCATTTTTCTTCGATTTCTGATCCAAACTATCAAACACCTCAAACCAGTTCCTCATATTTCTCACTTCCACTGCAGACCACGACCAATCTTTCCCAAAAAGAACTCCAAGTCTAACCATCTTTTTTTTGGATAGTACTGTCTTTCATAGTATTATAAACAACAACTTTAAAATCAGTAAAAGTCTTATAGAAATTATGAAATTCATAGTCTAATTTAAAGCCTTCAACATTCATTTTTCCTAATCTAGTATCCGAGTCTCCAGAGGACTCCTCCCTTTTCTACCGTGTAATTGTGACACTTTCACACCTTAAACTTTTGAGCCACTGCATCACAATTATCATGTTGTTCTTGTTATGATCAGTCACTCCTTGTGAGCCACTGCATTTACAATCAATTTTTACATATCAATAATCATATATTCTTTAAAAATTATTATTTTTAATCTCAAAATATATTTTATGTACTATTTAAATTAAAGTGTTTTTTATATTCATAAAAGATTTAATGAGAATTTAATTGCTAAAAGAAAATAAATATATAATGATATCTATAAAAAAAATATCAATAATAAAAATAAGAGAAAATATTAAATAATTACTTAATTATAGTTTGATTTTTCTCTCAAAATTATGTCAATAATAAAAATATGGTTATTCAAATAATACTTTTTAACAATAATAATTATTATTATAAGTAACTATAATATATATATATATATATATATATATATATATATATTAAGAACCAAATATACGTGTTATATAAATATTTTATTATTTTTAAAAATAAATTAAAAAAGAAAGAAAAATTATTTTGAAAGATATGTCTATTTTTGTCACTTGTTACAACAACAATTATTGAAGTCGATATTTACCAAACACAATACGATAATTTTTTTAATCATCTCTAGCTTTTAGTTTATAATTTAACAAACGTTTATCTATTTTTTTTACACAGCAACGCACAACAGAAAAGCGCTTTTATAAATATCACAACAATACCAAACTAAGCTGTATACTTGTAACAAGGATTGATGCTCTCAAATACGTTTGGGATCTGACTTTCCGAAGAAACCAAATAGTTGTAGCACAAATGTTTTCCCAGTTAACAACATCATGACCAAATTTTTTTTATTGGAAACCAATTTTTGAACCAACTATCAAAGGTACTACATCTAGTTTTTACCTTGTTGATGTTATAAGGCAAGCATTTCCAAACATTTTTAACAAAATCACAATTCAAGTTTTTACCTTGTTGATGTTATAAGGCAAGCATTTCCAAACATTTTTAACAAATTCACAATTTATAAAAATATGGTCAATGTTTTCAATTTCAGAGTTACACAAAGGACAATTGTTGTTAATGTTTGTAAGAATCTTACAAATTCTATCACCCACCGGAACACTGTCATGGAAACATTTTCAAATGAAAACTTTAATCCTAGGCATTATTTTCATTTTCCAAAGCTTAATTAGTCCACGAGACATTACTAGTGACAGACCTTATGGATATTGAACACTATTATTCTCTGTATGTTTTTATACAGAGAACCAATAGTGAAATTTGAATGTGGGGTATAATTCCATCTCAGTCTATCTTTACAACTCGAATCAAACATTATTTTAACAATTTTTTGGATAAGATTATCAGTGAAACGCATTTTGAGTTTACTTAAGTTCCAGTCAGTAGCCTGATCATTGAAAAAATCTCTAATCTTACTAAAACTTTGTTTAACTTCAGGATGAATGGGGACTACAAGGTTATCTTCTCCTGGAATCCACTTGTGGATATCATTATCCAACCTATTATTAATCTCACAATGACTACCTTTCCTAAGATTTTAAAGCTTTTAGATATGCCTTTCCAAAGCCAAGAATCAGTTATCTTGGCTTCAAAATTGTTCTCTAAAATGTCACCATTAGGGAAGTACTTTAATTGAAAGATTACTTTATTTAAAGATTGTTGCCCATAAAGACTTGGGATAGGCTATCAACCTCTACTCTATCTTGATTATCATGGCTTCATTCATAATTTTTATATTTCTGAAACTTAACAGTCTTATCATTTTATTTTTACACATACCTTTCCAAGCTTTGAGATAAAGTCCTTTCGATTTATCATCTTTTTTCCCAATAGAAATCACATTGAAGAAAAGAAATTTTATTTAAGGTATGTTGATGAATTCGAAAACAATTCATTTGATTAATATGAATGGTTTCAACTACGGATTTAATGAGAATATTCCTATCAGCAGAAGAAACATTTCTATTTTTCCAACCTTTTAACCTACTAGCAGTTTCACCAACTATGGGTTCAAAACAAGCTATTTTATAAGTGTTGGTGAATAAGGGAGCTCCAAGGTATTTATCATCAAGTTTGATTTTCTGGACTTTTAAGATTTTGATTATTATTTTCTGAAATTTGTTTGGGAATCTACTACGAAAGAAAATTCCAGATTTTTTAAAATTTATAAGTTGGCCCGATCCTTGACTAAAAATGTTGAATATTTTTAGAATGTTTTTAGTTTCAATAAGATTAGCATCAACAAAAATCAAGCAATCATCTGCGACGAGCAGATGATTTATGGGGGGGTTACCCTTAGTAACGTTGATACCATGGATTAACCCTTTTTTTTTAAACATCTATCAGGTAACAAGACAATGTTTCCATGTAAAAAATAAACAGGTAAGGAGATAAAGGATCTTATTGCCTTATTCCTCTAGTAGGAAATAAAATTTGACTAGGAATGTCGTTCAACAAGACAACAGAAATTGTAGTGCTTATGCACTGATCAATTAGATTACACCAGTCGAAACTAAACCTCATTTTCCTAAGAACAGCTAACAGGAAGTCCCATTCGACTCTATCCAACACCTTAGACATGTCAATCTTTATCCCTAAGTAACCTTTGTTTCCTGTTTCCTTTTTCATTGTGTGTATTAATTCATGAGCTATTATTATGTTGTCGGAAATCTGTCCATTAGGTATATAAGCTGATTGAAAAGGAGAGATCGGTTTAGCTAACATATGTTTCATCCTGTTTGCCAACAATTCAGTAAAAAAATTATACGTAGTATTGCATAAACTTATCTGTATGAATTGACTAACTTCATCTGGATTTTTGGTTTTCGGAATCAGGGAGATGAAAGTGTTATTCACTGGTAGAAAAATGATTATTGTTAACAGTTCTTACTTTTCTAAGGTGATAGTTCCTAATTTGCCTGTTACCAAATATTGGGATGTTGAATAATAGTAACAGTTTCTTGCAAAAACTGTTACATATAGCTTGGGTGTATAAGTATTTTACTGTAACCATTTTAAACTGTCATCTAATTTGTATATTGTAACTGTTTCAAAAGAACTATTAATGTATACCTATGTTACAGTAACAAAAATAATTTGTCACTACAGTGGACATTATCATGACATTTCTACAAACCAACTGTTATTATATATGTGATTTAGGGAATCCATAACTGTTTCGGGAACAATTCTACTGCTGCTGCTAAAGAAGACGAAGAACAGAGAAAAGGAAACGCTTTTTTCAACCACTGTCACAATTTCTTCAACCGATTTGCAATGTTTATCTTCATTTTGCAACATTTATCTTCAATCTCCATTGCAACAGTTAGTCTGTAACGTCCATAAAAAGTTGCAGATTTCATGTTACATTATTTTTAGCTTCTTTTCATCTTTCTTAATAATTTTTGAGTCATGTACCAATCTTTTGAGAGTGTTTTGAGCATGATGAGCTAAACCCAACCAGTGAGACAATAGAGGAAGTCATATTTCATGAATGGATGGTAACTATTTTTTATTCTTTATGACTTTTGCATTTATTTATGATTTTTTTAATCAGTAGTGATTTTGTTTGATGGTGTATGCTGGGACTTAAGAGATTTTGATGCGCCATGCTTATGATTTACAGTTAATTTTTTAGAAATCTACTTTTGGCAAAGAAACAAAGTCAATAAAAGAGCTATAATTGTTAAAGAATCATTGTAGAAATCATTCAGAAGTGATTTTGGTGGAATCCTGAGTTCCAGGTCTTCCCAATATTGTTAATTTTTTTTACTTATTTTCTAGCTTAATTCAGAATTAGGTCTAAAACGAATCTTCACAAGTCTCAGCGAACGAACACATGTTTACCATTTTTCTAAAACGATCACATACGATCTTTCGTATTCATATGTTATACTTATGAGTATGACCTGAGTCGACATACGATCCCTCATATTCATCTGATATACTTATGAGTCTGATCTGAGTCGACATACGATCCCTCGTATTCATATGATATACTCATGAGTCTGACCTGAGTCGACACACGATCCCTCATATTCATCTAATATACTTATGAGTCTGACCTGAGTCGACATACGATCCTTCGTATTTATGGTATATACTTATGAATCTGACCTGAATCGACATACCATCCCTCGTATTCATATGATAAACTTCTGAGTCTGACCTGAGTCGACATACGATCCCTTGTATTCATCTGATATACTTATGAGTCTGAGCTGAGTCGACATACGATCTTTCGTATTCATATGATATACTTATGAGTCTGACTTGAGTCGACATACGATCCCTCGTATTCATATGAAATACTTATGAGTATGACTTGAGTCGATATACGATCCCTCGTATTCATATGATATACTCATGATTCTGATCTGATTCAACATATGATCCCTCGTATTCATGGTATATACTTTTGAGTCTGACCTGAGTCGACATACGATCCCTTGTATTCATATGTTATACTTATGAGTCTGACTTGATTCGATATACGATCCCTCGTATTCATATGATATACTCATGATTCTAACCTGAGTCAACATATGATCCCTCGTATTCATGGTATATACTTTTGAGTCTGACCTGAGTCGACATACGATCCCTCGTATTCATATGATATAGTTATGATTCTGACCTGAACGATCCCTCATATTCATATGATATACTTATGATTCTTACCTGAGTCGACATACGATCCCTCGTATTTACCTAATATACTTATGAGACTGACCTGAGTCGAGAAACGATCCCTCGTATTCATCTGATATACTTATGAGTCTGAACTGAGTCGACATACGATCCCTCGTAATTAGATGATCATATTTTTATGAGTCCTACCTGATTCGACATACGATCCCTCGTAATTAGATGAACATATACTTACGAATCTGACTTGAGTCGACATACGATCCCTCGTATTCATCTGATATAATTATGAGTCTGACTTGAGTCGACATACGATCCTTCGTATTCATGGTATGTACTTATGAGTCTGACCAGAATCGACATACGATCTCTCGTATTCATCTGATATACTTATGATCCTTCTCCTATAAATGGACGATATAAAATGTACTGATGCAACTTTTTTCCAATGAGTCACATGGATCATAATCTGTATGGATGGATAGAATTGGATGTGAGACGTTGATGGATTTCAATCACACGGCCTATCTCTCTCCTTTAAGATTTTCGCCAACAAAAATACATTTCCTCTCACAGATAACATAAATTTTCTCAATTCCCCCTTCCCGGTCTGTTTTCCCCTGATTTCCCCCCCTTCCCTCTACCTTTCCCCCCTCCCAATTTCTCTCGTAATACGTCTCTATCACCCTTAGTTTTTTTCAGATTAATTTCAATTTTTTCCTGCTATAGTTTCCCCCAAATTTTTTTAATTTTTTTGATGTATGATTACTGTTACTGTTTTCGATAAATTTAGTTTTTTTTTTGGTATTCCAAATTTGGGTTTGTGGAATCCTTTGCTATTGTTCTTTCTCTCTAGATATCCTTCACTCAGTAATGGAAGAAAACTATTTTCTATTGCTCAAGTTGTATCGAAAGAAGCTGTAGATCTGGTACTGATCAATTAGTCGAAATTTGAAATGTTCTACAATCTTTCACTATTTTTGTTTCTTTTTGGGTTAGAAGTATCTTTTGTTGTTTGTTTGTTGTTATGGATTTTTTTTTTCTTTTAAAAAATTCTTCTGTTTTTGTAAATGCAGCCTATAGAAGAAGTATTTGAAAATCTAACCTGTAGTAGACAAGGATTAACGTCTGTAGCTTTGATTCATAGAAGTCTTGATTTTATCTCTTCTTTGATAAGTATGATGCATGTTTTGGGGAATCAAGTGTGGGTTTTTGTTTGATTTCTCATTTTCTATTCAACAGGGGATATCCTTCTTTTGTGGTTCTAATTTTTGTAATTGAATTTTATTAACTCTGTAGTTATCATTAAAATGTATGTGGTTCTATTTTAAATTTTGTGTTCTTTAAATTTTAGCTCAGTTAGGTTTGGGGATGTAGAAAAAGGGGATTTTTCTGTTAGTTTTTGTGTATGGTGTAGTAGGTAATTGGATTTGAGTTGGTGATGATACAAAGAATTTTTTCTTTCGCTTTCAAGAATTTCTCTTGAAAATAGGTAATTGGATTTGAGTTTGAGTTGGCTAATTTTCTTTATTTTCTTTATAGTTTGTTGAAAGTTAGGTTTGATTTTTAATGGGTTTATTGTTTCTGTTTTGAAATGTAATCATTTTTTTACCTGCAATTCAATTGAAAATAATTGATCCATGCTTTATTTCGATGTGTCTTTCTTATACTTCCACCCTTGTTTCTATATTTTTAGTTACAGTTGGTGCCGTTTCTTGTAACTATGCATTTAAATCCTGCACGTCTTTTCTTAAAACAATTTTTGGTTTTGGTGTTGTTGTTTTGTTTGTATTTGTGGTGGGAATTCTATTTGTGTCACAGTAAGGTTCTCTGTTTTTATAATTACCACCACAGGGCCTCGATGGAAATTTGGAGTTTTTGGTACTCTTTTTTGTTGTGTGGTCGTAGTGGAACTCATTAATCCATTTCATATTTTAAAGCTGTTTGGTGCATGTAAATTTTTTCTTACTCTTTGCATGTCATTTTTAGAGAATTGGAACTGAGTCTGTGGCTGTTTTTGTTTGATAGTTTTTATCTTCAAAGTTCGCTATTTGATTGATCCAATATGTGCCCATCTGTAGTTAGAATACTCTTTATTTCGTAAGACTTCTAGTTCCATGTATTTGTTTTATGTTATGTTGGCATCTGCATTTGTAGTGTTAGCTTCTCTGCTGCTGGACACCTTTTTGAGTGAACCATAAACTAGAAATGCAGTTATAAATTAATCCTTGCAATGTAAATCACTGCATGAATTTGGGTTGCTCATTAGATCTTGAGTCTTGACGCAATGGTATAAAAGTTGTAAATTGTTAGCATATTCTGTTTTACCTTGATTAAGATATTGTTTGAAAGTCAAACCGGATAACAGCATACATATTTAGGTGTCTACATGCTTTTTAGAAAGAAAAAAAGCTTGTCAATTGATGCTTGTCTGAAGTCACTGTTGAAATCAGCCAGGCAATAACTGGCATACATTTATATATAATAGCTTTGGAAAATATAATTAGTGCTTATATTTTATGAATAACATATAATTTGTGCTTATATTCTATGAATATGCTGCATTTTCCCTTATTCCATATTTTATCAAACTCTGGTCCATATTTTAATGGTCGATCTTGGTTATTGTGGGTCTTAAGATCACTAGTGGTGCTCTTTATTAACGAAATCTTCATTTTTTTATGTCCGGCGACGGAATCTTCATCTTTAAATTATCTAGCGATAAGATCTTCGGAATCTTCATCAAAGATGATTTTGACGACGGAATCTTCATCACAAGTGTTAAGAGATTTGAGCAAATTACTCCATTTTTAGGAGCATTTCTTTATGAAGAAGAAAAAACAAGTAAAATGGTTGGAATTTAATTCCGAGAAAAATCATTATTCCCCAATTTGATCGGTTCTTATTCATGCTTGTATTCGTCATGTTCCGTTAATCATTCTCTTTCTCTTGTCGGATTTATCGATGTTGTACTTGTATGGCATTATCTAATTTTTCGTTTTAAAACCAATGTAACCTTGAGCTTCTATTAATGAAAAAGTTTATTTGTTTCAAAAAAATAATAGTGAAATTAATCTGAAATGGTGGAAAAAATCAATATATAATAGCAGTATTTTAATTACTAATTAGGCCTTTTATTAATCTTATATAATCTCTAGACGTATAAAAAGTAATCTGGACATTATATAAATACATAATTAGTTTTGGAAGATTTACTGTATTCTTCCATTTTTTGGAAACTTTTATGGGATTAATATTAATCATGATAATTTATATATTTATAGTTGGGAGTGGAAAGAGCGGTATTGTTTATCAATTTATTGAGAAAAACTTTGGTGATTGGGCACCCGTTAGTGAAGTAATTGAGATATGTACCCGGATACATGTATTACTTTATAACTGATGCACACTTTTATTTGGTCTTTGTCTTTATTGTTATGACGTTATAGGGATTATCAAATTCCACGATAAATTATCGAATTCATATGAAAAAAATAATTCTAATCATTGGATTTCCTAAAATTAGTTATTTTTAATGAATTTTAGTAACCTTTTACAAGCTATCATGTCAATTTTTTCGTATCATTTCCGAACTTAAGTTGTATTCTTTCCTTTTTTTTTTTTCTGTACCGGAAACATAGGGAAGATTAATGTCAAATAATCAAAAATTTGATTGGATATTATTGCTGATTTTTTGTTGTAATGGTTTTGAGGTTATAATATATTTATCTTTTACTGAGTATACTCGATAATAAGTAATTTTTGTATGGTAATTTTGACTCGCATAGCTTCTTTTTTTTCAAGCATGCCCGTATAGTTTATTTGTGTATAAAGTGGCAATTGTCCCGAAATAACCGACCTCAATCAAAGTTTATTTTACAAAAGAGACAAAACGATTTATTGATCCCAAACAATATTTGTTGATTAAGCCCAACAGGCCAGCCTGACTGCATAACCATACAAGCAAATACCCACTTATAAATATGTATGAGGAGAGGCTTAAAACGTCAAAACCCTTAAAACCCTAGCGAGTGGCCGCGCCTCTCTCCATCTCCTTCCTTTCCTTCTTAAACTCAAAAACCTTCCATTAAAGGAATCCAATCAAGATGGCCTTTGCTTCTAGACTGGGTAGCCTTGTAAAACAAAGTTTATCCCAAAACATTATTGGGCACGGTTCTTTACCATCTATGTACAATGCTCTCCGGTGTATGTCAGGAGGTTCAAACCTGTTTGTTGGTAGTCTTTCATATGCAACTGATGATCAATCTCTAAAGGAAGCATTCTCCACTTTTGGTGAAGTTCTTGAAGCTAAAGTTATTAGTGACAGAGAATCTGGGAGATCAAGGGGATTTGGATTTGTTAATTACACTTCCGAGGAAAGTGCTGGTGCAGCTATAGCTGGGATGGATGGTAAGGAACTTGCTGGGAGGACTATTCATGTAAGCTATGCAAACCAAAGACCTCCTCGTGGTGATGGTGGTGGTTACGGAGGCGGCGGTGGTAATGGTGTTTACTAAAGATGTGGCACATTTGGAGGTACCTGGGTTGTTGAAAATTGATTTCGAACTCTTTCCAATTAACTAGTTAGAACTGTTTATTCTTGAGAAAATTTGAGTGAAGATGCTAAATAATGTAGCTTATTGAATATCTTAATCACTTGTTAAAGACCCAGTCTTGAAATCAAAGTTTGAGATGACTAGTCTGCCTGCCAAGATGTGTTGAACTGAACCCTAGTCTTGATCTTGCCCATCAATAACAATCGATAGATATGTTCTTGGGTCCTAAAACCCACAAGCACAAAGCATTGTCACTAACTTGCACAATTGAATTGGTTCCGGAAAAAATACTCAAAATTGCTCTGTTGTTTTGCAATAAAAGATCGATTTGTTTGTACATTTTTCACCTAAAGGTGCTACTGAAGCATTCTTGATGGCTGCTAATTAGGGGGGAAGAGTTTTGCTAGTACTAATTTGTACGTGTTTTAGTTCATCCGTACTACTAATTGATAGTCAAAGTCATGGTTAGGGGAATGAGCTTTTGATTGGTTTTACTACAATTAAATATTCAACTAAATTTTCACCTTCACATTACTAACTGAATTGATTGATGAAGGCGTGTAAGTGAGCATGAAATTTCAATTCCTGGTCGGATCCGAGAAAGATGACTCCATTTCATGATACACAGCAGATTTCTCTCTCAATCTAAAGTTAGGTCTACTTGCATTAAATGCAGATAGACTAGAGCATCAGTCTAAGACACCGTCGATTTATTATTCGATCAATATTACTTGTTGACAAGATATACAGGAGAAATTTTTCTTTTGAAAACTGAATTAAAAAACGCTAATTGAACCCACCTTGTATCTATTTATTTTTTTTGTATCGGTGATTTTCTTTATAAGCCAATCAATAATTTTTGATGTTCTTAGAGGAACCACAGTGGGCAGAGCATACCAACGATCAAAGAGTAAAATTTTTATTCTTTGGTCCACCTCAAACGTAGCAGGTTAACAAGTAAATTTAATCTAGCATTTGTGTAAGGTAGCGCCTGTAGTTGGGCGGTTGTCTAAGGTAACGTCTGTTGAAACGGGCGTACTTCTATGAATACGTTTGGGTCAAGCAGACATTTGGTGAACGCTCGATGAGAGGCGTAACCCAAAAGAACGCTCGGTGATAGACGCACCTTTAGATGCATGCCCCAGAGACAAGCGCTCTCTTAGCCCAATGCCTGATGGGGCGGAATCATAGTCAAATGCCCATAATTTTAAACGTGTGCAGCTGGTACGTGGGAATGTTGAGATGGGCACACGCTTAGCCTTCCGCCTAGTTAATCAGGCGCTTCCCTAGCCGAACACGTGTCTCACCAGGCGGACGGCTGGGTGAGCGCCTGATGGGTGAGTGTTCTCTTGGTTACCCGTACAACTCTCTTCTCCCACTCCACACTTTCGTGTTCTCCTGAAGCCTCACAAACAGAAACATAGACGCACTCCAAACCAGCCGCCTGCCACTCAACCCACTTCTCCCTCCAAATCAAAGCTCAAACTCTTTTCAAATTAGAAAAAGCTTGACAGATTTGATATAAGTAATCTAAAAGTTAGGATTATTTCAAAGGAAACAAGGTAATAAATTTAAACTTTGTTATAAATTGTAATTGATTTCATAGGTTTAGATTATGATTTAGGTTAATGTTTTGTTAATTAAATTTGTATATATATGTTGTAAGATTATACATATGATTATGAATTAGACATATTAGATTTTAGAAATTGTAAATTTGGAATTGGGTATATTTCTAGTGTTTATTTCTAGGGTTTATGGGAGTTGTAAATTGGGTATAAAAAATTGATGAGAATTTGTTGAATTGAAGTTAGAATTGATTAAGTTGTTGGTTAATTTGAGTTGGGTTGTGGTTAATTTTATGATTAATTGACTTGATTGTATTTCAAATTTGGGAATTAGGAATGTTTATGTTTTATAATGAATGTTTATGGAATTATAGAATTGGGGAATTATGATGATTTTTTGTACAATTGATGATTTGATTAGTAGTGGACTATTTTGTGAATCATGAAATTTGTAATTTGGTTGATTTTTGTATGTTGGTACATTTGATTATCTAATTATCTAATTACTTTTGCAATGATGAAGTTATTATTATTGTGGATTTATTGATTAATATAGAGTTTTATATTATGCATTGTGAGGATTACTCTTGATTTTGAAACTTGTATGTACTGTTTGCACAGATTTTGAGCAATGTGACGTCGAGATTCGTTGGTCGAAAAAAAAGGAACAAGAAGGCTAAAACTGTTGAGGATCCAGAAGTAGACCCTAGTAATGAAGAAATGGTCGATGTTCCCGGGTTGGAGAACTATATTGTTGTGGAAGACGCTCAGGGTCACGCGTCGACCAACATTACATATTCAACCGATACAAACTTCAAGTATTTACATCGTGGTTCCCTCAAATCGACCTATTAAGGTATTACTAAACATAACCCTAGGGTAAAATACATTATTGAAAAAGCAGGATGAGACCGTTTACTTACCATGGATGTAGTAGATTCCTCACATGCATTGATTGATTATATTATTGAGCGTTTTTGGGATACCACGAACACTTTTCACTTCTCCTTTGGTGAGACTGGGTTTACACTGCTTGATTGGGTAATGCTGACAGGATTAAGTATTGGTATTGGTAGTGTTATTCCATATGACTCGGCGAAGTACCAATTTGAATATGTCCGGGCGCATGTTTTTCCTGAAATTAAAGATAGTGAGGTTTGTAAAAGAGAATTTATTACCAACCAGTGGGTTTCAAATGCAATTACGGCTGTATTTTTAAGCACATATTTTGAGCCCGGATTGTTGGTTGCGGCTAGCTGATGTGATTTAGAAAGTGGTAAATAAAGATTCGATTCTCGAACTTG
>JAJJMC010020369.1:0-23069 GCA_023531435.1 Papaver californicum
TTCTCAATCATGCATCACGGCATAATAGTGCATTAGCACTATGATGCATTCTTGCGAATACGCAACATTGGTTCAGTGGTGCATTCCCAATCATGCATCACGGCATAATAGTGCATTAGCACTATAATGCATTCTTGGATATGCAACATGGGTTCAGTGGTGCATTCTCACTCATGCATCACGGTATAATAATGCATTAGCACTATGATACATTCTCAGATACGCAGCGTTGGTTCAGTGATGCATTCGAAATCATGCATCACGGCATAATAATGCATTATCACTATGATGCTCGCGGATACGCAGCAAGGCCATCTATGCCTTCCCCGATTAAAGGTCATTTTTGACTTGTGATGCATCCTCGAATATGCATCACGCGTAATAGGGCCTTAACACTACAATTCGAGGTCAAGACATACACACCCTGATGCAATCCTAAGTGAGCTTTATAAGCTTAGGATGAAAATTGAACCCAGGTCATGACGCGCCCTGAGTAAGCGTCATGCTAAAGTTGTGGGTGTTACATTCTTACCACCTTCAAAAAAATTCATCCCCGAAATTCAACTCAACTCTAAAACTATTGTGGACAAGCTTCATCGATTTGGATTTCCTGCTCCTATATCCCGTTCCATGATGCACAAAAATCCTACAAGGGTCTCATGTTTGTTAATGAAAACAAATTAGAACCTTCGGAATATGCGTTTAATTCCGTATATCCCAAAATCTTAATATGGTCCGTAGTTGTCGTAAACACCGATTAAGACCTTCCACACATATGTCCTATACAATATGCTCGAGGATCATAAAAGGTTTTACAACTCTACCAAGAAAATCAATTTGGATCCCTAAACATGTGTCCCATTCCACATGCTCAAGAATGCAAAGAGATATACTCAACACGAGATCTCAAGTGGGCGTCCCGTACCATAGACTTAAGAATCCCCAAAGTTCACAAGAGTTGAAAGTGTCATCAAATATGTAAAGTAATATTTTACTTAGTACTGTGAGGACCAGATTTAATTGCTAGACCAGTCGGATGCAAGCCTACCGTTACAACTAACGGTCTTCCAGGTTGCCACTCGTAAGTGGGAGCTAGCAGGCATGATAACACACACTGCTCCAGCAACGGGTGGGGATGATCAGTCACGTTGTCTACCACCGTTCCAACGACGATCTTCCGGGTTACCAACGGTATGGTAAAAGAGTCTAATGAGGCCTGGCAAACTCATAGTACACTCGAGCGCGTCCAAATATCAACAAAGTAACTATTGTAGTAGTTATAATTTTTCTTAGCAAAGGCGCTTGGCCTGATTGTCCAACACAAACTTACAAAGTAACTGGCCTAGCAGTCACAAACTCTTCTTTTTGCGTAACAGTTGGCTTACTCTTCCAAACTTTTTCCTTTTTATTTAGAAGGAAAAGTTATGTAGTTGCATTACAAACACTAACTTGACCAGTCCAAAACGCACAACCCCTAGTGTTTTCTCGGAACTTGCTCTAATACCATTTGTCACGGACCGAAAAATTCCACCTCCAGCGTTATACGCTGGGCAGGCTAGAACTCCCCGATGCGCGGCTTAAAAGGTAGTAATTAGACCTTAAAAACTTAACTTCTCGTTATCATATGCAGGTATATTCTCCCTTCCAAGCATGTTTTGAAAGCATGATACTCGAAACGTAGTTTCCATGTCGTTCTAACTCACCCTTATTCTACAAAGGGTACATGACCATTAAAACCAATGGTGAATTCCTTTGTCAAGCATCACATAATTACGATCATTGTCCAGGCCTAACTCATGCCTTGGACTAGCACCTAGGCCATTTCAAGCCTAATTTTACGTTTCATCAATTCTGCTTCGATCATGCGCAGGAGTCTGCACTGGTCTTGCTCTTGCCAATGGTGCAGCAACCAAACATATTCCGTTCATACCGTATATCTTGATAGGAAGTATGATCATCCATCAAATGGAATGCAACTCCCACATCAAGTGCGGTAACAATCATCTCTTGCATAACATTACCAAGCCAGATGATATGAGTTACGAAAGCGTCGCAATCATCTCCAAATTAGATGATATGAGCGACAAGATGTTGCACTTTAATGCATTTCATTGCGACTGCCTACGTACCCAACCCGTACCTTGAGGGGATCAAGCATCGACCGTAGTTCATCAATAGTGTCAATTCGAAAAGAACAAGCAACTTAAGCCTATTAAGGCAAAGCCAACATCAATTCCCACTTCATCACAAGGCCAAAGGCCTAACAAAACCTAGAACTTATAGGCCTAAGGACTTTCGCAAGGTATGCACTAGCTTGTGCATAATTATCGCTATTTACTATGCAATTATGCGTTCTCGAGTACGTAACACGATTGAATGATGTTTTCGCATAATTCAAGCTTTATGGGCTAAGCTATGAGCATATTGATGCTCAAGCATCAAGTATGCTCCAACTTATAGGCCACAACGTATATATATGTACATTACCGTTCATACACATTCAAGCTTTATCGTTAAAGATATAAGCATATTGATGCTTATACATCAAGTATGCTCCAACGTATATGCCACATCGTATATATATGTGCATTACCTCTCATGCACATTCAAGCTTTATCGTTTAAGCTATAAGCATATTGATGCTTATGCATCAAGTATGTTCCTAGGTATAGGCCACATCACATATATATGTGCATTACCGCTCATGCGCATTCAAGCTTTATCGTTTAAGATATAAGCATATTGATGTTTATGCATCAAGTATGCTCTAACGTATAGGCCACATCGTATATATATGTGCATTACCGCTCATGCACATTCAAGCTTTATCGAATTAGCTACAAGCATATTGATGCTTATGCATCAAGTGTGCTCCAACGTATAGGCCACATCGCATATATATGTGCATTACCGCTCATGCACATTCAAGCAAAGCTCCCTCCCTATATATGTTTTATTTGTATTTTTACAAAAAAAAAAAAAGGAAGTGATATCCATCGAATGCACCTTAGGCAAAAATGCCAACTGGTTGGCGCCTCTTAGGAAAATCCGCTAACTGGTTGGCGCCTCTTGGGCAAATCCGCTAACTGGTTGGCATAACTAAGGCTAAACCGCCATCTGGTTAGCTTAGCTAAGGCTATTTCGCTTCCTGGTTAGCATACCTAAGCTTCATCGATTTCCAACCAAAACCTCCTCCCTATATATGTATTATTTGCATTTATACAAGTGGATATATGTAATACCCCTTAGCCTAGTTTTGTCTACCCGTTATTGTCTGACCTAGTGTAGTTAGTGGAATAGTGAACGCGTGGGGAGGGGGGGGGGGGGTAGTTAGGATTTGTGGGAGGAATCAAAGAAAGACTAGGAATAATATTTGAAGTCTTTTGGGTAGTTAGGGTTGGAATCGGTTCTTATTATGGGTAGGAAAAGGAAACTGTAGGAGAGTTGTAGAAAACATCGGTGGAGTTTTGGGGGTTAGAAGTTCAGGAGTTTTTGGTGGAGAAGAAGAGGATCAGACTGAAACCTGTAGGAGAAAAGTGGGAGCAAAAGTATCAAGTAGGTTTTCTAGCTCTTATACTCATTGCAAATTGACTTAAGAAATCTAAATAGTCATACTATAATATGTGCATCTATTTATTAAACCGTCAAATTGTTGTGAAATTTGAATATATTGTGTTATCCTGAGTTATAAAGCTACCGTAAGAATTTCATGAGGATCAGGTTCAATTTACTACTGCAAAGATTGAATAAACTGAGACTGCAATATGCTGAATTCAGACTCTTGACACTCAACTGTTTGTATGATTTCTCCATATCCGTATATTGGATTGAGCTGAAATTTTAGTATGATGTTTTTCTATATATAGGTAATCTACTGTAGAAATTTCATGAAGATCTGAGCATTTTAGGTACCTCAAATCATAAGAGAATCGTGACTGAATCCTGTATTTTGATGCTGGAAGCAGTCATGTTGTAATGTGTATAACTCTGTAATAAACCGTTGGATTGAGCTGAAACTTTAGTATGATGTTTTTATACATATAGGTAACTTAATATACAAATTTCATAAAGATCTGAGTATGTTAGTTACCTTAAATCATAAAAGAATCATGACTGAATCCTGTGTGTTGATGCTGGAAGCAATCATGTTGTAATGTGTATAACAAAAAAATATCATTGGGGAGTAGTAGTGATCGTTGTGCTTGTATGTTACTTGTTTGAGACTCATAGTTGGCTCGACTCCCAAATGCAGTTGGGCGATGACCGAGGGGTCGCCTAGAAGATATGGATCTATTATCTTGAAAGGGGTCGACAACATTTAATTCTGACGCACGGTCGGGAATTAAATGGATTACGCAAGAGTCACTAGGTGTTGTAGTACGGTTACATTTTGAAGTTACAGAGAGGGCTTGTCGATTAATTCCGAGGGTGGGAAATTTGTTTTATTTCTACTGGTTAACCTCTATTTTTGGTGTCTCCGTGTCTTATGCACAATATGAGGTTCTGTGCTATTTTCAGTTATCGAACCTATTGTTTTAAAAAGACTATTTTATAAATTATTTTCATATTCTGTCGCCATTTCAAGGAGTTTGGATTTTTGAGGTTATTCGTAAGGTTTATAAGGGTGTGAAAGCCTACTTTAAGTTGGGGTCTGACCCAACTTACTACTTTTCTTTCAGGAACGGTGGCCGTGGAGCAACCTAGCTTGTAGATTGCCTTTCTGACCCGGAAAGCTGCTATATCTTTGTCTTCAAGGTACTTATTAGGCTAATTTTTTTACTGTTTGTTTCCAAGACTATATTTTCTTTCAAGTAAATGTCTACAATTAGTTTTGGGGAAATCGACCTGTGTGTCGAAGTTTAGTTTTCTTATTTTGAAGAGATTTCACCAGGTTTTATAACTCTCGTTAGTTCTTTTAAATAAAAAATAAAAACTATTCGTTTTTGAAACTATTCTGTACACGGGCTCCATATGATAACTGGATTTCCATTTGCTGACTTGAAGTTTATGAGTGTGATGCACTTCTCTTTTTAGGGCGGCCGACCTAGAATTGTGAAGTGGGGCGTTACAATATATGCAAGATATATGACGTTCATCTACTGCACTTTCTAGTGATGCATTCTCGGGCATGCATCATGGCATAATAGTGTATTAGCACTATGATGCACTCTCGGGTACTCCACATAGGGTCAGTGATGCATTCTCAATCATGCATCACGACATAATAGTGCATTAGCACTATAATGCATTCTCAGGTATGCAGCGTTGGTTCAGTGATGCATTCTCAATCATGCATCACGGCATAATAGTGCATTAGCACTATGATGCTCTCGGATATACAACATTGGTTTAGTGATGCATTCTCAATCATGCATCACGGCATAATAGTGTATTAGCACTACAATGCTCTCAGATACGCAACATTGGTTCAGTGATATATTCCAAATCATGCATCACGACATAATAATGCATTAGCATTATGATGCTCTATGGTATGCAATATTGGTTTAGTGATGCATTCTCAATCATGAATCACGGCATAATAGTGCATTAGCACTATAATGCATTCTCGGGTGCGTAACATTGGTTCAGTGATGCATTCTCAAACATGCATCACGACATAATAGTACATTAGCACTATGATGCTCTCGGGTATGCAACATTGGTTAAGTGATGCATTCTCAATCATGCATCACAACATAATAGTGCATTAGCACTATGATGCATTCTCAGATACGCAGCGTTGGTTCGGTGATGCACTCTCAATCATGCATCACGGCATAATAGTGCATTAGCACTATGATGCATTCTCACGAATACACAACATTGGTTCAGTGATGCATTCTCAATCATGCATCACGGCATAATAGTGCATTAGCACTATGATGCTCTCGGGTATGCAACATTGGTTTAGTGATGCATTCTCAATCATGCATCACAACATAATAGTCCATTAGCACTATAATGCATTCTCGGGTGTGCAACATTGGTTCAGTGATGCATTCTCAATCACGCATCACGGCATAATAATGCATTAACACTATGATGCATTCTCAGATACGCAGTGTTGGTTCAATGATGCATTCTCAATCATGCATCACGGCATAATAGTGAATTAGCACTATGATGCATTCTCGCGAATACGCAACAT
Organism: Papaver californicum; assembly: GCA_023531435.1. Taxonomy (NCBI): domain Eukaryota; kingdom Viridiplantae; phylum Streptophyta; class Magnoliopsida; order Ranunculales; family Papaveraceae; genus Papaver; species Papaver californicum. The sequence continues at coordinate 6,152 of JAJJMC010020369.1, forward strand.
TGGTTCAGTGATGCATTCTCAATCATGCATCACGGTATAATAGTGCATTAGCACTATAATGCATTCTCGGATATGCAACATGGGTTCAGTGGTGCATTCTCACTCATGCATCACGGTATAATAGTGCATTAGCACTATGATGCATTCTCAGATACGCAGCGTTGGTTCAGTGATGCATTCTCAATCATGCATCACGGTATAATACTGCATTAGCACTATGATGCTCTCGCGGATACGCATCAATGACATTTGTGGCTTCCCCGATTAAAGGTTATTTTTGACTTGTAATGCATCCTCGAATATGCATCACGCGTAATAGGGCCTTAATACCATAGTTCGAGGTCAAGGCATCCACACCCTGATGCAATCCTAAGTGAGCTTTATAAGCTTAGGGTGAAGTTTCAACCCAGGTCATGACGCGTCCCTAAGTAAGGGTCATGCAAAAATTGCGGGTGCTACAACTTTATTTTATGAGGTTAAAGGTGTTGCAATAAGGTCCTTTGCTCCAAAAAGGAAACTTGATTATGTATAATTGAAAAAGAAATGATCAAAATAGAAAAGATTTTCGATTTGGTTCCATAGTTATTCAAAAGGAGTTTACTTTATGAAATGAATAAAATTTCACTACAAAGTGTTTTCTGTTAACATGAATAGTAAAGGAAATTTGGTTCCGTTTGACTAAGGGAAATGGATACCATAACCGAAATGGAAGCAACGCCTTGAATTGTACTATGTTGATGAGAAAGGAAGTGATATGCATAGAGTTGTGCATTCTAGTGGAATAAGAGTGTATGGGTTGGAAAATGTCTTACAACGCTATGCTCGAATAGTGGAAGACAATCTAAATGATAAGGACGTCGGCCACTATGATGAGCTCGAAAGAGTGTTTTATTTTACGTGTTGTGACAATGTCTTTTTCCAAATGCTAGCTCAGGGACAAGTCCTGGTTTTCTCAAAGTGATTGAAGATTTATATGACTAGAGGTCTGCGCTGTTATCGAGGCTGTACATAGGCCTTAGTGAATGCTCGATCTCCAAACCTAGTTTGAATTGTTTTGTGGGAATTTTGTAGGTAAAAAATTAATGTTTTTACACCATTTAATTAAAAAAAATTATTTGTTAATGTTAATTTACTAACTAGTTAAATTTTGGCAAGTTTTGCTTTACACAAACACCATATTGTTTTCCCAATTATAGAGAAGTACTCAACTAATAACTGGATGCCTAAGCAGATTGATGATGGTCAATACTCTACCTTGACTCGTAGGCTTCAATAAGTGTGTTAAATAAGCTAAAACATTATTACCATGTCATATTTGGATAATCCATATCTCCAAAGTGAAACGGCTCAAAGGATGCTATATTTGAGCTTAGGTTGATCGATGTGTTATAGTCTTCTCTGGAAAAGGTATTTGGTACTTTGGCGAAAGAAACCTTCTACAGCTACAAGGGATAACAATAAAAATAATCAACCCACTTCCAAGCAGGGAGATTTTTTATGAAGATTACGGGCGTTGTTGTAAACTGGTAGAGCATGGGAACATGATGATGACTTGGTCGTGGAGCCTGGTGATATGAGTAATTATCTTCATTGGTTCAACACAATTTTCAAGCCTAATATTGTTATAGATCCGTAAAATTTGGGAGGGATGGGTATGCCATCTTTAGGTAGATTGCCACTTGATACCGATATTCTTTCTTCCCAACCTCCACCACCAACGCCCGCTGCCTATGGTATCCAAATAATCATCTTTTTTGTCAGCTATGCCACCGTTTGATTGGGAGATTCCGAGTATTAATATATAATGGGTGACTATCATTGTTCCAAATGTTTCTCAAGTTCTCAATCGAACTTATCCATATTTGGGGTACAAGCTACACAAGAGGAGTTACAGGCTAGGTTGACCGATTTTTATATGTGATCACAAAGAATGCATGAATATTACTTGCAGCAGATGACCCAAATAATGAACAATATAAATTCTGAAATTCCTACAAAATCATCCAGTCGTGCAAGTCGTAAAATCTGTCAAAGAAGTGGTACACCAGAAATAGTCTACGAAACTCATATGACTCATATGGTGGCCTTAGCGATGCATAGGTTCTAGAAATTCTCGGTGGCTGGTCCACTCTTTCGGGATGTTACTCTTTATACGCTAATTGCTACTCCTGGAGGAGACTTTAGCCTCAATAAGGCCCACAAGTTCCATTTCTTGGGTTTGATGATTATACTTAACCTCATAAGGCTATTCAAGCTTTTACCGCTGCGTTATTGAATAATAGCGAACTACGATCCAAACCGGGCCTTTTCTGGTCAAGGAAATCATTGGATTAAATGTAATTTTAATTGAATGTAATAGAGATTATTGATTTAATTGAATACATTTTGGCGATTACCTTAGTTCTTAATGCATTTCAAATTCAGAAGCAAAACTATGTGTTGATTAAAAACAAATACCAAAATCCGATGAAATCAAAAACTAGTCTATTTACTACTATAATAGTTAAAAAATCAATCTAGAAAAAGTAAAGTAAATTTATAAATTTACCTTTCCTAATGTTCTTTGTAGTATATACTACATGCGTGAATGTTAAGCTTGTACGTCTTCTATAAATACGTGTGTGGCTGAATAGAAATTATATTTAATCAAAAATAGTCGTTGGATTTACAATAATGAAAGACCATGATCGAAATTGGAAGTTATATAGGGACTCTTGTATGGAAAATTTATAAACGGTTGAGATTAGACTCAACGACAGAGTTTTCGTCGCTGACGACTTGGATTAAACTGTGCGACCAAATCCCTAAGAGCGACATAGACTTTATCGCTCGATAGAGACTTTGCAGTAGTGGGAACTAGGCAAATATGCCGGTTTGCCCAACCAATTTGCCCATTTCCCTGTCCATAGTGGCTCAAAATGGTCAAATTAACTTATTTGGTATGTGCATAGGACTTGGCCTTAGGCTAAATCTTACGGAGAAGAAAACACACAACTTGAATAATGCTGACGCGTCAGTTTGGGGGAATACCTAAGTCTTATAGTGAGGAATATAAAATAAATCCAAGCGGGAGATGAAATCTCGCTTTAGAAAGAAAAAAAGATATCAATTACTCATATCAAGGGATTAATTATATTAAATACAAAAAACATGAGATCGACTATTAAATTTAATTTATATTAAATTGTAAAAAGTAAAAAATGAGACAATGTCTCGCTAAAGTAACTTTTATGGCGAGGTATGAGTTTTCGCCCAACTTTTGCTTCCCATGTGGCTTCCCCTCATTCGGAGGAAATAAAAGAGGAACAATGGGTTTTGGCTACGCTTTTCTATCAAATCATTCCCTTCTTTTCCTTCATAAGACTTAGCCTTAGCCTGGGTCTTATGGGCGAACAATACACTTTTGGGATTGTTCTTGAACACTTTAAAGTTGTTCATTGTTCACAAACCATACACTTCAAATATAACATGTCCACAAACTGATTATTCAGTTCGCCAACTGGCATATTTTTGGGTGTTAATGAACTCCAATATTATTTGATAGTTCACGATCTTTATGAAATTATTTTCATGGGCTAACTTTATGCATGGGCTTTTAACAAGAAAGGCTAATAACGACATATCATTTGTTCCGCATGCGCACATAAAAAAACGTCTCCATTAAAAATTTATCTCAATTTCTCGCCATTCTATTAAGAAGGCAAGGGGGTTGAACCAATATTGAAGAATGATCAGTCGAATAGTAAGCCAATTGTTAATCAAGGAAAGAAATCCATAGGTTATCAATAATCATCACATAGTTAATTAGTTATAATAATCGAGTAAAATACATCAAACCTAAATCTGAATTCTCTAAAACAGATATTTCCAAATTAAACAGATCATTATAGATTCATGATGTGCAATGCCTTAGCGATCCGTGTCACCACTTCCAAAGATCATTTATTGCCATATGATCATCCAAGGCCGCATTGTCTTCTGTAATGTGGCAGCCATCGGATATCGAATTTCCCAAGTTGATTAAAGCATCCATGTAATTATAAACATTACCAGAGTCATTGATCATTTGATAATTACAATCAAGTGCCTTTGGAAATGAATAATCGTCGATATCATGCTTAGCAGCTGTAACGCTAGTAGCTGTTGTGTAGCCACTACTAGTAGTTTGAATATTAAGGTAACCTGAAGTATCAACAAGTGTTGAGTTGCTTATTTTTGAATTTGGCACTAATGACGGCGTCGAAGAAATATTTATGAGGGCTTGACCACCATGACTGGTACTGCAATTCTGGTTCCCCATAACAATGAGTTGATTGTCTGTTGTTGTTGTAGGTGCAGGGAATCCCATTGCGTGATCAGGAAATAATGTGGGCATGTTATGGTCGTCGAACTTGAGGCGTCGTCTTTCTTGCTTTTGCAATTGTGTTCTCCAGTAGTTCTTTATTTCATTATCTGTTCTTCCTGGTAGATGTTTTGCAATTCTGGACCACCTATACATTTGCATGTGAAAACCAATTTAGCAGTCTAACATTTGAAACAAAATAGATGAGATAGATGTTTGCTTAGCTAGCACGTTTTCGCCGCGTACCATGTACTTGTTTGCAGTTATACCAAGTAATATTGCTCAAAAACATCAAAAAGAATTACCTGTTACCCATCTTCGAATGCAGTTTAATAATCAAAATCTGTTCTTCAATAGTAAGGTTTCCGCGCTTAACATCTGGCTTTAAATAATTCAACCACCTTAGTCTACAACTTTTACCAGTTCTCTTCAATCCTGTAACACATCAACAAAAGAAACTCAGACTAGTCTCATCTTGGATATCTGCATAGAGGATAAATGCTTTAATGGGTATATGTGAAGTGTCAGAGATTTTACCTGAAGATTTCGCTAAATGATTCCAACGACGATCACCATGACAAGAAATGTAATGGACAAGAAGTTTGTCTTCATCAACAGTCCATGGACCTCTTCTCAACTCATCTTCATCATCATGAATTAAAACACCATTTTCATTTTCCTCTTCTTCATCTTCGAGAAAATTAAGGTTTCTCCTAATAGTAGTAAAATTAGCTGCCATTGAATCAGAGGACGTACCACCAACAAATTATACCGATAACGAAGAATGTTTTAGAAAGTATTATTACAACTAATGAAGTCAGGAAAATATGTTGAATCTTCAAAACAAATCCTACAATTTATAGGCCTTCTTCATGCATATGTAGTATTCAAGTTCCAACAACGTTCAAATTAAGCCTTTTTTATTAGTACTTACGATTACACTAATCAAAGACTAATTAATTATATGTTATTAGTAGATTATTCAAATGACTAATGTTAAGTACTTGGAGTCAAAAGTGTCACAGTGGAAACTACCTAAGAACTTCCATAATGGTCCATAATGGACAATAGTAGCACATTTCACCAGGTTGAAACAAAAATTATCTTAGATTTTTCTGTTTGTCAAAGAGATTCTATGATACTTTGATCAACTCTCTTTGAGTCTTTGAGTCTTGAAGCTTGTCAGAATCCATGGTAATATCGTAAGGAGAATATATACTATGATCCTGGGAAATATCCATCCACCTACCTTGCAACCACATTATATTTCAAAGTTTAGAATCTCACGATACTCTTTCTTTGCATCATGACTAGCTGACTTAGAAATATTGATTCCTTCTAAAAAAACGGATTGTTTATTAGGGTGTTTAAACTTAGAATCCGAAATATTTTGCTCCATAAAAAATTAATTTTTTTATTTCTAGAAGTCATTTTAAAATTACATACCCAACCAATTTTTGATTTATTTATTTTCAGAAGTCAAAAACAACTTTTTAATAGGATGTTTTGGATACTAAAAGCAGAAGTTAGAAGTAAAAACATTTTGCTTCACAAAAAGTTTATTTTTTTGCTTCTAAAAGTCATTTCTAAATTCCTAAGTAGCATTTCCTACCGGTCTATGCAATCCTTCGCAGTATTCCTAATAAAATGGAGGTTTAGCCGCAATAGCACTCGTTTCCATCTGCCAAAGAAGGAAAGAGCAAAGAACAAGGAAGCTAGGCTTCAGTCTCATGTCAGCCATTGAAAAGTAACTAAAAATATACCTAAATTAACTTCAGACTTTTTTATCTCCAGAAGTTAAAAAACAACTTTTTAAGTGGTATTCGAATACCCTACTGGTCCAGGACCATGCTTGGTTAAAGTGTCCAACAGTTAAGTTGATCAGACACTTTTTGGTGGTACCAAGAGGTTTGGAGTTCAAATCCATCTGGGTGACGATATTTTTTTTTTTACCTAAGCTACCTGGGACCTGGGTGGGTAAGTTTTCATTTTTCCTAAATTAAGAGTTAAAGACCAAGATATGAGATAATCCTTAATTAGATAGTTGTTAAAAAAAGCCTTTCCTGTTGTAAGGCTGTCAAATTGTTGCCTGTTTCACACGACAACAATGTAATTCCCTATGTGGTTCCCTTGTTTCTTCACACTCTCATCATACTAATAAAGTTAAGTGGACAAAGAAACCAAGATTACTCCTTTATGCAGCTTAATTTGACTGCAATTCAACTGAAATTCTGAAACAAACCAAGATTTCTCGATATGAATATTGTGTCTTCGAATTACAGGAAATGAAAATCCCAATGAAAGATCAAAGAAATTGCTCAGTGGAAATTTTGTTATTTCACATGATGAGATTTGACCAAAGACATTGTGCTGTTTGTAACTTTCTTTTTAAGTTTACAGTCTAATAATTTGGTTTTGCGCAGCGTATAAACACTGTCCAACCTTTTCCTTGAAAACCGAATTTGAGAAAGAATTAGACTTAGAGAAGCTCAACAAGATCCCACCGTTTGAGTTATGAAGCTAAAAGGCACAGACTGATTATCATGACCAAGATGTGAAAAAAGAATATTAATAACTTGGGACTAAAAATGGATCCAAAAGATTACACGTTCACTGGGTTGTGTCAGACACATTTCAAAACTGATCTAAAGTTTCCAAACACCTAGAAATTGACACTTGAAGAAGTAAAGGACTAGAAGCTCAATTATTTGTGTTACCAAAATTCCAGCATTTTATATGAAGCAACAAATAAGCCTTTTACTAGCACTAATGATGATAGGTCTGCTCACATAAACTGGTTACTCAACCAGGATAATATAACATGTGCACCTTTATCCCATGAACAATCCAACATCATGTCGTGAGCAATCCCTTCAATGCAGACTGGTTCAACACCGTAGAACATGGCTGTTTCACGAAGGCCTTTGGAATCCTACAGAGTTTCATGTTTCGATTTTAGTTATACACACAAAAAAGTAATAAGCGCAAAAAAAAGAAAGACTGAGATCAGTATAATTGCATCTTTCATACAAATTTCGATTACATGGTCATTTCAGGAAGGTTAAAGATTACACCCAAAACGTACACATACCAGATGAGTGCATTTTCCATTTTTCATATGATTACAAAATCAAGTTTACAGCAAAAGATGAATTGGAGTTTAGACTCACCACAATGAAGTCATTACTTGCACCTAATACAAGTACTTCAAAAGATGATATTGGGACTCGAGGAACAGGCAATGATGCATTCAGCTTCTTCAGATCAAACAATGGCATCCTTGAACTCTCTACCATTAACTTCTGATAGCTGGGTAGACAAAAACATAAATGAAGAAGCAAGCTTCATAGTAGAATACACACATTATGAAATCTCATATTTGCAAGGGGTATAAGAAAAAAGAGATTGTGGACAAACCTTCGGGTTAGATGGTCTTGCAGTTCAGGGGAGAAGAACGTTTCCTTACAAAGAGGTAGAGAAGTTGCAAAACCTTTTGAAGCTAAGCTGATTGTGACCTGGTAAGAATGGAACAATTAGAAGCATAGAAGGTTTTTCCTTCTAGAGATTCATTATATTTTTATTTATTTTTTGAAGCATATTATATTAAATTTTGCATATATTGATCTATATACCGCGTTAGACTGTCATAAAGAAAAGTTATGATTTGTTTTCCGAGATGAAATTGCAGAAAACATTTCGAACTAATAATTCTAAACCATCAGTCTAATTGATAAAGAAAGCAAGGTTCTGATAACACCAAATAGTACTAAATTGAAAATAGTTAGGGAGTACCTTAATAGCAGCAATAGGTTTAGAAAGCATATACCGCCACACCAACCCACTGCGCAGTAAAGTGAAAGATGGGTTTACAATAATTAAGAGGGTCAATCATGAAACAAGATACAGAAACCAAAATTTTATGGTAGTTACCAATTTCCTGTAGGAGGTACTGAGCAGAGAAGTACAGCTCCAGCAAGTTTTGGGAGTGAATTTGCAGATCCTGTTTTAACCAAATAAGTTCCATAGAAAGCATGTAACTAAAGCAATTACGAAGTAATGCAAGTATGTAACAATAGGAAAATGTTGCAGATCAATGCTTTTAAGGCATATTTTGCAAAGTTAACATCGAGGTGGGGATTCTTAAAATCCACCTCCTTTGAAACAATTTATGTCTATTGTTCATATTATATGGCTCTTGGTATTGAATTCTTTCAATTGCATCACAGATCTTTCCCCACCCTAGAATATTTTTGTGTCAGTATAAATTTAACTTCCAAAAATAGCCAAGGTATAGGATGTTCTATATGTTCGTACTTCAGGTTTCCGTGACATGCGAAAAAAATATGCATATCAAAGTGCTCATATTTGAAAAAAAACTTGAGTTTAACATTCCTTCTAAGTATTAACCTATTTTCATTTATCTCCCGTTCCACCTTTTCTTTTTGTGCATAGAATTTTGCAAAGCATGCAAGAACAAACCTGCTTACCTGAGAAGTCTTTGTTAGTTTCCACGCTTGATAAGTAAGACTGGACAATAAGCCCCCCAAATGAATGTCCAAGTAATACTGGTGGCACAGTAATTTCTTTATGAATGAATGAAGCAACATCACTTGCATGTGTCTACTGCACAATTTCAAGTAAACAGGAGCTAAGTAAGAAACATACGAAATACCCTTACATCCTTGTTATTGGTCTACGGGTAGATGGTACCTACTTCCTGATAACTCAGGTCTCAGTGAATCTAAGGCCTGGGATCCTAAACCCGAGGGATTGTGAGGCCATTGGGTCTTGCACATATAGAAACTCAGCCATTCAACTAGGTAACATTTTTTAAACACTTCCAATTTTTTGTACAAAGAACTTCTAAAAAAATTACTTTCATCAAGATCTGAAATGAGCTATAAATCCCTCATTCCATGATAAGAAATGTAAGCATATAATATAGATCTTATGTGCACTACTACACCAGTCGTTCGCACATATAAAATCTTAGCCAACCAACTAGTCAGTAGATGTCATCTACCCACAGGTCTATATAGCAATTGATATACTCTCACAGAGACCTTAAAGGTATACTTTCATTAAGGTCAGAATTGAGTAAAAAAGAAAATCCCTCATTCTAAGATTTGAAATGAAAAACTATACCTCAAGAGTACCTGCAGCTGGTCCTGTAGGTTCATCACTTTCACCCTAAAAATACATCAAGGATATTAGATATAACATTACAACTTGCAAAGTGTTTGAGTGAGTAATTCTAATACAATACAAAACAACTAAAATTCCTTTATCACACTACAGAAATTCCATACAATCATGTTCCGAAATAGTACTAAATGAGATTGAGACAGAGAGAGAGAGAGAGGGGAAATTACCTGAGCAAGCAAGCTAAGAGCATAACAATCAAACCCAAATTCAGAAAAGAAAGGGAGCCAATGTACAGCCCAACACCATGCTGCATGATAACTTCCATGGATGAAAATAAGAGGTGGGTTTTTCAATTCATTATTATTATTAACACCCTTTTGAGATATAACTTCCATTTTCAAACCAGAAGGAAGTTGATGAAATTTTCTTGATTGACCTTCTTTTAATTTGTATGGGACTTTCATTTTACCATTATCCACTAAAACTGCACACAAAGGTACTTTCTTTTCTACACTTACACTCTTCTTAATAGAGAAAATTTTCAACTTTATTGGGTATGAATGAATAACAAGAGAAGAAAAATTGGTCTGTGATGAAAGTAAGGCAGCCATAGCTACTGCTGAAGCTTGAATTCACCAGGAAAGTTTAGTCAAAATAAATGGATAAAATAAAAATCCACAGTTTATACTGTCGGTTCACTCAATCCGACAGTGCTACACTTCCCCCACTCCTAATCCCACTCCCTTCCCCCATTAGGTGGCATACTTTTATTTCTGATGAGGCTAGCAGGGGGCCCATTTGTGTGATATTGGACCTCTGCTTGTTTGACACTTGATGGGGGAAGATATCGGGGGTTAGGAGTGGGAGAAGGCTAATTTTCGCACTCAAACCGACAAGAAGAATATTTGGGTTGAAATAGTAAAATTAAAACATTCATCCCCAAATTGAAATAGTTAAAAATTGAGTCTCTGTATGTTTCCTCTCCAAAACCTAGAGGGAGCTCTGATCAAATCAACCCTTCTTTATTCCACTCCAGAGCGATTGTGTCAGAGTATGGATTTGTCGCAGATATCATCAGGAAGTACATGTATTGGTCATGGGAATGGTGGAGTAGTCTCAAACAATGAACAAGACGAAGCAAAGCAGAATCTGAACCAAGTTATCAATTCTATCCAGAAAGTCCTTGGCCTTCTGCACCAGCTTTATCTCACTGTTTCATCTTTCAACATGGCCTCTCAACTCCCTTTACTCGAACGCATGTGAATATAATATCTTCTTCTGTCTCTTCTTTCCTTTTAAGTTCTGTCGCTGTATGATGATTTTATTGGTTATTATGGGTTTTGCAGAAATGCTGTTGTATCTGAACTTGATAATTTGCAAAGATTGTCAGATAATTGTAAAATTCAAGTTCCAGTGGAGGTCCTTAAGTGAGTCTCTTTTATGCTCTTTGTTTTGCTCTTTGTTGCAAAATTTTGAAATTAATTGATTCCTATCTTTTTTTTTTAAACTGGTGTGGCTTGTGGTTGTGTTTAGTCTAATTGATGATGGGAAGAATCCGGATGAATTTACACGGGATGTGCTGAATAGCTGTATAGCGAGGAACCAGATTACAAAAGGCAAAACAGATGCATTTAAGGTAATCTTTTGCTGATATGTGCATTTCCCGTAGGTTGTTTTATGAGAATTTATCGATACATCTTTGTTTGAGAAACCTTGTTTAGAATTATGAAAGAAGGTGTGCAGAAATTAGTCTATTTTGTAATGCTTGCTGTATTTGATACATCTGTTAAGAAGGCTGATAGATTAAGTATTCATGATTTTTAGTTCTAGGACATTTTTGATGCGGTCATGATTTAATTTGTTAATTTCTTTATGAACACAGGGTCTGCGCCGACATATTTTGGAGGAACTAGAAGAAGCATTTCCTGATGAAGTGGAAGCTTACAGGGAGATACGCGCCACTTCTGCTGCCGTAAGTTTATTGGAACCAACATGATTTTCGTTGCATATTGTGTGCAGCTCTTACCTACTGAAGTTCTTTGAGTTGTCACAAACTTTTGATTTTGAAGTCAACTATGGGGCCTTAGTAGACCTTGGTGAAACTTTTGCACCGTGGAGAGTATCTCAAATTACGTTGCCATCTTACCTGAAGTTAACTAACCTAATTCAATGTTTATGGTGCTTTGGTGTCACTCATTCTTATATTGTACTCTGCTAATAATCTGCTTTACTCTGAATGTTTCTTGCAGGAGTCGAAGCGACTTGCACAGGCACAAAGTATTCTACCAAATGGAGATGTGAAAGTTAAGAGTGAGCAGTAGAAAGAAAGAAGAACGAGAACCTACCCTGCAGTTAGTATTAGTAATTACTCAAGTCACTCATTTACTTATTTTTCTTCATTGTCCATGACATCTTATATAGATATCATTTGAACAGTGTATGATGAATCTTCTTTCCATGGATGATGTATCCTTCCTCGTTCTTGTGCTAATTAGAATATATCGTCAGATTCATTCCACTTGTATAAAACTCGCTTTTTATAGATAACAGATATCAAGAGAAAAATTTATCTGTGTAACATATGGATAATTTTTCAATTAAACCAAGGTTCGCTTGAAGTTGCAATATCGCCATCTACCTAGATAGTGATATATCCTAACTTGCCAAAGTGGATCAAGGTCATTAACTTGCTTTAGACGAAATACTTCCTTGCTTTATGTATTAGAATAGATAGTATATTATCTTCGTTACAAGGAGAATTAATAATTGGTTTAAATAATTTGATATATTCATGAAAAAATACGGTTGAGTGTGGCTGCCAAACGGACTCCACCTTGAGCTAGGCGCTTGTTGACCACAGGATACCGGGATAGGAAATAGTCATCTGCCAGAACATGCATGAAATTATCTTTCAGTAACCCGGAGAAATCAGTATGCAAAAGAGATAGTGGGATGGTTTAGATACCTTCTAGTACTGAATCCTCGCTAACATCTTTGTATGCCCATTCGCATGCTGCTTCGATACTTTCAGATGCATATCTGTGCAGAAGATCGAATAATTGAAGAACAAACCAAACATGTAAGTATGTAACAGTAATCCCACTATTTGTATAAAAGTGTTGCAAGAGAAACCTACATATCTGGACAAGTAGTCTTATTGAGGCTGCATTTCTCCCATTTTGGTACTTGGTCTGCCCATGCACCCTGTCATTCAAAAAGCATATGTTATCTTTAGCCATGTTAGGTGTTGCCTAAATTTGAAAAGTTCGTCTTTGATGTAAAAAGTGTCACCGTAATATTTCTCTGGATAACATTAATCAGATCATCTACACTTGTATCATAAAACCTTTTTTCGGATGTCTCGATGATGCTATTATCCCATACCTGTTACATTCATAATTTACTAGTTGTTAACTAATAACAGTATAATTGATACTTCTGACGAACAGAAAAATTGATGGAAAAGAGTAGTTACATGGTGAAGAACTGTTTTTCTCCTATACCAATGAACATCAATAGTATTTGCACCCCTATCTGAAGTAAAACCCACATGTAATGGCTGCACATGAATCAATCAGTTGTTATAAAGGAAACTTAGCAGATCGAAGAAGGATGAGACCAGAACTTGATTTCACACAAGAGTAAATGAACTTTCCTGTAATCAAAGTTGTACCTGGTGAATATCACCCATGAAATGAGAAAGGAATAAAAGAGCTTCCGAGAGATTATCTGACATTTGAAATTCTGTTAGAAGTATGAAGCAACCATGAAAAAACTTAGATTTAGCGATAATTTTTCTTTTCTTTATTTACATTGATTGGCTTGAGAACATGTTGAAGTTCTATAGTTGAGAAGTTGATCAGTGTAGTTGTAATTGCCCCTGCAACACACCTTCCTTTTTCTCCGTCTTCATTCTTGCAGTCCCCTGCAATTTCGTTCACACATCATTAACACATTACCTATCTCTTTTCACAGATGATACTAGTACTTTCACCCTTCACCACTCTGAACTGTTATTACAATCCGCTGTTAGGGTTGACTGACGAAATTATTTACCCGAAGTTTCTGGTGTGCAAAATAGTTGTCCACAGTTTGCAACACTTCCCATTGTATTGGTGAGAGTTATACTAAGTTGTATTGATATAGTATATAAGGGGTGCTAATTTGCTTAACTATATAAGAGAACTCGGAATTGAATTGAAGAATTGAACTCACTGTTGTATTGATAAGTGCAGAGTGAATCAGGTGTATCAATGTAATGAAGAGGGGATGACCAGTGATATCTGAACTTAACCCTGTCTGCCCAGGAACACATACTTGCCAAATCATTTTCAGCATGCTCAGGAAGTAATTGTTTGACAGCAGCTGCTGCAGCTTCATTCAACCGCGGCTATACCCAAAATACAGAGAAATGAATACATTTCAAAGATGATAAGAGAAACAAAGTAAGAAAATAAGAGTGAAAAAAAAAAATCAAGGAAAAGGTTACCTGAGCAATTTTGCAGACTGCATAGTGACCATCAATTCCCCAACCATAAATCACTGGGAACATAGAACATATGAATGCCGCAAAAACAAGTTTCTGAACATTTGATATGTTCATTGTTTCTTAGATTAGACGAGAGAAAGAGGAAGAGATTTCTAATGGGTTGAAGAAATTATTTGAAGTATATATCATACTCTATGATATAAATGCTGTTGTATTGGATTCAATTGGATTGGAATGCAATAATCATAAATGTGAAATGAAATGAGACTGATATAGAAAGAAATATATAAAGAAATTCTTTTAATAAAGAGAATATTCTTTAAGCGTTTTCAGATTGTACAAGACATGTTTTCTGTCTTTTGTTCTGGTAAAGGAAAGTAACTTAATATTGTCTGTTTTAAAGGCTGAAATGGTGCTGATTGCATACTTCACACGCCTAGCTGTGGATACAGTTTCCATGTTTTGTCCAAAAGCTTTGAAAAGCTGTTGTCATTTTTAGCTTTGTGTTCATACTTCAAATCTTTTTTACATACTTCTTACACCTTATTTACACTGGTCTATAATCTCAAGAATCAAGATCGACCGACAAGCTCATTTTCCTTGTCGAACAACTTAAAATAGGCAAGCAGCGAGCTCACGTAAACTTGGGTGATATAAAGACAAAGATTTGAAGTAAACAAGCTCTTACAAAAATGACTATGTTAAAAGTCAGCCATGGCATCAATTTCAATTTCAACACATATAAAAATTAGCTTAATTTCCTAGAAAGAAAAAGATGCTTGTTGCTGTTCAAATATAGTTCACAAGTGATTTCATATATGATTTCTCACTCAATTCATTCATTCTGCAATATTGTACTAATACAAATTACATGCATTGCTAGGTATTACCCGGTCTTTTTGTTAATAACTTTGTGATTACATGAACAATTATTCCAATTGGACAGAAAAGCAGACATAAAGAAACTGAATGCCTGGTCTCAACGTCAAACTCCAGGCCCTCGAGAAACACCTGCCTGGGGGAGACACAAGAATAAGACATGTCAGAAACAAGACCACCTCCCTTACTTCTTCCTTAGTGTTCTATCCCATTCTCCCAAAACAGAGAAACATCAGAAGAGCGAAAGAAAGAGGATACCTTGCAGCAAAGAGATCGACAGCCAACAAGTGAATCCATGCAGATGCTAACGTTATCTCACTGGAGAACATCTTCGCTATACCTGGCAGCTGCGGATAACTTCTATTTGTTACAAATCAACCGAAGGGGATTTTTTTTTCCAATCCAACTGGAGAAGTAACAGTGTAACGAATTTGTAAAGAGTACAAATTAAAAAAATTGTTACCTCAGGCAACCAGTATTTGCTTGCGAACATCATCCGAATGGTATCAGGTGTCCAAGATAGGTATAACAGATATCCATACAATAGACCAAGGACGACATATGGTATACCACTCTCCACAGATTTCTTTGTCTGTATTTTGAAGGTTTCAATCAAATCATTATTGCTTATTTATCTCATGTGATATCACGATTTCTCATATGAGGGACCAAAATGAAAGCTTAATTGCTGATAAAAGGATGAGTAAAGCCAAACTCCACTTACCAGCTCGGCTTTTGGGGCCAGAACCATGAGCGTATAGAATGGAAGAACCGCAACTGTTCCTAGAGTGAATGCACTGCTAGCAATTTGAGAACCTGCATACCCTGCAAACAAGATTAACCCATTCAAAGAATAAACAAAAGGAACAAAAAGAGTCTGATCAGTGAAACAAAATAAGCCTACAAAAATAATGAAATCAATCACACCAGGACATGGAGTACTGAAAACTGTCTGATCATTGGTATTGAACATTGTTACTTAGTTTCATCTAAACCTTCTAAGAATCTTCTCTGTCTCTAAAGCTAATACATATTTCACTCAGAAAACTTATTTTAAAGTCTCTCCGCTCTTATGTGAATGCCCAAACTGCTGGAACCAACAAGCAATCTAGAAAACTGATACAGTCATAAAATAAGAAAATGACATGCTCATTTACAGTAATGAACTTCTACACTGCTGCCAGTCTTAGACAGTATCCATTAACCTAGCACAAATAAACAATCAAAGTTCCAAACATTCTACTAGAGCTCTACAATTGCAACCAAGAAGAATGTAAAAGACTAAAAGCTCACTAATCACTGTTTCCACGTTAAGGAAAACATAGATGTGTAAACTAGCAGTCTAGCAGCATATCTGCTTCTACTACTGACACAATATCAGTATCCGTTTCATCCAGGTTAGAACTTATGCAAACACCTAGTAATCATAGGTAAAAGAAAACGGCCCCAGCAGCAAAATTGAAGTGACCAAAAGGAGTTACTTACATGAAGCAGAAACTCCACAGCATTTCCTAAAGGGGTTTAGTTTAGCAACAGCTGATATGACAACAACTTTAGATCCACCAGCAAAACTCCATTTGTTGCTTAGCTTTGTCCCAATTGTTCCCACCACCCTTTTTCCAAACAGTTCAGAATCCGAACCTCCAATACCAGTGGATATGACACGCCGCTGTACCCCCTCGTGAGTAGAATAGAGTTGCCAGGACCGGCCAACCTACAAAAAGAAAAGAAAAGAAAAGAGAGAACAAAACCCATAAGAAAAATCAATCATAAAATTATCCAAAAAAAATCAATCTTGAGAAAGTAATGTGTATGTAATAATGAAAATTGAGGAAATCCAACTGAGTGATTAAGTGTAAAGAAGAGACCCTGAGAGAAATCTGAGAGTAAACTGAAGAAGAAGAAGAAGATGCCATCTGATCTGAGACGCTGATAGTGATGATAAACTACTCAAAGAACCATAAATCTTTTTCTTCATTTTTTTTTCTTTTCTGTTACTTTAAATAAGTATAAATCGGTAGAGAAACAACAAAAAAACAGCAATTTGGATTGGGATGAGTAGA
>JAJJMC010020369.1:23469-35497 GCA_023531435.1 Papaver californicum
TGAGCATTTTGGGCCTCCAAGAGGCCAGAGTTACGGTTGGGTTTATTGGCCCAACCCAACCGTAATTCTTCCTGGATACAAATAAAAATGTCACCGTTTTGATCATAACTCCTTCATACGATGTCCGATTGACCTCATTTTTTTGGGTTAGCTCCGTCTTTCAATTCTCTACAAGATAGAAATGAAAAAAAATCTCAAAATATATTTATCTAATTTTACAATTGGGGTTTAAAGATTAGTTACGGTTGGGTTT
Source organism: Papaver californicum (assembly GCA_023531435.1). Lineage (NCBI taxonomy): Eukaryota > Viridiplantae > Streptophyta > Magnoliopsida > Ranunculales > Papaveraceae > Papaver > Papaver californicum. Next base: position 23,723 of record JAJJMC010020369.1, read on the forward strand.
CAAGACAAAAACCACCCTTAACTATATGATGAAACATGCACTAAAGCTAACAGAATTAGTTACGGTTGGGTTATAAGCCAAAACCCAACCGTAAATTCTACTGTGAACTCAAAATTGGATTGTCTAATTTTTGTGTTTTTCGGTTTTTCTTTGTTTGAATGACCCAATTTACCTTTAATCTAGTTAAAATGATTGAATAATTTCAAAATTTTGATTTTAACACTCAAATTTGACCTCAAAAACCAATGCTCAAAAGGATGAGTTACGGTTGGGTTTTAAGGCAAAACCCAACCGTAACTCTGTGTTGAAATGGTGTTCTTCATTTTCTTCCAGTTACGGTTGGGTTTTCAACAAGACCCAACCGTAAGTCTGGATGTTCTTGGTGTTACGGTTGGGTTCGACATGAAACCCAACCGTAACTTTCTCTGAATCACAAAAAATCAAACTTTCAAATCGTGATTTCATCTAATTTGAGCCATAAAAAGATCAAGAGTTTAATCTAGAGGTATCTAAATGCTACTATGGTTGATTGAATCAAAATCCAGGGTTTAAAAAAAAAAACGACAAAATTTTCTTAAATTTCATCAAGTTTTTCTTCCCACCAAACACAAATTCAAAAAAAAAAAAAATTCATATCATTTGATTAGGTAAAAGATTATGTTTAATTAATCATGATTAGTTTAAACTAATTAATGTAATTAAGATTATTAATGAGGGGTGGTTTGGGTATTGTGAAAATATTATGGATAAGGGGTTTTTAAGTTTTACTTCATAATGTCCCTATTTCGTCTTATTAGAGGAGCCTCTCTATTGATATGGGAGCCCCTATATCAGCCTTCTATAAAAGATAACTGAAAATAATGTGATGTTAACTTTGTCAAATACTATACTTAAACGTTAAGGGATAAAAATGTACATTTAATAGGTATACCATCCAGCTATACAGCCAGCCTGTCAACTAATCCACATGACCTGCCAAAGTGGTAGAACAGGCTGGAATCCAGGCTGTATAATCATGTCATACACGTGCTGTGTATCTGTTCTGTATAGAGTCAATGTATTCAGTAGTTAACGTAAAGGAGCGTGCAGAGTATTAATTATCTGCAACAGAAAAGTATTGTTTTAGACAGATTGAGTTTATCAATATTTCATCATGGTATCAGAGCGAAATTTCTGGGGAAAACGCTAAAGAAGATCAAAGGATTTCTCGTTCGGATCCAATTCAAATCAGATTAAATGAATTCTTCAGAACGATTTCTCGTTTACATCAAATTCTAACTTGATTGAATCAATTCTTCTAGGAAATAGTCTGTTCTTTTTCGATTTGTGGTGTTGATTAATGAGCTGTTCTCGAGAAGAAACACCATTAGTCTCCATCAGTGGTGCAGTTAATGAGATACTCTTGAAAATGATCAATTTCATTATCGGTTGATACAGTCTTTAATGATCTCTTGGGAAGCTTCGATTTCTATTTCGATCTAGGATATCTTTAATGCTAAACACAGTCAATACACAAGAATCGGTAACAATCAATTTAATTTTCTCGTTATTCAATCAATTTAATCTTCTCATCACTACTCAAAACTATATAATGAGAATCAAAAGTAAGAGGTAACCTCTTTTATTTTTCTCGTTACTCATGGTTTCTAGTTTCTTTTTCTCTCTGGTATTCTATCTACCATCAAGCTCCTGATCAATTTCATGATCGAAACTTTTCCTGCATCATCTTTTTCTTCTGCTTTTGCTTCAATGGAAAATCCAACCTCTATATCTCTTTCTAAAGTACCTCTGAATCAACTAACCAATTTCGTTCAGCTAAAACTAAAGGAAGATAACTATGTTAAATGGAAGAACTTGATGAATCCAGTGATTCAGAAATTCAAGTTAAAGAAATTTCTTGATGGTTCATATGCTTGTCCACCACAATTTACAAGTCCAAGAAATCAACAGAATGGAATTGATAATCCTCTGTACACTGACTGATTGGATGAAGATTCAACTATTACTATGTGGATCCACTCCATAATATCAGAGTCTGTAATAACATACTTTTCGAGTTCAACTTCTTCTGCTGAGTTATGGAAGAGCATAGAAGAGCGATTTGGTAGAGCTTCTTCAACGCAGTCTATTCAACTGAGAACAAAGTTACTATCAGTCACCCAAGGTACAAAGTCAATTTCATCTTTAATCAGTGAAATCAAATTTTTATCCGATCAACTGGCCTCTGCTGGAGAGATTGTGTCTGATAAAGAACTTGTGGTAATAACACTAAAAGCTCTTAATGAGGATTATATTCCCTTTGCTACATCCATGAGGCACATGAACCCTCATGTTTCATGTATTGAGCTTCATAATAATTTGCAAAGTGAGGAGACAGTAATCCAATAAAGAAGAAAGCAACAACAGGAAGATCACAGTGCTAAAACTTTTGTTGCAAACTATGGAAGAGGTTACTCAAGGAATTCTCACTCAAATTCTAGAGGCTGTAACAGGAACACATCAAGAGGTTCTCATTTTGGCCAAAGATCACCAAATCCAGCATTCTTCCAAAAACATATTGTTGGCAGGGGCACATATCAGAATGAAAAGCGTGTCTGTCAAATCTGTAATCATCCCGGACACATAGCAACTACCTGTACACAAAGGTTAAATTTCAGTTACCAAGGAAAGGAACCACCATCTAATCTCACAGCCATGCTCGCAGCAGCAAATATTTTTGATGAGGAAGAATGGCTACATTCACTTTACTTTATCAAAAAGGTCGCACTTCCAAGGTCAATACCTCTCCTCTGAGTCCTCTCCCTTTCAACCTCAGTGTAAAAAACCTTTCTCTTATGCTTTCCTCCATTTTTACCTAGATTCACGGACGGTAAGATTTTTGACTTATGACTCGTTGTAATCGATGATTGTCTTATTGTCTTAGGATTAAGATTTTTATCTATTTTATCCCATGTTTATAGAATTGGCGTTTGGTGTGTACTAGGGTTTTGATTAACATTTTTTTGTGTAGTTATTCAGCCAATCAAACGGCAGAAAAACTGCCGAGGAATGCCCGTCCGACTGATATTAAAAGGTATGCAAGAGTTGCATCACATATCTATCAATCAAGAAGGTAATTTCATAATTCAAAGGTTTTAATATCACACATCCAGTGTTGAGTGTTCTGATTACATCTGACTTCCAATAGGTCACCATGAGAGACATTCAACAACAGTTGTACCTTGCGTAAGATTGAGTGACACTGATAGTAGAAGGCACGCTAGGCAAATCTCGCGTGCGACTAAGGCTCTAGATGTATATGTACCTATTTGAATTGATCCTTTTAATTGGGATTCTTTGTAAAGAAAATCTTATATTTCGCGTGTGTGTGGGTCTACAAGAACGTCCTACCATAACCACTACTCCAATTGTTAACTGAAGAACGACAAGAAGATACTCCTTATTGTGCTAGAAAATATGTTGACACAAGAAGAATGGGCAGTAAACAGGCTACCACATCCCAAAGTGTGCGTCAAAAGAAGGGAATTACAACTGGTTCCGGACATAGCCGGCTATTATGATCCTCCCCCAGTCTCCAATACCTGCTTTTACACCCGTACTTTAGATGGGGAACGAGTTAGTTGCCGGGCATTTTATTCGTATATGCTTCAGGTAGTGAACTAATATGAGCCATATTAATTCTTTTTTTTTTCAGGTTTACATTAAGTCCCATAATATTGACATTCATGATGTTTCATGGTATCTCTGACATTTGTGATAGCTTTAAGGATCTTGTTGCAGCATCATATTGACTCATGACGCTAAACTCAAGGCAGAGTTTATAATGAGCTTACTATTAAAGCTCCAGCTATTGAAGACCTTATTGTTTCTACGGCTCCAGCTAAGCCACAGAAGGCCAAGGTCTCGAAAACCTTTGCTTATCCAGTTACTAAAGACCTAATTATTCTAGGCCAAGTTTGTGAAAATTAAGGTTAACTGTGTGTTTCCAAAAAAAAAAAATTGTTTCTGTGTGTCCTGTTATTAGACAATTTTTTGTTTTTTCGAGATTTCAACTGGAATCAAAAAATTTCAGCTGGAGATTTCAAATTTTTGAGTCTTTAATAGTTAGTTGGCCAAGAGATTTTTGTTTCTGTGACTCCATAGAAACTGGACTCGTAGAAACAAAAAAATTCTGAGACCTTGCCCTATTCAGTATTTGAAGACCTTATTTTTTCTATAACAAAATCTCTTGCTTCATGTATGTTGTCTGCTAGCATATTATTAAAGACTACCAGTTCAGTTCTATTTCCGACCAAACTTTAAGTTGAGCTTTTGCCAAATCATACTAGCACAGGCACATTTAGTAAAAAGGTGTAATTTTGTTGTGACTGCAGATTAGAGCAAGTGATACATCTATTCTACTTCGGCGGGAAGATTATTACAACAATATATTGTTGGCACTCACGTCCAGATTGAGATGCAAAGGTTGTGATTCCTTCGGAACAATCAAAAATCAATTTGAGCTTAGATGTACAGGAGTTTACAAGACTTCTATTTGATACCGGAATATGAAATGCGGGTAAGTAGTGTGTATATATAAGTTGTTTTCTTTTTCTTTTCCCTAAAATTGTGTTTATATCTAATGTGAAACTAAGAATTGAAATCGATATCAACATGCAATGGCTTTAGTTCACAATGCCAGATTGCATTTTTGATTCTTTTGTTTTGGACTAATGTAAAGGAAGGGTGAATTTTGTTGTTTGACTGATTTTTTGTCAACTCTACCAAAGGGTGCTACTCCATGGCTTGACAAAGAAATTCCATTTGCTGTGGGACATGTAAACATGGTCTGAAGACAGAATTTGATGACGCTGCATCTTTCTCTCACATGTCAAGACAAGTTACATTTAGCAAGGCTAACAAGTCCGAAATCAACCCAAGCATAGGAGTGGTGTGGGCGTTATACAAGAACTTTCCGAATTATTGCTTTCTGATCTGCATAAATGTGAATACAAGATTGTTGAGGTCTGTGAAGTGAAACCCCACCTGATACAAGTGTTGGCCTTGGAGCAGGACTGTGAGCCTGGAATTATTTTCAAGAGTAAAAGAAATGGACATGAATTTACAATGGAAATACCACCATTTTGATCTACTTACGTCTGAGCTTCATCGCAAAGCATTGCTAGAATCTTACTATTTCTTTTTAACTATTGCTGCAACAACAATTCAGGTGTTGTGTGTGGTAATGTTACGACTCCTTATCGTTCTTTTACAATTCAGCATGCCCATGGTACTTAATATGGTTGCATAGCTAAAAAGAATTATGGATGTGTTTCAGTAGTACTTATAAATGTTAACGCATTTCCTCTACTAGTATCAATTATCAAAACAGAAAGTTGATTCACCTATTTTTGAAGGCTCGGTTGACCACTGATACAGCTTCTTTTGAACAGGCAACAGATTTTCGACGAAAGCTGAACATTCAGCTCTGCAATTTCTGGGATGGAGGAAATCCGGTTGATTTCCAACTTCCTTAAGTGTCTTATTTTTTTGATCGTAATAATAAAAACTGGCAGCCTTTACGTCCCTTTCGCCACGATTATAATAATATAGGTCTCTGTAAGTTTCCAAGACTATCTGGTCTGTTCCAGAAACAGAATGAACATAAATAACTGGCTCACGATGTCTAATAGTCCACTCAGAAGGAAATTCGATAGATAATCGAGTCCAATTTTTTTCATTACTGGTAACAGAAGTTCCAGACTCTTTATTATGATCACGAAATATCCACATTTTGAGTTTTTGATCCATTTGGCGCATTATGGCAAGACACCCATCCACCACTGAGAGTGAGAACTCGTTGAGGGAAGATTTATCATCCTTGGATTTGTGGTCTTGGGGGATAGGGATCATCCTAAACTTCTCACTTCCAATATCAAATGCCATTATCCAATCAGTATAATTCTCCTCGTCGTCACTATCAGTGCCAATGCCACCTCCATGGAAAGGGCGAAATAAATTCCAATATATGGAACCATTTGCAGAAACAGATGCAGTTCCGATATGTGAATACCGTGGAAACTCATCAATTACTCTCCATGTATTGTCCCCTACAGTCAAGACCTCACAAACTGGAAATTTTTGGATTTGCCTTCTCACCACATAAAAATAACTTTATGCTTCTTGGCAGTACGATCGAAACCAAAATTACAATTTGGAGGAGGCCATTCTCTTTTTCTACATTCGCAAATACTGTTGAATTGATCCACGGTGTTACTTCTCTGGTGCTGACATTGTATATTCGAACCGCGAAATTGTGAACCAAACAGATCAAACCGCCAATAGGTCCCAAAATTTTACGGTAAGAGAATGAAAGTGTTTTGCTTAGGGTCTGAATATTGGCATCTCTACCATTGAAGTGCAAATCAGCTGACAAGAAAGACTTGTGATACCTTGTGATAAAATTAGCAGTCTTTTGAAGGAGTATAAAGAGACTCTGGCGTGTTTCTGAATGGCCAAGGTGCAAATTAATGAAGTGTGAATCTTCTTCAATAATTGATTTCCAACGTTTACAAACGCACTTGAACCGCATAAGTGGCTTCACTGGGAGTCTGCTCAATATCTGGCAAACCACCACATCAGCATCAACCATTAAACTGTGATGTGGATTATTATCAACACTAATGTGAGGGAGTAAATTCCAAACTACACGTGTACAAAACTATTGGAGAAGTAACGAATTATGATGAGACGAGAAACACTGAAACAAAACCCTTTGGGAAGTACTGAAACAGACATCTGAAAATTCGATAAGATTTGAAACTGACAGCATCGTTCCATGATCTATACGTGGGTTGTGGGAAAGCATGACACACTGCTCGAAACAGATAGCCTTGCTGCCTAACTGACACCCAAGTTCCGGGAAAGCCTGACATAATAAAGGAAAATGATGAGCATCGATGCATGAGAGACACGTATCAACTTTATAGGTTGCGGAACAAAAAGAACTAAAGCATGACAAGTCACTTTCAAGGGTCACGTGTCAGACATGCTATGATTCTAATAAGATCGCAACGTTCTTCCAAATCCAAAAACAACAACTTGAATACAAGTCCGCAGAAGAGTTGCGGGATGTCAAGTGAGAAATTAAGGGAAATGAGCATCCCGCATGTTAAGTCTTGCAGGATTACACTTCACTCCAGAGGACGAATAAGAACAAATAGGTGGAAAAGTAAATTGGGGGGACCCATCAAATTGGCTATAAATACCAAGCCCATAAACAAGAAGAGGGACTGGAAAAATCTGGAGAAAAATTGGACATAAGGCATAAAATCAGAGTAAAGAGTTTAGGTACGAGACTTGTGTAAATTTTTAGTTCAATTGTTTTTTTTTTTTTTTATTAATATGATTTCAGTTTTATAGCATATCATTTTTCTGTAACTTATGATGATGGATAATAAAAATGATACAAATCTTTATCATCCGTGAATGTAGACAATTTAATTGTCGAACCACGTTAAATGTTTGAGTCAATTCTTTTCTTGTTCTGATTGATTATCATATTATAAGTGTTAATATGAGTTGATTTTATTATAAGATATCAAACTTTACTATGTTTCAATTTTTATTGGTTGTGATCCAAAGACGCAAGATTTTTGGTAATCACAATTTGGCGCTAGAAACAGGGAGGTAGTAAAGAATTTATTCTACCTGTCCAAATTTTCATCTTTAAAATCTTGAATCTTGTTGTGTTAGAAAACTCTTTTCCTTAAAAAATACAATGATTAAAAGTAATATTGTAAAAACTTTACGTATAGCTTTACTCCGAACTAATTAGTTGATGTTTATATAGATTAGGTCATTATGTTCATGCACAATGTTTTTGTACTTCATACCTCTCATATATGTTAAATTACCCAAATTATTCTTTTAACTTAACCATGGATTTGAAAATTTAGCTCATAAATTTTCACCAAAAATCGTTTTACGGTTATCTAGTTTTTGATTTTTACGTTTAACTAATTTTTGATCCATATTAAAACAGTGAAATAAGTTTTAAATTGAGTTTCCGAACTTGCTATTGATTTGTTTGCACTTGAACTTATAAAACCTGAGGTAAATTAGAAAATTATCTAGTTTATGTGTGATATGTTAAATCTTAGCTAAATAATTTCTATCAATTAAATTGCTTTATATACTTATTACGAATGTTAAAATCTTTTGAAACACATAACTTATTATCTGAACTCTTTTAGAATATTGATAAAGAAACTTCTACAACCACATAAGACTGAGCCAAGAAGAAATCACAATATCTCAAAAGGGATTACATAAATGGAAACAATGACAAATAGAACTATGCAAGACCAAGATGTCAATATAGGAAATTTAGGGAGCCAGGCAATAAAGATTTCTCAAGAAAGGGAAAGGGTGGAAGAATCACAAGGACCACAACCCATGAATGATCAAGTAAACAATCATGTAAATCAGACAACTAATCAATCATCTGAAGAAATATCTCAATATAGTGTTGACCCTATTCATCAATTAATGGAAGAAATGAATGAGATGCGCAAGGTACAACAGACTTATGCGGAAAAAATTGCACTTTTGACCCAAGAAAACCAAATCCTTAAACAAAAAGCCCAGCAGGATGCGGAAGCATCTATAACTAGAATACAAGGGAAAGAAGCAAGCTCCAATAGACCCGCAAGAAGAAAAGCAAAAGTCAATAAAGATCAAAGATTCATGGTAGTGGAACCCGCACGTCAGCGGTATGAACCTGATAGATTAGATTTTGATGATTCAGAGTTGCAAAACAACATATGGCAAAAATATTGTGAGGACATGGAACAAATGCGAGAAGAAATCAAAATTCTGAAAAATAAAGAAGGAGGACGACTTGAAGAAGTGATAAAAGAAGCCAGAAGAACACCGTTGGCACCACACCTTGCGTATGCATCAATACCGCATAACTGCAATCTTCCCATCTTCGAATGTTATGATGGGACAAAGGATCCAGTGACTCACCTGAAATACTACAACCGCATCATGGCCCGATGGGAATGAGATGATGTTGTTATGTGTCGGTATTTTCCGTCAAGCTTGAAATGGACAACTTTAACATAGTATGATAATCTTCCGGAAGGATCAGTGCATTCTTACGCACAATTGACCCGTAAGTTCCTAGAGACATACATGTATAATAAACCCGTAGACGCAGGGATGGACAAGTTATTTTCTCTGGCATCTTGGACAGAGGAGACCATCCGAGACTACACAGATCGATGGCAGACGATCTGTCAAGCAGTAGGCGATGTAACTCCATAAATTGCTATTAATTGCTACAAATGGGGGATAAACAATCGAGAAAGCCCACTCTTTGTTGATATTCATGATAAAAATCCGAAAACCGAAGGGGACCTTAGGGATATTATTGAAAAATATGCAAGATTGCAGGATATTCAAAAGCAGTATCCGAGAATAATATCCCAGCATCAAAGGGATACCAACAAGAAAAATGTTGTAGAACCATCAACAAGTTCCGGAAAGAGGGCTGCGGGAGAAAATCCTGACATTGAATCAAAACGAGGTAAGACAGATAGTGGAAGAAGATTTATCCGCCAATTTGAGGAGCAAGTTTTCACTAAACTCAACACCCCTTACCCACAAATTCTAAATGCAATTAAGAAAAAGCAAGATTTTCATTGGCCATGGACAAAAGGAAAGCAACCTTCACACACACAGAATTCAAAGGAGTATTGTGAATTTCATTGCTATCAGGGCCACTCCACAAGCCGATGCAGAAATTTGAAGATGTAAGTTCAAAAATTGATTGATATGGGGGAACTGAAAGAATTTATTTATTTGCCAGATCCTCCACCAAGGCTCAATATGGGAAAAATGTAAATATTCCGCAAAATGATCAAACTATTAATATGATTTCCTATTCTGAATCGGGTCAATCATCTATGAGTGTAGCTATTGATAAAAAACTGCATAAAAGGGTTCACATTCATGAAGTCTTCAAAGTTACGGGAAGAGTTGCTGAAACATGGGAAGAATGGATGGCTTCCCCGCTAACTTTTCAGCGGACGAGGTTGATCAGGAGATTGAAACACACAATGATCCGTTGGTGCTTACTCTACCAGTATCAGGATGGAATGTCAAGAAGATTCTTATGGATGGGGGCAGTTCTCTTAATGTATTATTTTATGACACCTTCCAGAAAATGGGATTAAAACTTGATCAGCTTACACCATATTGCTACACAATCTATGGGTTTAATGGGATAGCCTCAAAACCAAAATGGGGAATTTTACTTGATGTTACGGCTGGACCGATCAGTATACTGACTAAATTCAGTATAGTGGAGGCTCCATCTCCATATAACGCCATCATTGGTAGATATTGGGTTCATCAGTTGAAAGGGGTAACTTCAACATATCACCAATACTTGCGATTCCCGACGCCGCAAGGGGAGATGGAGATAAAAGGAGATCAGAATGTAACAAAATCTTGTATTCTTGCAGAAATCCACATGAATGAAGAACGGGTACAGAAGCAAGAAAATAGGAAAAAAGAACGAAAGATGAAGGCTAAAGAAAAAGCCCTAAGCCAATATTTGATTAAGACTGCGGGAAGTGAGGTAGAAAAAGAGACAAATAAAAGTACTTCGATGGAGGAAAGCATACCGAAAGTTGATGAGGGTAGTCTTCCAGCATAGCAATTAAAAGGGACTCCACATTTTTAGGAGCTCCCAAATATACTTTTACGACAATTGAAGAAACTAAGAATATCAACATAGGAACAGAAGATTTCCCAAGAATGATTAAGATCGGAACACTGATGGAAGTAGAAAGGGAATTTGATTAGGTCACCCTACTTAGAGATTATGTGGATATTTTTACATGGAAGATGGAGAACATGCCAGGCATCGATCCAACTATTGTTCAACATGAGTTGCATATACATCCGGGTACTATACCTTTTCGGCAACACATACGCAAAGTAGCACCCGAATATCATTTGTCAGTTGAAAAAGAGTTAAAAAATCTCATGGATGCAGGGTTTATTCGAGAGGTGTGTACCCAACTTGGATTTCAAACATGGTGATTGTACCAAAAAAGAATGTGGGAGTAAGAATTTGCATAGACTTCACCAACTTAAACAAGGCATGCCCAAAGTATAGTTATCCGCTTCCCAGCATTGATCAGTTGGTGGACGTTGTTGAAGGACATGAGGCTTTATCCTTCATGAACGGGCATTCAGGGTATAATCAGATTGCTCTACCTGAAGAAGATCAAGAACACACTGCATTTTTCACTCCACACGGTTTGTACTGCTACACCAGAATGCCATTTGGGCTAAGAAATGCAGGAGCAACATATCAGCGGTTGGTAGACGCAATTTTTAAACCATGGATAGGCCGCACCCTTGAAGTCTATGTAGATGACATGTTGATAAAGAGTAAAATTTCAAGGGATCATTTACAAGACTTGAGAGAAATATTTGAGGCTTTAGGAAAATTCAGAATGAAAGTCAATCCAGATAAATGCATTTTTGGGGTAACGTCAGGAATTTTTTTGGGGTATTTGGTTACCAAAAAAGGGATTGAAGTTGATCCGGCAAAAATTCAGGCAATTGTTGATATGCCATCTCCAAGGAATGTTAAAGAAGTACAGAAATTAAATGGTTGTTTGGCCGCACTCAGCAGATTCATTGCTAGATCATCGGACAATGTAAGCCCTTTTTTGACACCTTGAAAAAGAAAAATAAATTTGTATGGAACGAGAA
>JAJJMC010020383.1:0-11620 GCA_023531435.1 Papaver californicum
AATTTATAGCAACTAAAAAAGTGATCATGCAGCTATTTACTTTGAGGCACCGACTAGTAGCAACAACAAAATAAATTGGTTGCTCAAACCTCTCTCAACAACTAAGTTTGAGCCACAACCAAATATATTTAATTGCTAAATCCGTTTTTCAAGTAATTTATAACATCTAAAAATTGATCATGTAGCTAGTCATTTTGGGGCACCGACTTGTAGCAACAACAAAATAAATTGGTTGCTCAAACTTCTCCAAGCAACTAAATTTGAGCCACGACCAAATATGTTTAATTGTTATATCCTTTTTCCAAGTAATCTATGTAACATCTAAAAAAGTGGTCATGTAGCTCTTTACTTTGAGCCACATACGCGTAGCAACAGAAAATTAATTGGTTGCTCAAACAGGGGTCAACAACTAAGTTTAAGCCACCACCACCATTTTAAAAAAGAAATCAATTTTTGAAGTAGAAATTTAAGATTTTAATATTAATCCAATAGTGTTAGAAGAGTTGTTTTCATCCTTTGTTGCTTTCCTGAGTTCAACACCAAATCTTGCGTATTATTGTTGCTTTGGGTTTCAGGATGATTGATAGACACATTTTAGTGTCTAATTTGCACCTTAATTTCTACTAAGTTAGTATTCGATTGTGTGTCTATTACGTGTTTTTATGCTTTTGTAGGTACATTAGAAGAATAAAGATTTATGGAAAAATTGGCTCAAAAAGTGTTCAAAGCACCCGGGAAAATGGATCAAGGCACCCACACTTTGGATTGGGGCACCCTTGGATCGGGATGGGCTGGATCGGACCAACTCAGCGGGTCAACTCAGCCCAGTCAACTCGGTCAAAGCCAGTTGACCGAGTCAAACCCAGTTGACCAGGTCAAAGCTTCATCGCAAACAGTTCATCGGCAGCAAGATTTTGATTCAGTTTTTTTAGCGATTTCATCACAAATTGATAAGTACCCAATCTAATTAAAGGTTCGTATAATCGATGAGAAGCTTTAGAAGCCGAAGATAAGGGCTGGAGAATCATGTATTTGGCCGGAAAAGAGTTGCTGTTCCTGTTTGGATAGAAACAGGATTTACACGGTGATTAACCGAATTATACTGGGATTGGGATGTTCCAGAGAGTTCCTAAGTACTATATAAAGAGTTTACAAGCCTCAGAAATAAAGACAGAAGCCTAGGGAGCAATTCAGAGAAAATCCGGTGAAGTTCCGGTGCCGCCGTTGACCTGCTGGTGCTCCGGCCGGCGTGTTCTTCATCCACCATCACCGAAGAAGACGACTCAGTAACATTTATAAGTGTTGCTGTTCCACTGTTGCAGCTCTGCTCCTGTTGCGTTAAGTTTTGAACGTTCTGTTGCTTAAAGCTCTTTGTAACAGCTGAACCCTGTTCTGTGACCCTTATATACGTATCTGTTCAGCTGTTGCACTATTCTTAAACCTTGTAATCAATATTTTGAGCAATGAAACCAACTTTTGAGCAAGTTTTCTTCACCATGGGGTAAGTTTATTTACTGGGATGATGGATAAGGTATTTTCTCAATTTTATGTGATTTAATTATTTTCTAATAATTATTTATAATTCTTTTATTATTATTTGCATGGATTTAAATTAGAAAAAAATGGTTTTTATTAAATAGTTGTGTTCTCTTTTGATGGGTCATGCTTAGTTAATTACTCTTGATGTCCCATGCTTAGGATTTACAATTATTCTTTTAGGAAACATATTTTTGGCAAACTTGAATTAAATTGTTAAAAAGAATTACATGATTAATCACATGAATTGTTAGAAATAACTGAATCCTGATTCCTAGTTTTCTCCATATTTTCTAAAAATCATCTCTAGTGTATTTTCCTGATTTTTATTAGTTTAGGTTAAGTCCAATATTTTCTAAAATCATTACCTTCACAAGTTCGAGAATCGAACCTTTATTTACCACTTCTAAAATCACATCAATGATTAAAGAGGAAAAAAAACAAAAGAAAATAATATGGACTTAACGTGAATCAAACACACAACCTTCTGATCTAGAGTCAAACACGCTCCCATTGCGCCACAGATCCTATAGTTGACAGTGTACCTCACATAAACGAATTACTATCTATGAATTGTTCAACCTTGTAACTACAACAATTACAAATTTAACATTTATAACCATCCATGAGAAGAAAAGAGAAGGATCCATTTACATGTTTATAATGACATTATATTGAAATTTTAGTACCATTTTTTGTATAAAATCCAAACGCAAATGAATTTTAAGCTAACAATTCGTAGGCAAAAGAATATGTGTGGAATCATCTTCACACAAATCTATACAAGCAAGGGCAATTTTAGACCAACGTTAACAGAAATGTTGTTTGCCGAATATGATTTTGAACTGCTCTTAGAATGTTCTAAAGGGTTGAGCATACTCAATCCTAGTTATGCTTTCCTGCAAAAAATGCAGGTTGTGAAGGAGATGCTAGAGTGATTGAGTATCTAATGAGCATCAAAACAACAGAAGACATGGTGGGTCTATCTTCCATATTATCTTGCACACATAACAATCCAATATGTATACTTCTGATCACTTCATTTATTGAAGTTCTTCGTGATAAAATTGGATCCATCAGCTCCAAGGGTGTACCTTCTCTTCAATTCCATGCCTGCATTTAGGAAATGTGAAGAGGTTAGTTTCATATTGACAGGGGTATTTCATCAATGACAGGTTCCTACTTACCATGCTAGGTGTGGTCAACCACTATCCATAACAACAACACCTAAGCATTCAACATGCATTTGCAACTTTAGGGAGTTCTTTTAGTAGTTGTTGGTTTCCCACTGCCGCCATTTCTAATCTATGGCTACAAAACACCTAGATCAACCACCAAAACATCAATGACCCCAAATATCACAGATCTTTAGAGCATTATACATTGTTAGCCTACACTTAGTTTATAATTGACGTCAGATGCATTGAAAGCAGATTTTGACGAAGTAATGTGCAGCTTAATGGGACTGTTGACCAAATCAAAACAAAGTCTGAGGCTCGGCTATGTGTCTGAATAACGGTCTAGAACCACTGAACGTATTTAGAAAAAATAAGCTATGAAGTAAAAATCAATATGATAACTTGAATCCTAAAGTTAAGGAACTAACACAAACAGAACCCGAAGGGTAGTTGCATACCTTGTAGGCTTGAAATGGTGTAAGTACATAAAGCTTGCATCTCCAGCTCTTCTTCTTTTGGATACGGAGTAGAAGAAGTTCCGACTTCTGCCGTTGGATGGAAATGGTGCCATAAGAAAGCTACAATGCAAATCAACTTATTAAAAGATATAGCTACACTGGCTATTAGCATGAATCAAGTCTAAGTACAAATGGGGCTATAGGTAATGATGAAGAGGGTCTTTTAGGCAAAGAACTTATCATTTATCATTGAGCTTTTTTCTGCTTCTGTAGACAATTTTTCACTCCACAACTTCCAAGTTTCTTATCTTCCGATAATTTTTCTACAATAGCACCTATGTGGTATTAGTAAACATAACAAGAGCGTACATAAGACACAAAACCTGGGGAACTTTAAATTACTACGAGTTTCTTTTTTCACTCTACATGAAAGAAAAAGGAAAGGAGATGAGATACCTGCATTTCTGCAGTATATATTGAAAGGTGCCAACTATGACCTATCAGCAGTGAAAACATTGTCGAGGTCAGAGAATGAACTTCCACAGAAGCTGGACAGTAAGGATAGGAGGCATCCTCTAAGTCCCTCTATACCCAACCCCTATATCATAAGTAGGACGATGAAAAATCTGTCCTTTGTGGTAGCAAAAAAAAAACGGCACTTCCTGCAAACATTAAGAAAAAGGTTATACTAAGTAAATACAAAAGAAAAAGATAAGTGAGAAATAATTGAATAGTCGTGGAATCATTACCTATCTTGCAACGGCCAATGATCGCAGACCACGTTCTGCATACTTGTCAATGACGGAATGAACCTTGTTTCTTACATCCTCTTTGCAGTTGCAAAGATCGATTATCTGTTCAGGTGCTAGTGAAGGTGATTAGGACTTTGTTGCATGTGAATAAGTGATGGTACAGGGGAGGATTTGGTGGTGGAAGGCCAATAAGTACTTCTAAGCCAAATAAAACGTGACTAATAAGATAACATACCCATGACTACTCCCTGAAAATATTGACTTAGCATCAGAACTCCATGCAACACTTAGAACATGCCCTTCAATGAAGAAAATAAAATAAAAAAATCTCAATGGACAGTATAAATTTGAATGCATCCATCGTTGTACTGATTTTGACAGACATCTGTTTTATTTCATGATTATAATACTTGACGACTAAGTGTAGACCCGAGCGTTCAAAATTTGGATCAGCAAAACTAGACAACAGGAATCCAAACTGGAGAACAATAACCAAGAAGTAAGTTCCAGATCGAATTACAATGAACACAAAAGAAAAGATAAACTCCAATTGTCCGTTCCCAAAGATGATAGATTTATATTTATATATCATTACCTTACCATCAACAATTGCTTTCCTAATTACAACAACACAAACACAACTTTAAAAAAGATCAACAGAACATGCAGGATTCATAACCAAAATCCACAAAATAAAATCCACGCCATATTCCTCGCCCAAAATCTGGAAACCATTCATATGTCGGGTTTCCAATGTTCCTACTCCTTCGTTTCCATAAAGGCAGCCTTCTCTTCATACTTCACTCCAACAACAAACCTGATGCTAACCTGCACAATATCACCATGCAGATACGTAAATCAAGTTCATGAATATCATCGCCATCAGAATTGACTACCCCAGTTTACATACACCTCAACCCAAGAATACTTGTTTCAGATCATAAGCAGCGTATTCATTAAACTCTAGTGGGCTGTCTTTGTGCTCAGAAGGAATCAATGGAATGCAAGATACAATTTAATAGCATTTAAGTCATATATCATCGCCAATTAGACTCTAGTATACATATCTAAGTGCTGATTCAATTAGACCGCAATCTAAGTGCCAATTAACAACAGTACTGTATTTTGAGCTAATAAAATCAAAAATATTAAAGAACCCAAAATGAGAAAAATATGGAAAATTGTAGGAAATGAACATTTTGGAACCTTAGGGTTTACGATGGTTGCATTCTGACGGGTTAATCACAGTCCATCTCGTCGTTAGACTCTTCAAATTCCATCAAATCATCGTCATCACTAGTAGTATAGACACTTTCAATATCAACATCATCTAGATCGAAAACAGTCACACGACCTTGTTCTGGCGCAACATAATTGATGGTTTCATCATGAACATCAGTCCTACCCCAAAGAAAATTATCATCATCATCCTGCTGCGGTTCACGTTGGACATCTTCCATTGAATAAGTCGAGTACAAATCCTGGGCTGCTTCACTCGGACTCATATCTGTATTAATATCACGCACCGGCATATCATAATAGTTCCGCGGTTTTAGTTTTATCACGGTTTGCCATTGGGACCCATTTTCTTCGTTCACATACATTACTTGTGATACTTGAGATGGTAACACATATGGTTCATCTTGCCAACAACTTATGGTTTTATTAACAGCCGTAACAACCCCATTACAATCTTTCATGTATCCCCTATCACTATCTACATCCCTCCATTCAAATTTGAAAAGAACAACACGGAAGCTACCCACATACCTCAGCTCTACAATATCTGTTAGCACTCCAAAATAATCCTTCTCGATGGTTACACATACTCCATCGTTTTGTGTAGCTCTTCGATGCTCCCAACGTTTTGTATGAAAGCGGTACCCGTTGACTGTGGAAATGTTGAAATCCAAAGATTCTTGACAAGGAACTCCAGCCAATGATAATAGTTCTTCAGATACCTGACCAGTCTCTTTGTGCAGTTGGGTAATCTGTTCATTACAAAAAAAATCTCGCCAAAGTCAGGAATTTGATTGTGTAGCGAAATAAACATGTTAATAGTATTGAATTGAGACTCACTTTCCGCTCAAACCATCTAGGAAATTCTTCAGTGTGTTTTTTATGTGCGTTTCTAGTTCTTTCAAGCATAGATTTATGTTCACTGTATATAATG
The DNA here is from genome assembly GCA_023531435.1 of Papaver californicum. NCBI lineage: Eukaryota > Viridiplantae > Streptophyta > Magnoliopsida > Ranunculales > Papaveraceae > Papaver > Papaver californicum. The sequence continues at coordinate 6,098 of JAJJMC010020383.1, forward strand.
TCGTAACAAAATTATTCAAATCACATGTGCATGAGAACATTCTCAGATTCTAGCATTTTTAGAACTATACAGATGGAAAAATAACAAGTAGAAAACACGTACTCCTCATATTGGTGCACTTCATCACAATTCTTGAGAACAGCGAATTTCATTTTGTGGAAATCTTCCTTTGAAATTGACCCCACATGCTTCTTACCTTGAAACACACCGGCTTGTCTAAAAACAGACAACTTATTAACTGCTGATTGAAATCGAGTGTTATCCTCGTTTCTACTAAGTTGATTAAACTGCGTAGGTACACTATTCAAATGGCGCTCAACAAAAACGAGAGCTTCTTCTATTATTTGCCCTTCCGCCATCGAGCCTTTGGGATGGGCTTTATTCCGCAAATATCTTTTTAACTTCCGCAAGTACCTGATACATAGCATAGAGAGAACTGTATGTGTTCACAGACATACACAGATCACAGAATTGCAACTGCGACTAGTATGTGTTCAGAAATAAGGTAAACTTTCTAAGGAAAATGACAATGATAATTCGTACCTCTCAATCGGATACATCCAACGATACTGAACTGGACCACCATCCTTTGCTTGTTCTGGTAGATAAATGGGCAAGTGTATCATCACGACAAAAAAAGATGGGGGGAATATCCTTTCTAACTTGCACAATGTGATTGCAATATTGTCTTGCAGTGCCTCTAAATCATCCATATTAAGGACCGTAGCACACAACACTTTGAAAAACAAACATAACTCAATCACTGCTTCACACACATCATCTGGAAAATTTCCACGAATTGCTATCGGCAACAAATGTTCCAATAGAACATGGAAATCGTGACTTTTAGACCTATAAGCCTCCGCTCTTTAAGGTTCACACAACGAGAAATGTTAGATGCATACCCGTCCGGAACCTTAATATCCTTCAAAAGTCTACAAAATGAATCCTTCTATATTCGACATCACGTATGAGGCGTTTGGCACCTTATATTTATCCCCTATTCTCGTCGCCTATAAGTCCTTCCGTATACCCAGCCTCTGTAGGTCAAATCGGGCTTTTATATTGTCTTTTGTCTTCCCATTAACCTTCAATATAGTCCCCATCATAATGTCACAAACATTCTTCTCGATATGCATCACATCAAGACTATGGAACAATAAAATCGAGCTCACGTAAGGTAATTCCCGCTGGAAAATGCTTATCTTCTTCCAATTGTGATCAAAGGCTATCTTTTCTAATATCTTTTGTTGATTGCCATTCTTACCAAACTCAACTTGCTTTAACTGATTCAATTGCTCAAGTATTTCAACACCCTTTAATAGCTTTGGTGGTTGGCGATTCTCTTTTTCTCCATTGAAGGCCGCCCTGTGATTGCGCCATTTATGATCCATTGGCAAGAAACGGCGGTGAAACATGTAACACCACTTACCTACAAATCACATTTCGATAAAATTATAAGAGTTTGGCATAAAAGGAAAACAATCCAAAACATGTAACACCACTTACCTACATATAACACCGCTCTAATGTAAGTCTAAGATTACGAGCCTCGGATGAAAATATTGGGTGCATCTTATCAAAGGTCTTCCAGTTTCAGAATCGTACGGGTGCCTTAAAATTCCATCATCAATACGTTCTTTTTCATGCCATATAATTTGAGAAGCGGTCTTAGGACACATAAACCACCTCTTAATTCTGGCCTTTAAAGGAAAATATCGTACTATCTTTTCAGCAAGTTTCTTCTTGGGTTTTCTTGTCGCACTAATAAATGACTCATCGTCTACCAGCAACCCATCATTTTTCCATCTGGAAGTATCACACACCGGGCACTTATCAAACAATGAATAGTCTTTCCTAAATAATATGCAATCGTTTGGGTAAGCATCAATCTTTTGGTAGGTAAGACCCAAGTCCCTTATGGTTTTTAGAGCCTTATAACAGTTCTTCGGTATTAGGGAAATTGGAAATGCCTTGATCAGAAGAATCAACAGCTCGTCAAACCATTTGTTAACCAATCCACCATGAGTCTTAATACGAAGTATGTGCACAGTAAATGATAACCTTGAATAGTTCTTACAATGTGGATAAAGGGGTTCCTCGGCCTCCTCCAATAACCGGTAAAACTCTACAGCATCGGAGTTTAAAACTGCTCCCATACCACCTAGCAACTCATCCCAATCGTCGTTTTCCGGCAAGTTATCTTCAATTGTTCTACTAGTACCCAAAGGTTCCCTTACCTCTGCCTCCCCATGATATATCCAGATAGTATATCCTTGAGTGAACCCCTGACGCAATATATGTACATGGACGTCATCTCGAGAACGATATAAATTGTTACTGCAGTTTACACACGGACAAAGAATTGATTCCATCCCAGGTTGTATATGCTCAAACTCAAATTCTAGGAATTTCATGACTCCCTCGCGGAACGCCTCCTCTTTTCTATGCTTTTTAATCCAACTCTTATCCATCGATGCTATAATATCTGTATCGAACACGCACAATTCGTAAAATTCTTAAGCATTCTGCGCTGTTAATATAATTAATATATTTGTACTGTTAACATAACAAACCATCATTTTAGTGGATGGCCTCTTAATGCATTATGACAGGAAGAAGATCTTGTCATTATGTTGGAATCGTTTGTGTGACAGAAAAAAAGGAATAATTCATTGAAACGGTTTGTGTGCAGCCATAGTAATAGTTTTCCTTTGCAACATGAGGGTTTGCAATAGCACAGTGCTAAATATTCTTAGAAAGATTCATTGCTGCATTGAACATAGTCTTAGAAAGATTTCATTGTCAAGGATGTAAAAATACTGTAATTGTGGGCTCAACAAACAGATATGCATGATTGTGTGATGTGTGACTAATATTGAGCTGCAAGATGGCTAACAAGAATAACCAACATCCGAAAATACAATGACATGTTGAATCACTCTATGGATCATTGTCAATACAAAAACAAATATTCAAGTGCTGGATCATGAAATCAATAGGACACCACTAACACTACTTCTGGAAGAAAACTGCAATCTAATTAATAGTTACATGCCACTATACTAGTGAATAAACTAGGACAAAACCCAGAGTTCAACATCATACATTGATTACATGTGATTCTGAGCATCAACTCCTCTACAATTAGCAAGAAAGAAGTAACGGTAATTTATTTCATGTCAGACTAATTCCTAAATCCCCAATATCATACCAAAACCTAATTCCTAAATCCCCAATTTCATACCAAAACATAATGTGTAACACCCAAAACCTACTTCCTAAATCCCCAATTTCATACCAAAAAAATAAAACCCGATTTTAGCAAATTAATCAAAGTACACAGAATTTCATCAAATACCACAAAACTTAAAAACCTACTGATGGTGGAGAAACATCAGATTCTGTGGAACACGGTTTAAGTCCAACTGAATGCAGTACCGATCGTGGAGAAAGCTTCAGTAAGAGAAGTTGATGGGAATTAATGTACGGTTAATGTTTGGGTTTAGGTAAATTTTTTTCTGCAACGTGGACACTTGAAAGTTAGTGAAGTTAATGTTTGGATCCATCAATGGAACCCTGTTTTTAATTTTTTCGGTGAACCCTGTTTTTAATGTTTCAGTGGAACCCTGTTTTCATGTGTTTTAGTGGAACCCTGTGCGGAACCCTGTGTGGAACCCTTTCTTTCTTATGTTTCAGTGGAACCATGTTTGTATGTTAGTTTCCATCAATGAAAATCTTTAAAAGTTTATGTGTGTTATCAATCATTTAGTCCACAATTTATTTTCTAAAGTGTGGGGTAACATGTGTATTTTATAAAACAAACTCTGAACCTTTTACCCTGAAATTTGTACCATTAATAACCTTATTCCCTAAGTCGGATCTTCATCGGTACCCCAAACCCTGAACTCCAAAATATGTATTAGTAACCTCATCCCCTAAGTCGGATCTTCACCGGAACCCCGAACTTGTTAAACTTATCGGACACGCAAAATGGGATGTCTCATGTGTGCAAAAACTTAAGAGTCGCAACATTAACTCTAAACTACGAGACATCAAGCTTTTCGTCCCAATTCCTTTCAATTGGGATGATCATATATTTTTTGTTATTAGATAAAGCTTATCTTTATACAAGAAATTAAGCTACATCTCAATTCCTTTTAATTGAACATCTGTTGGGGTTCAACCCAAATCATCAAATCATAACTTATAAACAAATGACAAACTAAGAACCCTAGTTACAATAGACTACTTGTTAGGGGTGCTGGAAGGAATAATTTTTTACTAAGCTTTTGTATAAAGCTTCAGGTCTAAAACAATATTTGGTTGATTAATGTGAACCATTTTGATTTTAGGAAATATGATTTTCTTCATGAACAATATGATGAATAACAGATGTTGGTGATATATTCATACCGGATTCATGTTGTATACCAATTCTGAATTTGTTGTAACTTTTACTCAAAATATCACAGCCTTTCCTGAGAACACACTAATAATCCATAACAAAAAAGTTAATGTTTGTTCCAATGGTTGCCTTAGTTTGTTGCATATTATAGTTGCATTGAAACTGTGTTGTTTGCATAACTAATTCTATTACCATTACTAATCTATTTTCTGTATTCAGGTTATAAATTGTGATTATGACTTAACAGTTAGTCCGAGATTTCGCCGATAATCTCCCCGAGATATCGTTGTCAAAGTGTCAAGGTCCCGGCCACGACGAGACCGAGATCCGATATTGACTACATTGCTAACACACACAATGATAAAAAAAAACATTTTTGATGAATCCTAATTTCCAAAAATCGTTATGTTACGATAGAAATATCCGTTTCCGACATTCAAAATCCGTTATTCACCTTTCAAATTTTCGTTTTAGTAACATGGTAACTAACACATGTACACAATGGTAAATAACACACACAATGGTAACTAACACAAAATTGTAACTAACACAAAATCTGTATGACCATCCAACATCAAATCTGGACCATCAAAATATTTTCACGATCCGTATGAGGCACCATCACCACCGTTAATTATTTTTTATCAAAACCTTAAACAAAATTTCCTCTTTCATTTTCGCTATTTACTTTTCTCTCTCCACCAATTTGAGGCGCCTCTTGCGAAAACTAGGGTTCCATATTCGACATCATCATCACCACCATCACCGCCGAATCTTAATCATTCAACACCATCACGACCACCTGCTCACTCGGTAAGGTCTCTCTCTGATGTTACTGTTCTCATTATGTTTTGTTTTTCTGATTCATTTCTACATTGTCGTTATTGTCTGTTCAAAACAGGGTTCTTCATTATAACAGCATATCATTCGTTTAATTCATTACTGCTTGTTTCATGATATTGTTGAGTTATAATTAGTGGGTTTAGGTTAGTATTTGTGGATCTGATATTTGATGATTGTTTTGGTTAGTGTTTGTGGAAGAAATCTATTAGTCCTGTTCATTACTGTTTGTTTCATGATATTGTTGAGTTATAATTAGTGGGTTTAGGTTAGTG
>JAJJMC010020387.1:5871-43371 GCA_023531435.1 Papaver californicum
GATGCAGTATTCATGCCTGTTCGAAATGCGAATCATAGTATTCATTCTTATGGGAATGGAAATGAAAAACAAGAAATACTTTTTCTAGAAATATGGACGAATGGAAGTTTAACTCCTAAAGAAGCACTTCACGAGGCCTCCCGTAATTTGATCGATTTATTTATACCCTTTCTACATGCGGAAGAACGTGACACAAATTTAGAGGACAATCAAAACATAGTTACTATACCCTTTTTTACCTTTCAGAATAAATTGGATAAACTAAGCAAAAGCAAAAAAGAAATAGCATTGAAATGTATTTTTATTGACCAATCAGAATTGTCTCCCAGGATCTATAATTGTCTCAAAAGGTCCAATATATATACATTATTAGACCTTTTGAATAAGAGTCAAGAAGATCTTATGAAAATAGATCATTTTCGCATAGAAGATGTAAAACAGATATTAGATATTCTACAAAAGCGTTTCGCAATTGATTTACCAAAGAACAAGTTTTCTTTTTTGAATCCATTGGAATGATTTAATCCTTTTTAGAAAGAAAAAATAAAATAGGTTTTGGGTCTTCAGTAGGATCCATATATTTTGGGTAAATCTAGAATTTTGTTGAATAGGTGTATCTAGGGAATAGTCGCTTCAAAGTGAATCCTCCCTAGATACACACGTCGTTTTTTTATTTCTATTTCACGGTTGAGTCAATTTAAAAAAGACCTAAAGTTAAAGATTTATCAATAGGTAATGTTGCTCCAATACCCAACCAAAGAGCTACTGCGGTCCCAATCAAAAAGACGGTTGTAGCTACTGGACGACGAAACGGGTTTTGGAATTTATTAACATTCTCCAAAAAGGGTACTGTCAATAATCCCGCCGGTACTGAAACCATTAAAAGAACCCCCAACAATTTATTTGGTACTGTGCGAAGGATTTGAAATACGGGAAAGAAGTACCATTCGGGTAATATTTCCAAAGGAGTAGCAAACGGATCTGCAGGTTCGCCAATCATTGACGGTTCTAGAACCGCTAAACCTACGTTACATGCAATAGTACCTAGAATTACTACTGGAAAAATATATAAAAGATCGTTAGGCCATGCGGGTTCTCCATAATAATTATGACCCATCCCTTTTGCCAATTTGGCTCTTAATACAGGATCATTCAAGTCAGGTTTCTTTGTTATTGGGATAGGTGAATTCGTATGGATCCATCCCCCGAAGGAACCGGACATGATAATTTTTCATCATCCGGCTCGAGCAAGAATCAAAGGAGTCAAATAGATCTATATAAAATCTATATGTCATCCATATCCACACATATATGACTCTATGTAAGAAAAGATTTACCGGATGCAATTTTCCGGAGTTGCAACTACCCATTGCAAAGAATTCAGTTCTTGCTGGTAAATGCCCAATACCCAAGTAGGCTTAAAAATTTGATCATGATCAAGTGCGTTTTGGGTCGTCTCATACCTTGCAATTTTCTTTCTCCCAAAAATATCTCGAGTCTTCTTACATACAAAGGATTTACTTGTTACTAATATAGTCTAGCCTCGGTTCTTCTTTAGATCCCTTGTTTCACTCCGATAGTATTATAGATCGGAATCGATGCAAAGGAAATGAATGCATTTCCATACTATTAAGTAAGTTCAATTGATAGAACATAAGCTGGATCATACCACATCACTTATTCTACTGGATCTTACGGAGCCTGGTGATGCACGACATGATTCGTCTCTGATCATAGAAAAAATTCTCCTCAAGCGAACCAGCCTATCTTCTGTATGGGGCTTACGCAGTGGTTGGAACAGAGACACATTTGGTTGTCAATTCCAATGTGGCGGATAAAATAATATATCTGCACGGGCCAATCAATAGTTCAAGTCACACACTCCCATAATCCATTTTCTCTTCGTAGAATCCACTTCAACTATTCATATCAAATAAATAATACAATATTGCAGAGTTGAAGGTAAATATCCAAAAAAATGTCTTATTTTTCAATAATCCATATTTCTAGCAATGAAATACTACTCCTCTTCCCCAAACAGATATATGATTGATTACAAATATCTAGGATCTGTCTTCTCTATAAAGGACCAGAAATGCCTTGCTTACGTATCATTGGGAAATGCATTAACATAAATACGGCAGTAAGCAGAGGTAATACAAAAGTGTGTAAACTATAAAAACGCGTTAAAGTGGATTGGCCCACACTAGCACTTCCACGTAATAACTCGACCAAGGGTGATCCTATTACAGGAATAGCATCAGGTACGCCTGTCACGATTTTTACTGCCCAATAACCAATTTGGTCCCGAGGTAAGGAATAACCAGTTACACCAAAAGATGCGGTCAATACACCCAGAACCACACCCGTAACCCAAGTCAATTCGCGGGGTTTTTTAAATCCACCGGTAAGATACACACGAAATACATGCAGGATCATCATTAAGACCATCATACTTGCTGACCATCGATGAACTGATCGGATTAACCAACCAAAGTTAGCTTCAGTCATTATGTATTGAACCGAGGCAAAAGCCTCGGTAACGGTCGGACGATAGTAAAAAGTCATAGCAAACCCCGTCGCTACTTGTACTAAAAAGCAAGTAAGCGTAATCCCCCCTAGACAATAAAATATGTTGACATGAGGGGGAACATATTTACTAGTTATATCATCTGCAATCGCTTGAATCTCGAGACGCTCTTCGAACCAATCATATACTTTATTGAGATAGGTAAACCAAGGGGACTCCCCCTCATAGAACCGTATATGAGAATTTCATCTCGTACAGCTCAAGCCCAAATACACAAATACTAGCTGCAAGGGAAAGGGATATTGTAATATAAATTTGTAAAACTCCTCTTTATCCCGGATTCCATCGTCTCTCTGAAGATACGAAGGACCAAAAAGCCCGAAGCTCTTCTTTGTGATGATAATGCCAAAAAATCAAGTTGGCTCATTCGTCTTTATGTTGATCGTTGTAGGCCTCTTGAATCTTCTCTTTCCCTATTTTCTTTTTTTTTTGTAATGTAGATTTTTTTGTTGATAGAAATTATCTTGTTGAGACCCTATGGATTTATTGAAACCTCAGATTCATACTAGAACCACGATGATTCAATAAAGCTCCCAAGCTAAGCCCAAAGGTTCTCTGAGTAAGAACCTGTGGATCATCACTTATTCAATGAATAGATGTAATGACTAAAAATCCTTTGGTTGATAATTATGACCCTTAGAAAAATTTTTTTGAGTCCGGTCGCGAGGTCTAAATAGTAGGTATGAATCATAGTTCAAATTTTTCTTGATCTATGGATTCCGTGCTCCAGATATTAGAATCAATATCCGACGGGGTAGAACCATCTCTGTCGAGATGACAGACCTATTTCTCTGTACTATCAATAGGATCAATTATAACAAGTCACACACTCATATTCCGGAAATACCGAAACAAAGAAATTCCGCGGTCGAACTACCAAAATGCCCTATAAAAAAAATCCTAAGTAATTCATTTTCTATTGAAAAGCCAGGATTTCATGGTTATTATGGACCTAATTCATTGAAATCCCGTCCAGTAAAACAGAAGAATTATAAATCTCTAAAATAATACATAGGAATACCGCAAATAAAGCCATCGCGACACCCATCAAAGGGGTAGTTCCCCATCCAGGAGCTACTTTACCATATTCCGAATTCAACGGTTTCAATAAAGCTCCTACATTTGTTCGTCTTGGACCAGATCTAGAACTACCCTCAACGGTTTGTGTAGCCATAAATACTCTTGCATTGGTTGAGATCTGTTGACTTTGTATACCATTCCGTTGTAAATAAACGATCTTATCATAGATCCATTGTGGTCTTGAAATTATATAATAATGGAAACAGCAACCCTAGTCGCCATCTTTATATCTGGTTCACTTGTAAGTTTTACCGGGTACGCCTTATATACCGCTTTTGGGCAACCCTCTCAACAACTAAGAGATCCATTCGAGGAACACGGGGACTAGTTGAAGTAATGTAATGAGCCTCCCTATAGGGAGGCTCATTACATTACTTCAATTGAGATAATGAAAAATTATTTCTTAGTCGGAACCTTAGGTGGTTCTCGAAAAAAGATAGCGAAAAAAATAATCCCTAGAGTCGAGACTAAGAGGAATGTATAAACCAATGCTTCCATAGATTCGATCGTGGTTTACAATTATAGCTTCCACACCTGTTCATTTGGGATCAGCTCCCAGATAAGATAAAGAAAGGACAAGAATCAAAGAAAAAAAGGTGATTCAAATCAAGATTTCTCCAGTACCTTATGTTATGTTAAATCACAAAAAGAAAATAGAGTCGAAAGAAACCGGAGCAATGTTGTCTCAGACTACCTGTCTCCTTGTAGTTGGATCTCCAAGTTTTTGGAATGCTCCAAATTCCACTTGAGAATCCAAATCTGGGTCAATACCAGCAAAAACATCTCTGAACAAAGTTCTAGCACCATGCCAGATGTGTCCGAAAAAGAAGAGCAAAGCAAATGAGGCATGCCCAAAAGTGAACCAACCCCTTGGACTGCTACGAAAAACACCATCGGATTTCAAAGTAGCACGATCTAATTCAAAAATCTCGCCCAATTGAGCACGTCTAGCATATTTTTTCACGGTAGCAGGATCGCTATAACTGACTCCATTCAGTTCACCGCCATAGAACTCAACAGTTACACCTACCTGTTCGACACTATACTTGGATTCTGCCCTTCGAAAAGGAACATCGGCTCTCACAATTCCGTCTCCGTCTACCAAAACTACTGGAAATGTTTCAAAAAAAGTAGGCATGCGACGTACAAAAAGCTCATGGCCTTCCTTATCTCTAAAGATAGGATGTCCTAACCACCCAACGGCTATTCCATCCCCGCTGTCCATTGAACCCGCTCGGAATAATCCCCCTTTGGCTGGATTATTACCAATGTAATCATAAAAAGCCAATTTTTCGGGAATTTTAGACCAAGCTTCTGATACACTCTGATTTTCGGCTAGCCCAGCGCTAACCCTGCGATATATTTCTTGCTGGAAATATCCTTGGTCCCATTGATAACGAGTAGGACCAAATAATTCGATCGGGGTTGTTGCTGAACCATACCACATAGTTCCAGCAACAACGAAAGCTGCAAAAAAGACAGCAGCGATACTACTGGAAAGGACAGTTTCAATATTACCCATACGTAATCCTTTGTATAGACGTTGAGGCGGGCGGACACTAAGATGGAAGAGGCCCGCTAATATGCCTAAGGTACCTGCTGCAATATGATGAGAGGCTATTCCTCCCGGAACAAAAGGATCAAAACCTTCTACACCCCACGCAGGATTTACAGATTGTACTTTTCCAGTCAGTCCATAAGGATCGGACACCCATATTCCAGGACCATACAAGCCTGTTACATGAAATGCGCCAAACCCAAAGCAAGCGACCCCTGATAGAAATAAATGAATTCCAAAGATCTTGGGCAAATCCAAAGAAGGTTTTCCTGTACGTTCATCACAGAAAATTTCTAGATCCCAATATACCCAATGCCAGATAGCTGCCAAGAAGCACAAGCCAGAAAACAAAATATGTGCCCCGGCCACACCTTCGTAACTCCAAATACCCGGATTCGTTATAGTCCCTCCTGTGATACTCCAACCACCCCAGGAATTCGTTATTCCTAAACGAGTCATGAAAGGTATAACGAACATACCTTGTCTCCACATTGGATCAAGAACTGGGTCAGAGGGATCAAAAACAGCTAATTCGTATAGAGCCATCGAACCGGCCCAACCAGAAACTAGAGCTGTATGCATTATATGGACAGAAAGTAACCGGCCGGGATCATTCAATACAACGGTATGAACACGATACCAAGGCAAACCCATGGAAATACCCCTTTATCAAAGAAAAATAGATACTATGTTACTTTATCGCATTGGAAAAGACTCTGCTTATGCTATGGACTTCTCCTTTTCAATGGATTATCTCGGAGCAAGGGTGCATTTATATTGCATTCCGTTGGTAATAACAGAAAAATTCTGTTCGTAGGAACAAAGAGAAGCAAATCTATTCTATACCCGATAAGTACCAATACGCAATGGGGGGATGGGTCCCATTTTAGATGAGTGAATTAGAGATGCTTGTTCATCATTTGAACATCGCAGCTCATTCATAATAATTTTTTTTATTCATTCCATCTTCTTCGATGAACTTTACAATCTATGGATAAAACCCGAAAACATAAATATTATGAAAAAAAGAAAACCCGTTGTTACGTTTCCACATCAAAGTGAAATTTTAGTACTTAAAAACCTTTTTCTTTCATTTAATGCCTATTGGTGTTCCAAAAGTACCTTTTCGGATTCCTGGAGAGGAAGATTCGGTTTGGGTTGACGTATAGTGCGACTTGTCAGACATATTGGGTCATATGGGATTTCCCCGTTTTCTCCCCCGATCGAGATATCCTCTGTTTCACCCAAGAAAGATTGATTGAACCATCAATAATTTGAAGCGTGAAGTGCAATTAGAGCAATTTATTTGGGGGATCAATATGCATTTTTCAATTAGAAGAATTTATGGTTGGCTTGGTTGGACCAAAAAAATGAAGTATCCAGGCTCCGTTCAAAAAAACCCAATCGGTAAAATATGTATGATTACCTTTTGTATCATAAAGAATTCCTATATTATACCAGCGACCTCAAACCGCCAATCAATCGACGGAGTGAGTCATCATACTTTTCCAGTGATTGGCGGAAGCGGAAGACATAAAATGAATAAAAAAAGTATTAGCAAACAAAAGAAGCGGTATTGGGATCATTTGTCCTATATGTGCAAATAGAGGTCGGGTAAATCTTTCCCCGGAGTAGAGCATAAACCTAAACGAATTGAAGAGGCCCATTCCGGAACAAGAAAATGACATCGTAATCGGAATTGGATTTCGATGAAACAATATATCAATGAGGGTAAATTTAGTGAGCTCTTTTTAGGGGTAAGTGAGTCAAAACCCTGCTCTGCTTTCTTGAAAAATAGAAGACTAAAGGCCCTTCATTCATTAGGAGTTAGAAAAATCCTCCTATGAAAAAAGGGGAAAATAAAGAGGGCTGGAATCGACACATTGATTCTTTTTTTTTGAACCGTATGCATCTAAAGGTGCGTGTACGGTCCCTAAGGGATACAATTTTGTCCTAATCAACCGACTTCATCGAGAAAGAATACTTTTTTTAGGCCAACAAGTCGATAGCGAGATCGCAAATCAACTTATGGGTCTCATGATATATCTCACTATAGAGGATGATACAAAAGATGTTTATTTGTTTATAAACTCCCCCGGTGGGTGGGTAACACCCGGAATAGCTATGTATGATACTATGCAATTTGTGCAACCAGATGTACATACAATATGCATGGGATTAGCCGCTTCAATGGGGTCTTTCGTCCTGGTCGGAGGAGAAATTACCAAACGTCTAGCATTCCCTCACGCTTGGCGCCAATGAGTTTTTTATTTGAGAGAAAAAAGAAGACTATGCCTTCGCCAGATAAAATATGAAAAATAAAGTAATAATAGCATGGCACTTCGAGTTCGATATGAGCAAACCATCATTGTTCTTTTATAACATGAGATTCCGTATCGAGAGAGTAGTATGAGACAAAAGGAATTTCTGATTTGATTTTATCTATCGGGGTTCGATTTCAGCGTCACAAACTTTTTTGTTTTCACATCACACATCAGAGGGCTCTTTCCTATATTTCTGTTACGAAATAGTATTAAAATGAAAAAACATACACAAGATTATCCTTTCCCTATTTGATCGGATCAAAAAGAAACTTTGGGATTGCTGAATTACAGACGAGATAAATATATAAAGCAACGGAACCATCATAGTATTTTTTAACTCTCCCGAAAGAAAGGGTGGTAAATGGATTATTTACCGATCTGGGTTTGATAGATCCTCCACTTTAGGTAAAAGTAGATTCCATTCTAGAGCCGTATGCAATGCGCAAAAAATGCCTGTACGGTTCTTCAATTCGATTTTTTCTTGTCTCTTTCTATCATTGAGACAGAGGAAGCATTCATTATGTTATATCATCAGGGTAATGATCCACCAACCTGCTAGCTCTTTTTACGAGGCACAAACAGGAGAATTTGTCCTGGAAGCGGAAGAACTGCTGAAACTTCGCGAAACCCTCACAAGGGTTTATGTACAAAGAACGGGCAATCCATTATGGGTTGTATCCGAAGACATGGAAAGGGACGTTTTTATGTCAGCAACAGAAGCCCAAGCTCATGGAATTGTTGATCTTGTAGCGGTCGAAAATACCGGGGACTTCACGTAAATCTGTGATTCCATTCCGTTTCGAACCATAATTGACTGAGCTATGTTATTTCCTATTTTATTTTCTTACCGAGGTTAAAAGTGGTAGTGGGAAAATATTCAATGAAACGAGAGGAATTCATAATCATCCGGTTAGGATCGATCTAAACCAGCCCATTCTGTATACGATCCAGCATGCCAACTATTAAACAACTTATTAGAAATACAAGACAGCCAATCAGAAATGTCACAAAATCCCCCGCCCTTCGGGGATGTCCTCAGCGTCGAGGAACATGTACTAGGGTGTATGTGCGACTCGTTCAGATCATGAACTGGAACAAAAGAAAGGAGATTTTTTTGACAGTATCAATGATCGGTACCAATGAATAGGAATGGAAAAACCCCATATCACTATCGAAAAAAGGACCTCTATTGTGTATGAAATTTATGGTTTCCTTTGGTATAAATCCAATCATCTCAACTGGAGATGAGAAGCAACTCCCCATTGGTAGCAAATGGTTATCCATTAAGCGGGGGAATGGAATGGTATTTTAGAAGCAGAAAGATTATGCTCCCATTCTTGCAAAAACGGACTAACAGGGTCAGCTACCTAACCAACCTTCATAATGAAATGCCGTTACTGTATGGGTAGATCTAGTTGTGAAAAGACCTATTACTGGATAATTCATGGGTAGAGCCAAAGAGTGTGAACTGTACAAGTTACTAAATAGGTAAGAGGCTCCGGTGTATAGAAAGGACCTCACCGTTTAAACCGTAACCATAGAAACGATGGAACCCACAATTTTTCGTTTTTTATTTACTTTTTTTTTGATACCAAGTATCAATACAATTTCTTATTTCGAGGTGAAATGAAATGCCTCAAAAAAATCGTGGTTGGGAAGGTCATAGTAGCAAAAGCCATTGGAATTTTTTTTTTATACATCGGAAGAATCAGTTTTGTTATTAATAGACTAGGGGGGGAAAGAATGACTGAAAGAAAAGAAATCAATTAGTTATTCATCAAAGTTTCATTTGATTCAATGACCAGAATTAAACGAGGATATATAGCTCGGAGACGTAGAACAAAAATGCGTTTATTTGCATCAACCTTTCGAGGGGCGCATTCAAGACTTACTCGAACTATGACTCAACAGAAAATGAGAGCTTTAGTTTCGGCTCATCGGGATAGGGGCAGGCAAAAGAGAGATTTTCGTCGTTTGTGGATCACTCGTATAAATGCAGTAATTCGTGAGAATAGGATATCTTATAGTTATAGTCGATTAATACATGATCTGCGCAAGGGGCAGTTACTTCTTAATCGTAAAATACTTGCACAAATAGCTATATCAAATAGGAATTGTCTTTACATGATTTCCAACGAGATCATTAAATAAGGGGATTGTAAGGAATCCACCAGAATGATCTAAACGGAGTTCCCCGGAGAATGAACTCCGGGAGGGTAGGGTATAAATTACTATAATAAAGTAGTAAAAAGAAATTAACACGTTTCCATAATAATAATTAAGGACTTTCTCTTTTTCTTCCCCAATTCTTTTTTTCTTATGACATGACAATACAATCTAGATTCTCGAATTTTTGAACAAAACACCAACCAGAGTTGGGGTTCGGGTTGGAATTTTTATTCAATTGAGGCATGGGCGGCCTATTTATTTCTGGTTCTAGGACCAGTAGTTCTAGGGGTCGACTCGGTTCTCTCAAATTGTTTCTCATTATTAAGAAAAGGTAACGAAGATAAAATACGGGCTTGTTTTATAGCAATAGTAATTAATCGTTGTTGTTTCAAGGTTAATCTATTCACTCGTCTAGATAATATTTTTCCTTGTTCACTAATAAATCGACTAATTAAACTCATGTTTCTATAATCAATTCGATCCCCCGATCCAATTGGGGGCAAACGCCTACGAAAAGATCGCTTGGATTTAAGAAAAGGTCGCTTGGGTTTTTCCATTGTTTATTCCTTATCCCGAAAATCCTATTTCTGAATTCGAATTCTTTTTTGATCCGACTGAAATAGGATTTGATTTGTTTCTATATATTATATGTAATTTATTCTTGTTACTTCGAAGGGTAGCACACACACCCTCTACCTCTGGTTCGGTCTATTTCTTTATCTCCCCATGAATTGTATGTTTGCAACAATAGGGACAGAATTTTCTCAATTCCAATCGACTAGGCGTATTGTGTCGATTCTTTTGAGTAATATATCTGGAAACGCCCGATGATTCCTTATTAACACGGTTTCGTATACAACTGGTACATTCCAAAATAACTCTGACTCTAACATCTTTACCCTTGCCCATGAACCTCCCTTGAATTTTGGATTTACCCAACTCTTTGATTTTCGACCCGAAATCAAATTTCAAAAGATTTTGTTGCAATCAATAGAGTAATATAAAGAATAAGTAATACAACAATTTATAACTATCAATTATTTTGAATCCTAGTACATACAGTATTTCATTTAAATATCTTGTATGATTTCTTTAGTTTCCCTAGATCCCATTTATTTCTATTTTCTTAGGCCCTTTGAGTCTAACCCAAGTTTCACTGAGATTGAATCCACTTTTGTTTTTTCCTTTTCTGTCCTTCTATATTTTGAAAATAGGAAAAAAGAATAAAACAAAGAGAGGAAGAAGGATTAGTCACAGATAATTTATTATCTCACTAATCTTCTTCATCCCTTCCCATGTCAATAACTAGAATGAAAAAAACGGGAATGTCAACGCATCTGGGAATAAATGATTAATCTCTATCAATAGCCCTGCTAAAGACCCAAACCATAGAGTACTTAGCACAGGTGCCACAGAGAGATATGTTTTTATATCTCGCATTGCAAACTCTCCTTCTTTATTGTAATACATATATGATCAGATGCATATGTGGTTAAGGATCACTTGTATTAGTAAGTGAAATCCCTAACAAAAATAGATATATACAACGACCCGGTAGATAAGATTTCCCTTTCCTTAAAACAGAAAAAGACGCCCCCCTCTTCCTGAGTATTACCGACAAATATTCATTTCTCTATCCGACGGATTTCATATGTAAATAATTCTTTTATTATATGTTATATGAGACCAAAAAGAACAAATTGCAAGCGAAATTTTTTATTATAGGGGGGAAATAATGATGTGGAAAACAAGACAGGGATTCTCTACAATGACACTGTATACCAATTGAAAGGGATGTAGCGCAGCTTGGTAGCGCGTTTGTTTTGGGTACAAAATGTCACGGGTTCAAATCCTGTCATCCCTACCTATTACTTTTCCCGTGGACAGTAATTGAGATCGATCCTAATTGTACATACATTATGATACTATAGACATACAAAGTATATTAGGCCTACAAAGATAATACTTTTTTATGGTCTTATCTATTGTGATAAGAAGGCGCTCTTAGTTCAGTTCGGTAGAACGTGGGTCTCCAAAACCCGATGTCGTAGGTTCAAATCCTACAGAGCGTGATTCTGTTCTCGAATTACAATGAAATAACTCCACCAACTTAAACAGCAACCTTAATTTGGCCTCCTTGAATTAAAAAAGGAGGAGGTCAATCAAAAACGAGATGTTACTTAATCAAAGGTCCAACTGATCACCGCGTCTGTATTGTAAATATGCAGTTACGAATAATCCAGCCAAAGTAATAGGAATTAGACCTAACACGATTCCAAATAGTAAAACTTCAATCATTTCGGTTTGTTTGAAAGAGGAAAAAGAGAGGTAATATCTATTCTTAAATATAAATCCGAAGCAATAATGAATCTCAATGATCAAGAATTGACAATTGACGCGGGAAGTCACTATAGAATACCTAGAATCTCACAGAAAAAGGTTTTTTTATTAATTGTTCATTCAATTCATTTCAAATAAGTCGTATCTTGCTCAGACCAATAAAAAGAGCGGGAGTTATAGTTGAAGCCGCCAGTAGAAAACCGAAATAACTAGTTAGAGTAGGCATAAAGGAGCTAAATAAGATACGGTCTTTTTATACATATGGTGATAAAACATTTACCTAAGTTTACATAAAAAAAAAAACTGACAAAATCTGCTCCAATGAAAAGTTTTTGATTCATCAATCATTATAGACGGCACTAACAAAGATAGGGTGACAGAAGTAGAAAAAAGATTGATCTAGTGATCCATCATCTCTAACATCTACCGATTCCGTTATTTTGAATCAACAGATTCGTTGAGCAACTATTGAGTCAAGTAAAAAGAAAAAACTTTGTAGTGGAATTTCATTCATTTCATAAAGTAAACTCTTTTTTAATCACTATGGAATCAAATAGAAAATCTTTTCTATTTTGATCATTTCTTTTTCAATTGTATATAATCAAGTTTCCTTTTTGGAGCAAAGGACCTTATCACAACACCTTTAACCTCATAAAAAAAGTCGTAGGCTCTTTAATTGTACATAATATCTCACAAATGCTAAGAAAAAAGTATCGCACGATCGCTGGACGAAATAAAAGCTTTATTTCGGGACAACTCAATTCTAAAACTAGTCATTCTATTATCTTTTCCTTTTAGGTTCTACATGCCGCCTTTCCATATTAGGGAATCCCTCTCTTGTATCTAGGTCAAGAAGGAAAAGAACCTTTGGCTGTAATACGACAATGGTTGCATCACGAATATTGATTGATTCTTCCTTTTTTTCTTTGGTCAAATACTATCTACTCCTATTATTGTACTACTAATCCATTCCTTGAACTCAAAGGATCCGAAGAAAAACCCGTTATATACAACCAAGAAAAGAGGTTTCTAGATTTCGTATCTAATAGAATTGTGTGAATATGATAACATCTTTCATTAATTATTAGAACCCAACCCGGCGAACTCAAGCTTTACCAGATCTTCAGTTTCTAGCCCAAAGCGAGTAATGAAAAGAACCCTATACTACTACAGTACAGAAATTTTGGGTTGAATAGCACATCATCCTTATATATAAGGAACAAAAAAGGAAGAAAGAGTTTATGTAACACTTCTTTTGGATACTGATTTAAATTGCGTTGCTGTGTCAGAAGAAGGGTAGCTATACTGATTCGGTATACTCTAAAGACGCCTTCGGTACACTATTGACGATCTAACAAAGATTAAGGATCCGTGGGTTTCCACTTACTGATCCCATCTTTCACGGAATCGATCCCCTTTGACTGTACAAGAATATGTGGAGCTCAGCATGTCTGGAAGCACGGGAGAACGCGCTTTTGGTGATATTATTACCAGTATTCGATACTGGGTCATTCATAGCATTACTATACCTTCCCTATTCATTGCGGGTTGGTTATTCGTCAGCACGGGTTTAGCTTACGATGTGTTTGGAAGCCCTCGGCCAAACGAGTATTTTACAGAGAGTCGACAAGGAATTCCATTAATAACTGGCCGTTTTGATCCTTTGGCACAACTCGATGAATTTAGTAGATCCTTTTAGGAGGCCCCAATGACTATAGATCGAACCTATCCAATTTTTACAGTGCGATGGTTAGCTATTCACGGACTAGCTGTACCTACCGTTTCTTTTTTGGGGTCAATATCAGCAATGCAGTTCATCCAACGATAAACCTAACCCGAATTGAATTATAGAGCTATGACACAATCAAACCCGAACGAACAAAATGTTGAATTGAATCGTACCAGTCTTTACTGGGGGTTATTACTCATTTTTGTACTTGCTGTTTTATTTTCCAATTATTTCTTCAATTAAGAAAAAGGGAGAGAATAGTGCGAATTCTCTATATCCCACTCGGAAGGATCTCATCTCAAAATTATCCATGGCTGTTTATGTCTCTAGCATGACCACTTGATGAAATGTGGAGGGAAGTGGGGTAAATGGCCGATACTACTGGAAGGATTCCTCTTTGGTTGATAGGTACTGTAGCCGGTATTCCTGTGATCGGTTCAATAGGTGTTTTCTTTTACGGTTCATATTCCGGGTTGGGCTCATCCCTGTAATAATAATATGAACTGAGTTGTAGACAGGAAAAAGTAAGAGCTCAACGGGACCTTACCCCTTTTGTTTAATTCGAGGGGTAAGGTCCCGTTGAGCTCTTACTTTTTCAACGAAATTTTTTTTCATTCCATAAAAAAAGTTTGCAGATAATCCAGTTAATACAAGCACACTATTCTATTCGTAAAAAAAAAGTGGGCCTTTTGCTCCGATGTTTCAAATAGCTCTTTTTTAAGATGATGCTTGCTTTTGGAGAATTAACTCTATTGATTGGATTCATAATACCTGTTCCTACATAGTAGGTATTCGTCCGAAATCGAAAAAAAGGGCGGGAATTAATCTATTTTCTGAATGACATACATAATGTGGATTCCTGTATATGAGACATCATCCAAAGAATTTCTATACTAATAGAAGCTTACTCCATTTATTTTATTATCTCATCAAAGTTTTCCTTTTTTTTTTTAGTTCATCGAAGAAGTTCGAGTTACTCAACGAGCGAATCCACCCCCCTTTTTTATTGTCCACTACTTTTTATAAATCCAAAGAGGCGAGGTTCCGATAAACCTAAAAAAAGGGAATAGTACTTTTTAGGCGTAAGGGGATTAAGAATCATTATTCTTTTGACACAAGAAAAGAAAATTTCACCCTTTTCTTGTGTCGAAGATTAGAAAGAGAAAAAATCCCTCCTATAATAGGTTGTTCCTTTCATTTATTCCTTGCTTTATATTCTCCTACCACTTATGTCGATTATCTACTCCTATTCGAATTTGATTCCCTTTTTCTATATAGAATAGGATACTTTTGATTTCATGTATTTCGTGGCATTTCAAATTTGACAATAGTGAGATAGTAACGCCACTCCTTTTTGGATTGAAAAAGGGAGTTGGATTCACGTCAAATAACGCGTTCTTCACAATATAATACTAGTCTATTACTAGCAGTAAAAGTCAAAGCTAAGTACTTTCCAATATCTTGTATAAAAACAAACAGTAGCAACAAAGCAAGTAAACTAAATCCTATTTTTAACCATACATAATTACATCGATCAAGAAGAATTTGGTTTTTATGAACTTTATGTTAATAAATCCGTGGACCTAAAAATTCATTTCAGACAATTGAACCTTCTCGAATTGTTTCTTTTTCAAAACCAAAAATATTTGTGCCAGAATAACAGATGCCAAGAAGAACAAAAGGCCTTGGACACGTGATGGATCTTGAAGTACTATTTCTGCGTCTCCCTGACCAAATCCACCCACGTTGGGATTACTTGTTAGTGGTTGATCAAGCTTGATAGATTCGCCTTCTGACACAAGAAGTTCCGGTCCTCGAGGTATAATATCGACCACTTGGTGACCGTCTGACGTATCTGCTATGCTTATTTCATATCCCCCTTTTTCTTTACGTACAATTTTACTTACTATACCTGCTGATGTAGCATTATAGACTGTATTGTTACTCTTACTCCCATCGGGATAAATCTGACCCCTACCTCTGTTCCCACCTACATATATAGGATATTTTAAGAAGTGAACGTCTTTGTTAATAGCGGGGTCTGGGGAAAGAATTGGAAAGGTGATTTCACTATATTTCTGACCTGGAACAGGACCTATCACAAGAATATTTTTTTTTGTGGGACGATAACTCTGAAAAGAAAGATTGCCCATCTTTTCTTTCATTTCGGGAGAAATACGATCGGGGGGGGCTAATTCGAATCCCTCAGGCAAAATAAGAACAGCCCCTACATTCAAAGCCCCCTTTTTCCCATTAGCAAGAACCTGTTTCAGTTGCATATCATAAGGGATTCTTACAACTGCTTCAAATACAGTATCAGGAAGTATCGCTTGTGGAACCTCAATATCCACAGGCTTATTAGCTAAATGGCAATTGGCACAGACAATACGCCCAGTCGCCTCTCGTGGATTTTCATAACCTTGCTGCGCAAAAATGGGATATGCATATGAAGTAGATGGCCAAGTTATTACATATAGCATGATCGATACAGAAATGGATCGAGCCATCTGCTCCTTTATCCGAGAAAAGATATTTCTTTTTTGCATGGTCCAATCGTTGATCCCGAGAATTTCTACAATAAATTAGGTAGGTTACTAGTATAGTTCCCTATCCACGATTCTGCTATTGTAATGGAATAATTTTACTGGAATGGAATACAGGAAGAATCTCTGGGATGGGTATAAATAGAAAAGGTAAGTAAGATTTGGAATGCTTTGTTTATGTATGTACAAACAAAGTAACAAACATTATGATTTGATTAATATCGGTGAATCAGCCTTTAGTCATTCATTGAATGATAAATCACTACAAGTGACGGAGATACGCGATTTAAATAACGGAAAATCCAATATTTTAAAAGTGTATCTAGAATTACTGGGAAAGTGGAAACAAGACCAGATATAATTTGATCATTATGATAAAATCCAAAATCCTTGGAGATAGAGCCAATCATTAGTTCCCAACCATGAGGCGAATGGAATCCGATACATAAATCAGTTAATAAAAGAATAGAAAAAGCTTTTATTGTGTCACTTAAGTTATAGAGGAATTCTTTCACCCAAGAATTAAGAACGAGAAGTTCTTCATTACCTAGAATAGAATAACCACTTAGAATAGCGAAACAGATTATATTTGTCGAGAAGTGCAAAATGCTATGAATATGACCCTCATTGTGCATCTTGACCAATTGTAGCGTTTCCTTGTGGATTTCTATACGTAGTTTTTGTATATGTGTCTCCGGGTACTCCTTTATCATTTCGTCCAAAAAGAAAAGTTCTTCTAATTCTATGAATTTTTCTAGAAGATTCTTTTCTTTAATATCAGTCAAAAACATTTCGGATTGCCTAGTATTCCACCAATTTGTAACCCAGGATTCCATATTTTTATTAAATGAGAGAGAAACCCACCAGGGTAAAAATATAATAGATGCAAGATATGTGAGGGTAGTGAATGTTTTCTTTTGTGGCATTTTTAATCTGTAAATTACTAATGAAACTACCTCTTTCGTCGACTCTATCCGATCGAATATTTCTATGAAGCATGAGTTCGATAACAAGGTATCGAACCTATGGATCTACGCCTCCTTTTTTTTTTAGTTAGTCCTTGGATCAAGAAAGAACATAGAAATAAGAGTAAGGGTTTGCTTCGCTTCGAATGAAGAAAAAAGTTTCCGGGTCTTTCAATTAGTCAAATTAGAAACATTAGTCAAATTAGAAACAATTGCATCTTTTCGATTAATGTCCGAAAGAGCCGCCTTTGTTAGATCAATTATTGCGAAGGGCTACCTACAGCCCAGGAATAATGGAGGGAAATTTTGAAAAATATTGAGATAATGGTGAAATCAAAAATGAGTGGCAAAACCTGAGAAAGTTTGGATATTTATAGTTATTAAGGGATCTAATCATTGATGATCAAGCAGGAAAAAGGCGTAGAAAAAGAAAAATCGCTTGACAAAAAAAAAGAGGAGTTATTTACAATATAGAATCCATCTGTATCTAACGTAACAATTCAAAATAGTAGACCCCCAAAAAAGAAAAATTATAGTCTGAAAGAATTGCGTTTTTTTTGTTTCCACAAAAAAAGTTTCGTTTTCTGTTTATTCCATATACATCCACTTTTGCTCGAATGAACGTTCTGAAAAAACTTAAGTTAAGTTCTATAAAATGAAGATTCATTAGTTCTGTTTCTTTCCCCATGCTAACAAAACATTAATTCTTCGCAGTTCATTTCAAAATACTTCAATTGGTACGCGCAAGAAATAGGCCAATTCCGCCGCTTTTTGTTCAATTTCTCGTGGAGTCAGGTTCTCATCAGTACGAGTCAAGGGAATGGCTCCCTGACCTCTGATTTCCATATAAAGGACACGACGCGGAAAAAGACCCTCTTTAATTTCGATTCTAATCGACTGGACATCTCTCATAAGGAATCGAAGGAAGATACGACGATTTATTCCAGGAAATCCCCAACGAAAAATACACACTATTCCTTCTTTTCGATCGAATCGGTCATAACCACTACCTACATTCCACGAAATTGTGCACCACAAATAGGAGCTAATGAACAGACCCGCGATCCCATAGAAAGACATAACGATGCCTTGTGGAAAAAAGAGGATTTCCTGAGACGGGAATAAGGATATTAGATTCCTACCAAGATAACTAGAAGTTCCAACCAATAAGAACCCTAGTGAACCTAAAAGAAGGATACAGGCCCAGCAGAAATTACTTGTTTTTCGAGACCCCGTTATAAGTTCTATCCATATACGTTCTGAGCGCCAGTTCATACTAGATCAAGTTGCATTTTTTTGGAATTGAGAGAATAACCCAAATGAATTTTACTTTACTTTTTTTGTTCCCGAAGTAACTCTCATCAACTAGCACTATTACGATGTGAACCATTAGAAATAATTCATCAAATTGGTTAGATATAAAAGCGTCTGCTTCATAGGGATCTAGACAATCTTATTTTTTTGAACATGAAGAAATAAAGAAGCCATTGCAATTGCCGGGAAAACTAGGCCCACTAAAGGCACAAAAATAGAGGGTAAATCAAAAGTTGTCATAGAATGGATACCTCGATTTAAAATTTGTACCTGTTATAAAGATATCTTATGATAAGTATATCTATTTATTATAAGTATAGAATAATAAGTGCAAGGAATGTAGAACTAAATATGAGTTCTCACGGGAGATATTGAAATAGGCACGATTTCAATTCTATTATTTTATATATTTGAATTTTTCTATATCTATAATACGTAAGAGGATAAGATGAAATTCTTTTTCTTCATAAAATTTTGCCAAAACAAAAGAAGAATGCATTCTTTTATCCTGTTGATCGAAACTTCCTGATTACTAATCATGAATATAGCACCAATTATAGGTATAAAATACAGCTCTAGAGGAAAAATTTTAAAGTAAGTATCCGAAACTTTTGATTCTTCTTACAATATAAATGGATCTTATGCCCGTAATGAAAACGAACTCTTCTTTTTTTTCTTTACCGATAACTAAAAAACTTCTTTTCCGCAAATAAAAAAACGGAATTGAATGCTCTACTTGATTGAATTTTGATTTAAGGGAAAGAAACCGTGAAGCTGAAATAACTCATTCAGAACACTTTTTAAAGGATTACGTGGTACGATTGAGTCCAATAAGCCCTTGTGGAATAAATACTCAGCCGCCTGGGAACCATCAGGTACTGTCTTATTCAATGTTTGTTCAATTACTCTTTTACCCGCAAATGCAATGTAGGCATTAGGCTCGGCAATAATGATATCTCCCAACATACCAAAACTTGCAGTCACCCCACCGGTTGTAGGAGATGTAAGGATTGATACATAGAATAACTTTTTATTTGATTGATAATTATATGAAGCGGAAGATATTTTAGCCATTTGCATCAAGCTCAAACTTCCTTCTTGCATGCGCGCTCCTCCCGAAGCACAAACTATAATAAGAGGGAGAGCTTTACGAGTCGCATGCTCGATCAAACGGGTAATTTTCTCGCCTACTACGGATCCCATACTGCCCCCCATGAACTGAAAATCCATAACCCCAATAGCTATGGGAATACCATTTAGTTGACCTATGCCTGTTTGAATAGCCTCGGTTAACCCTGTTTTTCTTTGATAAGAATCGATACGATCTTTATAAGGTTCCTCTTCTGAATGAAATTCAATGGGGTCGATAGAAACCATGTCTTCATTCATAGGATCCCAAGTGCCCGGATCAACCGAAAGCTCGATTCTATCTGAACTGCTCATTTTCAAATGATATCCGCATTGTTCACAAACATTTAGTTTTGACTTAAAAAATTTCTTATAATTTAACCCATAACAACTTTCGCATTGAACCCACAAATGTCTGTATTTTTTATTTATATCGAGATCATTATATCTTCTTCTCATATTGAAATCGCTTCTATTTGTGCTAATTTGTATACTGGAACTCTCGTTGTCACTACTATTTACACTTTCATTACAAATGTAACTATACATGTAACTGTCGCTGTAATTGTAACTACCGGCTGAAATGTAATTATCAATACTGATTTCAGAACGAAGATAACTATCAATGCAATGAAAAATGTGATTATTCCAACTATATTGAGTATCATACATATAACGATCGTAGTTGTGATTGTTACTTTGAGAACCATTATTCAGATAACTAAAAAAGGCACTTTCTAGTTCATTCATAAAAGAGCGATCGTTATCAATCTCGAAAAGAAAATTTTCAATATTTAAATATATCGAATAACTGTTACCATTACGATCCCTAACTAAAAAGAGGTCATCAGAGATCAAACTCCGAATGTCCCTGACATCGAAAAAAGTATCCATATTATTAGAACTGGAATTATCACTATCGTCCCAACTATCAATTTTTTTATCCCTATCATATATAACGGGATCTTCACTTCCACTGGTATTTTCAATAGGACCAAGACTATCCATTGATTTACTTAGCCCAGACCTATGTTTTAATTCCTCGTTAAACAACATCGAATGGAACCACCTTTTTTCCATAGAGCTTGCCTGCCCCCCTATTTGAATGTAAATACAATAGATGAATAGTCATTCGATGAATAATCATTTGAATATATCCTCTCGGAATAAGCATATAGATCCAATAGAATAATTAACTAATCACGGATGAGTCTTGAAAAAAAATCTTTTTTTGTGGGAATCTGGATATCACTTCACTATCAATCTATATGATGGAACCCTTTCTTCAATTAGAATAGAAAGAGAGGGTTATCCCGTGCCATGTACAAATTCGAATCAAAAAAATTTGTTCTCTCCTAGGAAGAATTCATTTTTGGAGAACTTTGGAGAATAATAAGTTTCTATTGCAATGCGGAAGGAAAAGGACAATATACGGGACGGGGATAAAGCGTTGTGACCATTGGCTCGATTCGACCATAGTCCGGAATTTAGGGGTATAGAAAATATTCTACTAATCCCATCTCAAGGATCCATAGGATTAATTATGGATCCAACAACTGAAGGATTTTCATTGTTGAGTCTTAGATCTTGTATTTAAGATTTTGTATACCGAAATCCAGTATGTATATATGCCTGGAAAATGAAATAGGAACCTTATTCATTATTCGGCTCAATCCTTTTTTAGTAAAAGATTGGGCCGAGTTTAATTGCAATTTAATTAAAGGAACGAATGGTAATTACTGGATTACAAAGTATCCATTGCTTCAAATTCGAATTTGATTTCCTTCCATACTTCACAAGCAGCTGCTAGCTCAGGGCTCCATTTGCAAGCTTCACGGATAATGTCATTACCTTGACGAGCAAGATCACGTCCCTCATTACGCGCTTGTACACACGCTTCTAGGGCTACTCGATTTGCTACGGCACCCGGTGCATTACCCCAAGGGTGTCCTAAAGTTCCTCCACCGAACTGTAGTACAGAGTCATCTCCAAAGATCTCGGTCAGAGCAGGCATATGCCAAACGTGAATACCACCTGAAGCCACAGGCAGAACACCCGGTAGAGAAACCCAATCTTGGGTGAAATAAATACCACGACTTCGGTCTTTTTCAATATAATCATCACGTAGTAAATCAACAAAGCCCAAGGTTATTTCCCTTTCCCCTTCCAGTTTACCTACTACGGTACCAGAGTGAATATGATCTCCACCAGACATACGTAATGCTTTCGCTAGTACACGGAAGTGGATACCATGATTCTTCTGTCTATCAATAACTGCATGCATTGCGCGGTGGATGTGAAGAAGTAAGCCATTATCTCGGCAATAATGAGCCAAGCTAGTATTTGCAGTGAATCCCCCCGTTAAATAGTCATGCATTACGATAGGAACTCCCAATTCTCTGGCAAATACAGCCCTTTTCATCATCTCTTCACATGTACCTGCAGTAGCATTCAAGTAATGTCCTTTGATTTCACCTGTTTCGGCCTGTGCTTTATAAATTGCTTCGGCACAAAATAAGAAACGGTCTCTCCAACGCATAAAGGGTTGTGAGTTCACGTTTTCATCATCCTTGGTAAAATCAAGTCCACCGCGGAGACATTCATAAACCGCCCTACCATAGTTCTTAGCAGATAACCCCAATTTTGGTTTAATAGTACATCCCAATAGGGGACGACCATACTTATTCAATTTATCTCTTTCAACTTGGATACCGTGAGGTGGGCCTTGGAAAGTTTTAACATAAGCAACAGGAATTCGCAGATCCTCCAGACGTAGAGCGCGAAGCGCTTTGAACCCAAATACATTACCCACGATGGAAGTAAACATGTTAGTAACAGAACCTTCTTCAAAAAGATCTAAAGGATAAGCTACATAACAAATATATTGATTTTCTTCTCCAGCAACGGGCTCGATGTCGTAGCATCTTCCTTTGTAACGATCAAGGCTGGTAAGTCCATCGGTCCACACAGTTGTCCATGTACCAGTAGAAGATTCGGCAGCTACCGCGGCCCCTGCTTCCTCAGGTGGAACTCCAGGTTGAGGAGTAACTCGGAATGCTGCCAAGATATCAGTATCCTTGGTTTCATAGTCAGGAGTATAATAAGTCAATTTGTAATCTTTAACACCAGCTTTGAATCCAACACCTGCTTTAGTCTCTGTTTGTGGTGACATAAGTCCCTCCCTACAACGCATGAATTAAGAATTCTCACAACGACAAGGTCTACTCGACATGAATTAGCCGTTAATGAAACCTTTCACAGGAATCTTTCACAAAACTCTCAACAAATATTATCAACTAATCAGAATGGTTGGTTGTTAGACTACGGTATTTGATTCGCCAAATACATCAACATCATTATTGTATACTCTTTCATATGTATGGCGCAACCCAATCCCTGTTTTTCAAGTTTCTAATCCCGTACTTTTTTTAATCTAAATTTAGAAAAAAAAGGAAATTCACTCTTGACAGTGCTATATGTTGTATATGTAAATCCTAGATGTAAAACTATCTGGAATTCGTCCCTGAAAAGGTAGAGAAGAGGCGGAAAACTATATGCTGAAATAAGAAACAATGGCCAATGTGAAAAAAAAAAATGAATCATAAATAGAGTTCAGGTTCGAATTCCATAGAAAATATGGGTGGGATTGTCTATAATGCTAGAGAACTGAAACGCTCCCTCATGGTTTTTATCCATCTACCTTTTTTTTAGGTTGTGAAATTGGAAAATTCACTCATTGAACGAGTAAACAATCGAATTGGAGTCGCTTGAATGGTACCAACGAAATCAAGTGCTAACTCCTATTTATTATTGAATTAACCGATCAACCTGCTTGCTATCGGACATTTTTTCTTCGGTTTACAAAATGCAAAGAATTTCTACATATTTCACTTTATTATCATTATGAAAACAAATCCTACCCCTTCGGGTCTCGGGGTTTCCGCACTTGAAGAAAAAAACCTGGGGCGTGTCGCTCAAATCATTGGTCCGGTGCTAGATGTATCCTTTCCCCCGGGTAAGATGCCTAATATTTATAACGCTTTGGTAGTTAAGGGCCGAAATACTGACGGCGAGCTAATTAATGTTACTTGTGAGGTACAGCAATTATTAGGAAATAATCGAGTGAGAGCTGTAGCTATGAGTGCTACAGATGGTCTGAAGAGAGGAATGGAGGTTATTGACACGGGAGCTGCTCTAAGTGTTCCAGTTGGTGGGGCGACTCTCGGACGAATTTTCAACGTTCTTGGAGAGCCTGTTGATAATTTAGGTCCTGTAGATACTCGCACAACATCTCCTATTCATAGATCTGCGCCTGCCTTTATACAATTAGATACAAAATTATCTATTTTTGAAACAGGGATCAAAGTAGTTGATCTTTTAGCTCCTTATCGACGTGGGGGTAAAATAGGACTATTCGGGGGGGCTGGAGTGGGTAAAACAGTCCTTATCATGGAATTGATCAACAACATTGCCAAAGCTCATGGAGGCGTATCCGTATTTGGCGGAGTGGGCGAGCGTACTCGTGAGGGGAATGATCTTTACATGGAAATGAAAGAGTCTGGAGTAATTAATGAACAAAATCTTGCAGAATCAAAAGTAGCTCTAGTCTATGGTCAGATGAATGAACCGCCGGGAGCTCGTATGAGAGTTGGTTTGACTGCCCTAACCATGGCAGAATATTTCCGGGATGTTAATGAACAAGATGTCCTTCTATTTATCGACAATATTTTCCGATTTGTCCAAGCAGGATCCGAAGTATCTGCTTTATTAGGCAGAATGCCTTCTGCTGTGGGTTATCAACCTACCCTTAGTACAGAAATGGGTACTTTGCAAGAAAGAATTACTTCTACCAAAGAGGGGTCTATAACTTCTATTCAAGCAGTTTATGTACCTGCGGACGATTTGACCGACCCTGCCCCTGCCACGACATTTGCACATTTAGATGCTACTACCGTACTATCAAGAGGACTAGCTTCAAAAGGTATCTATCCAGCAGTAGATCCTCTTGATAGTACGTCAACTATGCTCCAACCTCGCATCGTTGGTGAAGAACATTATGAAATTGCGCAAAGAGTTAAGCAAACTTCACAACGTTACAAAGAACTTCAGGATATTATAGCTATCCTTGGGTTGGACGAATTATCTGAAGAGGATCGTTTAACCGTAGCAAGAGCACGAAAAATTGAGCGTTTCTTATCACAACCCTTCTTCGTAGCAGAAGTATTTACGGGCTCTCCAGGGAAATATGTTGGTCTAGCAGAAACCATTAGGGGGTTTCAACTGATCCTTTCCGGAGAATTAGATGGTCTTCCTGAACAGGCCTTTTATTTGGTAGGTAACATCGATGAAGCTACCGCGAAGGCTGTGAACTTAGAAGTGGAGAGCAAATTGAATAAATGACCTTAAATCTTTGTGTACTAACCCCGAATCAAATTGTTTGGGATTCAGAAGTGAAAGAAATAGTTTTATCTACTAATAGTGGCCAAATCGGTGTATTACCAAACCACGCCCCTATTGCCACAGCTGTAGATATAGGTATTTTGAGACTACGCCTTAATGACCAATGGTTAAAAATAGCTCTGATGGGTGGTTTTGCTAGAGTAGGCAATAATGAGATTACCATTTTAGTAAATGATGCGGAGAAGGGTAGTGACATTGATCCACAAGAAGCTCAGCAAGCTCTTGAAATAGCTGAGGCTAACTTAAGTCGGGCTGAGGGCAAGAGACAAACTATTGAAGCGAATTTAGCCGTCAGACGAGCTAGGACGCGAGTAGAGGCTATCAATTCAATTTCATAACTAATTGGTGCGCCCCAATAAAAAAGTGAATTCCGTTTATACACCATATTTTGGTTCTGCGGATTGAGTCGAATCAACTGTCATGGCATTTCTCTAAAATAAAAGGGAGGGTGGGTAGAAAAACTTATTAGATACTAATTACTCCGGTATCTAATAAGTTCTACCTACTATTGGATTTGAACCAATGACTCCCGCCGTATGAAAGCAATACTCTAACCACTGGGTTAAGTAGGTCATTTATCATCACAAAGAGAAAGAAAGGGGCTTGTCATATCGATGAATTATAGATGCAATCTTATTTCGAAGCAATACCAATTCTTGGCAGGAAACAGATCAGAAGCTATCATGTTGGATCATAGAAGATTCATCTTGACAAGAAATTATTTCCATGATAAACTATCTATCACAAGGGCTATAGCTCAGTTGGTAGAGCAACTCGTTTACACGCGCGCCAATGTTTTTCAGGGGAGTCCATCATGCAATCAAAAAAATTGATCTTATTGATAAATCGGTGTCTTACTCTATATATTCGAGGGAACAATAGCCTGACAAATAGTTGGTTCGGTCCGCTTTGGGTGCCAATTTAGGCTCCAAATAGAACCCATCATTGATTCGATAATTGATAAGGTGAATACACAGCCCATTCAATGCTAGGCATAATGAGTATAAGGACCTCAAAAAAATATCTTTTCGTAATATGAACTTTAAGGTGTATGAAGTTTCATATTTGACTCTTTGAGCAGAGCGATAGAGACTCCATTTAACTTAGGTTGATCTAGGCCAGAGGCAGACCTACGTCAAGGTAACTCTTCTTTGAAACACTTTGGTATTGCTCCTGGATCATAATCTAAATAATGAATCAGAGCACGTGGAGCCATCTCGTTATCTTTCTGTTAAGAAAAAGTATGGCGGACTATCTGATATTTATATCAGTTGATGAAAGAGCCCAATGCAAAAAAAAATGCATGTTGGGTCTTTGGAACAGTTCGAATCATTTCGATAATAAAAAGTTTGATCTGTTTTACCGAGAAGGTCTACGGTTCGAGTCCGTATAGCCCTAAAAATTTTTATAGTTTTCATTTCCTCATTCTTGTTTGTTGGTTGTAGTCGGACAGTCGTTTGGCCCATCGAAATAGAATAATTATCACATGCTCCGAGCGATCCCCGCGGGTGAGCATGAAAGGGACAAAATTCATTTCAGTGGGCCCAATCAGTCTTTGTTTGATCTCGGATAAAAAAACTGTCCTTTCTTCTTTGTGGATAAATTACACACAAATTTTTCCTGTTTTCCTATCCAGGATCAAAGGGTTTGGGATATTCCTTTTCTTTTTGTACAAAATCTCTTTTTCTAGATCTCAATATACCCCAATCCAATTGCTCACCAGTCCAATTCTACCTATGCTTACTTTATGCAAGAAGATTGAGGGTCTGTTTGCACTTGGACGAGTTAAGAAGCCCCCAACTCATCGTTTTTTCGGGAGCAGAACCCAATTCGTTGTTTCAGAGATAATGACTGGTTCCTAACTCTATTAGTGTTTGTACCCCTATCGATTTCCATGAGTTGTTTGGGGATTTGGTCTGTCGAATCATTTGAGTTGATAAAGCGCGATTCGATTAGAAGAAGTTTCTTCTGTAAATTATTTAGGATTCGGCTGACTTTCCCGTTGTGATATACTTCGTTGTATAGGGTTCGTTCAACATAATTTTTTTTTTGCATGAAGGCTAACCCAGCGGTTGGTCTTACTTTTGAAAACTCATTTTAATTACATTAATAAGTATTCTCGCCTTTTCGGACCCATTTCAAGTACTAAAGATCGATATTCTAGATTCTTCTTTTAAGACTTCGAGTTCTAATTAAATAACCCACTTCTTTTTGGGGGGGATGGGTTGCAGGTCGAGGTAGTACAGACTCAAAAAATGTAAATTGGGGATAGAACCCTAGGGTTGTTAGATGTAAGGGTTTCTCTCAATTCAATGCATTGAATAAAATCCATTAAGTCTAGAACAAGGATAAAAAATAGAATAGGGCGATGCATTCAGTTTCCGTATCTAATCAATAGAAACAACAATCCTCTAACTGGATTGGATCTTAATGAAAAGAATAAACCAATACCCTTCGGTTTTATTATATGAATATTCAAAAAGGATATAACATACATATAGAATTGTTCATTTTCTTAATAGTATCTTAATTTAATCTTAATCAAAATTCTATATAAATTAGAACTAAAAAAAGATGTAATGTAATTCTTTTTTCTCTTTTTTTTATAGAAAATTTGAGACAAGATAAAAACGATAAGTTTGTAATAAGAGCATAATATGTCTCTAGCATATCGAAATAAGTGAAAATCGGATTCCACTCGATGAATCTTGAAACAAGAATGACCCACAGCAAAAAAACTGGGGAGTTCAATCAAAATTCATTGGTATTTCGACTAAAAAGTTATAGCTTAATTCAAATTCCAGATCGAATCGAAGAATACGGTATATATTTTTCCACATTCATAGGAGTGCATCTATGTTTCTGCTTTACGAATATGACATTTTCTGGGCATTTCTAATAATATCAAGTCTGATTCCTATTTTGGCTTTTTTCATTTCCGGAGTTTTAGCCCCGACTAGGGAAGGACCGGAGAAACTTTCTAGTTATGAATCGGGCATAGAACCAATGGGCGACGCTTGGTTACAATTCCGAATTCGTTATTATATGTTTGCTCTGGTTTTTGTTGTTTTTGATGTTGAAACGGTTTTTCTTTACCCATGGGCGATGAGTTTCGATGTATTGGGTGTATCCGTTTTTATAGAAGCTTTAATTTTCGTGCTTATCCTAATTGTTGGTTTAGTTTATGCATGGCGAAAAGGAGCGTTGGAATGGTCTTAGCTCCTGAATATTCAGACAATAAAAAGAAAAAAGAAGAAAAAAATGACATTGAGACAGTTATGAATTCCATTGAGTTTCCGGTACTTGATCAAACAACCCAAAATTCAGTTATTTCAACTACATCAAATGATCTTTCAAATTGGTCAAGACTCTCCAGTTTATGGCCGCTTCTGTATGGTACCAGTTGTTGCTTTATTGAATTTGCTTCATTAATAGGCTCGCGCTTCGACTTTGATCGTTATGGCTTGGTACCAAGATCGAGTCCTAGGCAAGCGGACTTAATTTTAACAGCCGGCACAGTAACAATGAAAATGGCTCCCTCTTTAGTAAGATTATATGAGCAAATGCCTGAACCAAAATATGTCATTGCTATGGGAGCCTGCACTATTACAGGAGGGATGTTCAGTACTGATTCTTATAGTACTGTTCGAGGAGTTGATAAGCTAATTCCTGTGGATGTTTATTTGCCGGGTTGCCCGCCTAAACCGGAGGCAGTTATCGATGCTATAACAAAACTTCGTAAGAAGGTATCTCGAGAAATCTACGAGGATAGATTTGGGTCTCAACAGAATAATCGATGTTTTACTACCACTCACAAGTTTTATGTTGGACGCAGCACGCATACTGGAAATTATGATCAAGGATTAGTCTATCAATCGCGATCCACTTCAGAGATACCTTATGAAACATTTTTCAAATACAAAAGTTCAGTATCTTCCCACGAATTAGTGAATTAGGGAGGCTGCTTTTCTTTTGTGCAGAAGAATAGCAAATGCCCTTCACTTCAATTTTCAAAAATTTCGTCGTAAACGTGAACTACTTATACAAATGAAAATCCGGGAGAGATTAAAAAAATGCAGGGTCGTTTGTCTGCTTGGCTAGTCAAGCATGGGTTAGTTCATAGATCTTTAGGCTTCGATTACCAAGGAGTCGAAACTTTACAAATAAAGCCCGAGGATTGGCATTCCATTGCTGTCATTTCATATGTATATGGTTACAATTATCTACGCTCTCAGTGTGCCTATGATGTAGCACCGGGCGGACTCTTAGCTAGTGTGTATCATCTTACGAGAATAGAGTATGGTGTGGATCAGCCAGAGGAGGTATGCATTAAAGTATTTGCCCCAAGGATAAATCCCAGAATTCCGTCTGTTTTTTGGATTTGGAAAAGTGCGGATTTCCAAGAACGGGAATCTTATGATATGTTGGGAATCTCTTATGATAATCATCCACGCCTGAAACGTATTTTGATGCCTGAAAGTTGGATAGGATGGCCCTTACGTAAGGATTATATTGCTCCAAAATTCTATGAAATACAAGATGCTCATTGAATGATACGAACCTAATTTTCTTTTTACGCCGCGAGATATTCAAGGAATTTTTTTACAGTCTCTTCTAGAGCAAACAGAGTAATCGAACTCTTTTTCCTATATATGGATATATGGATGCGCAAAAAAATGGGTCCTCATTGAGATTCCCAAATTTGGAAGATATTCTATTTCTTTTTTTATACAGACTTTAAGAAAAAGGGTAGGATTTTCTCTCTCTAGACATTCGGACGATAGCATGTATGTATGCTGATTCGTATCGAATTTGTATGAGTATCTATTATTAACCTGTGGGTTAATAATGGATGCTCAATGTCAGGAACTTAACAGTAGATACTCAATGTCAGGAACCAGATTTGAACTGGTGACACGAGGATTTTCAGTCCTCTGCTCTACCAACTGAGCTATCCCAACCCTTCTTGAGGCACCATCCCCATCCTACTAGAGGGCTTGGGTATATGTCAATTCAAGAGAATCAAAAAGCATTACAAAATCTTACCCAGGCCCTGGAATTTCCGGAATTTTCAAAAAAGAAAACTTTTGAAGTTGAAAATAATGCTGTGAACTGTGAATGATTCAAACGGGGATTCCTTGATCATAGATTTTCTTTTGTACATATATACCACAAGACTTGTGATACGAGAGAGGCTTTTCTGCTCCGATCCTTTTGTGAAATAGTACAGTGAATGATAAATATAGCTAATTTTCGGGCGCTGCCGAAAAGAAAAAAGAGTAGAAGTATAAATAAACAGTTAGGGAGTAAAACGGGCCTTTTTGTGGGGATAGAGGGACTTGAACCCTCACGATTTATAAAGTCGACGGATTTTCCTCTTACTATAAATTTCATTGTTGTCTGTATTGATATTGACATGTAGAACGGGACTCTATCTTTATTCTCGTCCGATTAATCAGTTCGTCAAAAGATATATCAGACTATGGAGTGAGTGGTTTGATCACTGAATATTCGATTCTTCCTTCAACTTGGAATAGATTCACAAAAATGATTCCTTTTTTTTTATGTAAAAAAAATTTTAGGGCGGCATTCATAGAATCTTTGATATTTCAGTACGTATACGTACGTCTCGTATATAGGTTTATCCCCCATTCTTTATGGAGTTTAAATTCAAATTGAATAGAAGGATTCCTCTACCAACGCAGTCAACTCCATTCATTAGAACAGCTTCCATTGAGTCTCTGCACCTATCCTTTTTTTATTCTCGCTTTCAGAAACCCCTTAATTTATTTTCTGAAAACAGGATTTGGCTCAGGATTGCCCATTTTTAATTCCAGGGTTTCTCTGAATTTGAAAGTTATCACTTAGTAGGTTTCCATACCAAGGCTCAATCCAATCAAGTCCGTAGCGTCTACCGATTTCGCCATATCCCCTTTTTAGTTTGAGCCGAAGATCTGGCCGGGATGCCATCCCTTTCTTTTTTTCGTTCATGCTGGAACCGTTAACCGTTGAATTCATTAGATACAGCTTATCTATCTAAAAGGTTTCTCTCTTTACTCCTCTTTGATTTCTTTTTTATCTACCCCTTTTTCTCTATTGAAGGACCTACATTTGGTTTAATCAGAAATGATTCTATCATTGATGTATCCGCAATTCAATATGGATGGATATATATCACATATATATTCCTCTCTTCCTCTCACTTTTCCCGCCCGATTTTAAATACTTGAACGTTCGATTCTTTTTTTAGAATGCCATATTTTTCTTAATTTCTAATAATTTAGAATTAAGATATTGATAATCATATTCATATAAATTATAAATATAAAAGAGAATTATGGAAAAGAAAAAATGTAGAATTTCTTCCCATTGAAAATTTTGATATCATATATCACTCTATTTATCGTTATATTAATTCTTATGTTATATTATATTGTTATAGAATACCATTCTATTCAGTATTCATTTTTTCTCTATTCATATTCATTATCGATTTTGAATAGCTAAGAGCTAAGTAGTTGACTGAATTCCTATGCACAACACAATTTCTGTTATGTGAGCCCGCTTAGCTCAGAGGTTAGAGCATCGCATTTGTAATGCGATGGTCATCGGTTCGATTCCGATAGCCGGCTTTTCTCTCTTTGTTCCATTTTATACTTTATTACATGATTAATAATGTCTGGTTGAACTCAAGGTATATTGAAAATACTTTTTTCCTTTTCTCAAAAATAGTGGATCTATTATGTCGTAAGAACTTCCAACTATGAATAAAAAACGGATTCGAGCGGTTGGTTAGATCTCTACAGAACAAATTAGGACAAAGTCTCCTTACCTTGCTATATATACAAAAGAGTCTGAATATTGATACAATTCATCTCATTCTTCTTTGTAGTACAGTACTTAACTTCAGTATATTTTTTTCGTTTATCGTTTAGTTCAGTCTTAATTTAGGTTTATTCTGTAAATAAAAAAGGAGTTTTTATGTCTCGTTACCGAGGGCCTCGTTTCAAAAAAATACGCCGTCTGGGGGCTTTACCGGGACTAACTAGTAAACGGCCTAAAGCCGGAAATGATCTTAGAAATCAATCGCGTTCTGGGAAAAAGTCTCAATATCGTATTCGTCTAGAAGAAAAACAAAAATTGCGGTTTCATTATGGTCTGACAGAGCGACAATTACTTAAATATGTTCGTATCGCCGGAAAAGCCAAAGGGTCAACTGGTCAGGTTTTACTACAATTACTTGAAATGCGTTTGGATAACATACTTTTTCGATTGGGTATGGCTTCGACCATTCCTGGAGCTCGGCAATTAGTTAACCATAGACATATTTTAGTTAATGGCCATATAGTAGATATACCAAGTTATCGCTGCAAACCCCGAGATATTATTACGACGAGGGATGAACAAAAATCCAAAGCTCTGATTCAAAATTATCTTGATTCATCCTCCCATGAAGAATTGCCAAAACATTTGACTCTTCACTCATCCCAATATAAAGGGTTAGTCAATCAAATAATAGATAGTAAGTGGGTCGGCTTGAAAATAAACGAGTTGCTAGTCGTAGAATATTATTCCCGTCAGACTTGAACCTAACTCAAATAGCAAGGCAAGGATTCGGAGAATTTTTCCCCCTTTTCGCCGAAGTAAATTGACCGAAGCTAAGGGGTTTGATCCGGATATTTTTCCCATTCATGTATCATAAATGGATCCGCGGGGATTTTTTTATGTCTTGGCGACCCTTTAATCAGTATTTTTCGTACCACCCCAATTAGGAATATAGAATTCATTTCAAAGAAAGGTCTACCTCGTGGAATAATCCTATTCCTTGTTATTTGATCCATTGTGGTCAATAACGCTCTTGAATTAGGCAAAGATAAGGAAAGAGAGGGATTCGAACCCTCGGTAAACAAAAGCCTACATAGCAGTTCCAATGCTACGCCTTCAACCACTCGGCCATCTCTCCTACAAAATTTTATGATTATGACCCAGAAATCGGGTGAATAGCGAGCCATTCATATTTATTTTTGCAATATAGGTACGACTAACCGATTATAACAATTCGAAATATGAAAATGGATGGGATTTTGGTCATAGAATTATTATTCTATTCTTTTTCCTTCTTTGAATCATAATCTGTAGGAAATATTAATTGAATGTTTAGAACGAGTCTTTTTTTATGTTATTTCGTCCTGTACAATTCCTTTGTTTGTGGGATTCTTTTCCCATGCGAGGTAATGAGAAGAATTATAGAATGGATTGCGAACTATGCCTAGATCACGGATAAATGGAAATTTTATTGATAAGACCTCTTCAATTGTGGCCAATATCTTATTACGCATAATTCCGACAACTTCCGGAGAAAAAGAGGCATTTACCTATTATAGAGATGGTGTGATTTGATTCTATTTAGTGTTCTCCGTCTTACGAGTAAAGGCACGCAGGGTTGGATTCGGTATAAAACGAAAGGCGTTTATTGAAATAAATCTGCAAAAAATCTACGCTTCTTGAAGGTGAAGTTTGGAAATAGAACAATTCCTTCTATTGTGTATCCCCGATTGATGCAGCCTCAGATACTTCAATTTTCTAATCTAGTATTGAACGAAAGGTTACACCTATAGGTTCTTCTGTATTAGAGGTCCATCCTACTCCATCAGTACCAATAGGCGGCATAGGGGAAGAAGCACTACACCTAGGAATCAACAAAAAAAACTTTGTTATAAATTATCCCTTTCCTTATCGGGATCGGAACTAACAAGAATGGTTGGGACAACAAACATCCATCTCGTTTGTACTTTGGATACCTATATAACCATCAAAGACTGTTGAAGTGACTAATTCCTGGAAATAGGGGGCGTTGAGGACAAAGAAATTGTTGGAGTAACCTTTTCTATCTAGCAACAACACGATTAGTGTTAAGAAAAGACCTCTTGCAGGAAGGCTGGCTAGAGATTTCTTGTAAAAACACTAGTCCCTGTCAGTTCATAATGAGAATATTTCAATATTCTTTTGGTTCCATGGATTATTATCATTCATTATGCACAGAAGGGAGGAGCCGTATGAGATGAAAATCTCACGTACGGTTCTGAAACGGGGATTCTTTGAATAGAATGAACGACCGTAACGGATGTCAGCTCAATCCGAAGGAAATTATGCGGAAGCTTTACAGAATTATTATGAAGCTATGAGACTAGAAATTGATCCCTATGATCGAAGTTATATACTGTATAACATAGGCCTTATCCACACAAGTAACGGAGAACATACAAAAGCTTTGGAATATTATTTCCGGGCACTAGAACGAAATCCATTCTTACCACAAGCTTTTAATAATATGGCCGTGATCTGTCATTACGTGCGACTATCTCCACTATAGAAAGAGGGAAAGAAAGATAAAATACGCTAGTAAATACTAGAGGATAGGCTTTCTACATATGTATCGTACAAAGCAACGATTTTTATTAGCTGTAGCAAAGAAAGATACTTCATAAAAGCCAAAAAATGAAGAAATGAATATGCCTATAATACTATATTCTATGGATAGATAAAAGATCTAATTGATAGGGGAAGCGCCGTAAAGATCAATTAGTGAGATTTTGGGTCGATACAATAAGAAAAAACTGCTTACTTATGTCATGATATGAGATATAAGTTAGGAATCAACTTATGTAATAGGGTTGATCCACTAAGGTATTGAGCAGCGGTGTAGCATCAGATCCCAAAGATAGTAAGTCCTTTCTTTCTTAGAGAGGAAAGTCTTTTTCAAAGATTCTATATGAAAATGAAACGGAGATAGTTACCTTTCAGAAAAAGATAACTATAGTGGGGTTCATTTTTCTGAAGGTAGGAGAAAAGATAAAACTTATTTTGAATCAAAATGAAAGTTTAAAACTTATGTAAATGTAATTAACCCCTTCTGGTTAACCCGAGAAACAAAAATGGGATAGATTTATGAAAAATCTTATTTAGTTAGATAGGGTCGATTAAGATAAGATGGGACACCAAAATAATTTATTGCTGAGCCGTATGAGGTAGGAAACTCTCAAGTACGGTTCTAAGGGAAGGAATCGACCCACCTATTCCGACCGAGGAGAACAGGCCATTCGGCAGGGAGATTCTGAAATTGCGGAAGCTTGGTCCGATCAAGCTGCGGAGTATTGGAAACAAGCTATAGCGCTTACTCCAGGTAATTATATTGAAGCGCATAATTGGTTGAAGATCACGCGGCGGTTTGAATAAGAACACTCTTTTTATCCGTCAGTAAAAAAAATGGATCTTTCCTCTGGGAAGAGCTAATCAAGGAATTTCATTGTATCCCTTCTAAGATTGTTCTGTTCTATTTCGTTTAGTACCTCGTAGGCATAAACGATACCCGACTACAGTACATCATACATCCCTTTTTGCTATTCAAACTAAAAAAGCCTTTGAATGTGGATACTGGGGTCTTGGTCTTATTCATGACTGCCCCAATGAAGTGATTTGGAATCGAGCAATAGTCATACGTTCTATGTAAGATACGAAGCAGCTCCATCTAAGCACCTGTAATTTACATATGAATCCAAAAAAGAGTTTTTGTGTCAAGTCAAAGCCGGGAAAGGATTTTCAAATATTATAAAGGTCCGTTGAGCGCCTCATGGCTATGTCATAATAGATCCGAACACTTGCCCCGGATCGACTTCCAGATCATAATTGCTCTAGTAAATAACTAAACAAAATAAATAGCTGGGAGATAGGAAGGAAAGGAACTAATTATAAATAGATTTCAGAAGTTCACTAATTACTTGACTGTTGGCAGGTCTCTTTGTATGTGTTGTCCGGAAAGAGGAGGACTCAATGATTATTCGTTCGCCGGAACCAGAAGTTAAAATTTTGGTGGATAGGGATCCCGTAAAAACTTCTTTCGAGGAATGGGCCAGACCAGGTCATTTCTCAAGAACAATAGCTAAAGGCCCTGATACTACCACTTGGATCTGGAACCTACATGCCGATGCTCACGATTTCGATAGCCATACCAGTGATTTGGAGGAGATCTCCCGAAAAGTATTTAGTGCCCATTTCGGTCAACTCTCCATCATATTTCTTTGGCTGAGTGGCATGTATTTCCACGGTGCCCGTTTTTCCAATTATGAAGCATGGCTAAGCGATCCTACTCACATTAGACCCAGCGCTCAGGTGGTTTGGCCAATCGTGGGCCAAGAAATATTGAATGGTGATGTGGGTGGGGGTTTCCGAGGAATACAAATAACCTCTGGGTTTTTTCAGATTTGGAGAGCGTCCGGAATAACTAGTGAATTACAACTCTATTGTACTGCAATTGGTGCATTGGTCTTTGCGGCGTTAATGCTTTTTGCTGGTTGGTTCCATTATCACAAAGCTGCTCCAAAGTTGGCTTGGTTCCAAGATGTAGAATCCATGTTGAATCACCATTTAGCGGGGTTACTAGGACTTGGATCTCTTTCTTGGGCGGGACACCAAATACATGTCTCGTTACCAATTAACCAATTTCTAGACGCTGGAGTAGATCCTAAGGAGATCCCACTTCCCCATGAATTTATCTTGAACCGGGATCTTTTGGCTCAACTTTATCCAAGTTTTGCCGAGGGAGCAACCCCGTTTTTCACCTTGAATTGGTCAAAATATGCCGAATTTCTTACTTTTCGTGGAGGATTAGATCCAGTAACAGGGGGTCTATGGCTGACCGATATTGCACATCATCATTTAGCTATTGCAATTCTTTTCCTGATAGCCGGTCACATGTATAGGACTAACTGGGGGATTGGTCATGGCCTGAAAGATATTTTAGAGGCTCATAAAGGTCCATTTACAGGCCAGGGCCATAAAGGGCTCTATGAAATCCTAACAACGTCATGGCATGCTCAATTATCTCTAAATTTAGCTATGTTAGGCTCTTTAACCATTGTTGTAGCTCACCATATGTATGCCATGCCCCCTTATCCATATCTAGCTACTGACTACGGTACAGTACTTTCGTTGTTCACACATCACATGTGGATCGGTGGATTTCTCATAGTTGGTGCTGCTGCACATGCAGCCATTTTTATGGTAAGAGATTATGATCCAACTACTCGATACAACGATCTATTAGATCGTGTCCTTAGGCACCGCGATGCAATCATATCGCATCTCAACTGGGCATGTATATTTCTAGGCTTTCACAGTTTTGGTTTGTATATTCATAATGATACCATGAGCGCTTTAGGGCGTCCACAAGATATGTTTTCAGATACCGCTATTCAATTACAACCCGTCTTTGCTCAATGGGTACAAAACACTCACGCTTTA